>JAQISU010000022.1:16027500-16555000 GCA_029339505.1 Unio delphinus
TCTGACGAATCACATAGTGTGGAGTCATTTCCACGCTTCATGGTTATACAGTCAAAATATGCAACAAAACAAAGTACAGCACTGACACCTTTTGTAACTTAGAAAACTATAAAGGGGTTGAAAGGTCAAACAGACAATATCAGGAAATGAAAACATTCTTCTATATTCCAGTGACCTTATTCGCTCACAAGAAACTCAGTACGTCCAAAGAATTGGCCCGACGTTTCTCAAGAGGCGACTAAGTTGAGGCAACCTGTTTGCCGTGGGCTGCATCCCGTGTCGATGGATGTTAATTAGCATCACATCAAATCCAAGGATTGTATTACTTGGAAACAGGAGAAGGAGATTCAATAGGTGAAGAATGCATCAAAGATTCCATATATGGAGGGTAGAACATTATTGCAGTGAAAACATCCCTTCCTGGCCCATCCTTCTCCACTGTCGTGAAAAAAAATATCAAAACCGCGAAGGACGCTCAAAACAGACAGATGTCCCCGATTCAACATCAGGTACTAATATCGCCCATTACCAACCACAGGAAAACATCTATACAAACTCCTTTCAATAACACTACACAATCGAAATTATCAGGGAATAAAACTAAATCGCAAGCAAATAAGCAGCAAAAGGTTTCAGATGATCCCATCAAACTTTATGATAGGTTTAGAGACATTGAGAGTACGGATGCAGAAGAAACTGATCCATGTACTCAAGGTCGCTCCAAACCTACTAACAAAAATACCTCCATCCCCTTACTTCCACTAAACATATAACCACACATATTGAACGGTCAAACCTAGCTCCACAATCGTCAATTTAATCTTATAACGAAGAATACCATAATACATTGGAACTGTCAAGGACTTAAAGCTACCTATAATGTGATTCTTCTGATTTTAAATGAACACCATCCTGCAGTACTAGGCTTACTGGAAACATTCATGAAAGAGACGGATGACAATACATTTAAAAAATATTCTATTTTAATACCTACTTTCAAAATACTGACAGGGCCACATAAGGAGTTTCTGTTGTGAACAATAGAGCCCCTCACAGAGTCATCTCTTTGAACACAAATTTGCAAGTTGTAATTGTCACTCTACATCTAGTGATTACCTTTCGCTCTATTTACATATCAACAAACACCAACCTAGTACCAAGCGAATTGGATAATATTGCGCAACAACATCCTGCGCCGATTGTTTTACTAAGGAAATTTAACGCCCATAACATTCTATGGGTATCATCACAGCAAAAACATAGGCCACAAAGTAGAAGACTTCATTTCTAGACACGTTTTGTTTCTTTATAACACTAAATCACCTGCATATTTACTCCCATTAACTGGTACATATCACGATTATGAGTTTGAAAATCGAAACTTTTCGGTATCTGGCGAACCAGCTATTAACGCTCCAACGTGGAATTACAACCTTGAACAAAAACTAACACGTACTTACATGTACACTGCATACGATGTTTTACAGGTAAGTGATTATTCACTACGTGTTGACAATTTGAATGGGTTGAAATTCTATAGGCCCCATTCATGAAAATCACCGAGATAAATTCTATGGACGGGAATGATTGTTATTTTTTTGCACTGGTGAACACGGAAGGAACAAAAAACACTGTCGTGAAATTCAAAAAGAATATTCGGGGTGGGTGAGCATCCATGGATTTTTCACTTACAATTTAAATCATATATTAGTTTATAATGGTAGGAAAAGCCTTAAGAACTAAATTAGCTTGCGAGCGATTAGCCACAATAGAGAGATTTATTCCGGTTCGTGACTCTGTTGGAAAGAAGTTACAAGCAAAGCAAGAATTTCAAACCGTTTTTACAGCGGAAACGGAACAATTAGTAAACCAATAACCACTGCTACTAAGGAAGGTATTACTGCTACTGTACCAGTACTTTGAAAACATAGCAAGAGAAACTGAAAAAATATCAGCGCTGTTACAAAAACCTCCTCCTGGTCTCAAACAAAAACAATGAAAAAAAAAGTAGAGAAATTACGTGATGATTTAATGAGGAGGGGTTAGCAGCAATTGATAAGACTGATCCTGGAGAAATTGATTTAATGAGGAGGGGTTAGCAGCAATTGATAAGACTGATCCTGAAGAAATTTGCGCGCTTGTTGTTGCGACTTATGAAAATAGGACAAAAATGTTGAAACCAGAACACAACAAATATATTAAAAGTATGAAACAATGGGCTGATGTATTTTACAAAATCAAAACTAACACAAGTCTAATTGATCAAGACAATGCATCATACACTGGATATATCATTGGGGTGGGTACAGTGAATAATCAATATGAAGAACTAAAACAACACTAAAACAAAAACCGCAAAGATTGCGAAGAAGAAGCCAACAGCCTTTAAAGAAAATATCTTTCTCACGTCAACTACAACCACCACCTGACGATGATGATGCAGGTTTCAGGTTATTGGAGTCTGATAATAAGCAATCATTGTATATGCCATCTGATCCAGACGAATCTGATGATTCGCAAGGTGCAATTGATTATAGTAGTGGGGATGGTTTTTCTCAGAGTGTAACCCAAAACAGATTTTCTGGTAGTGGTCTTGTTTTTTGTCCTAGTAATATTCTTGGGGATATATCACGATTAGAACTTCTCGTAGGGGGAAAACGATCTGGAAATAACTCACCGGAAATTATTAATGAGGCAACTGATATCTGCAGACGACTATTTGAGGGTGGTATCATGGATATTGGTGTATAACGAGAGTTTATTGACGAGCTAGTTGATGATTATCATAGTGACTAATTTGATGACTTTGTCCGTGACATTTTGTCATTGATGACTTCGTCGAAAATTCAAAGGATTTTTGCGATTAGATAAATAGCATTTAAATAAGATGATCATACACTACAACCACAACAAACCAACCATGATCTACGTAGTAAACTCACGATTGCCTGTTTATAGAGCGTACTATGGAGATGGTCTCGGCAATACCATTAAAGTGTTGTTTACAAGAATGGGTCCAAAAATAGCACCAGCCGCAAAACAGTTATCGATGAAAGCTATTGATGTTATTCGTGATAAGAGTATTAGCGCTGTTGGTGATATTGCCGGTAAAGCATTTTCCACCGCCAAAGAAAAACTATTAGCATTAGTTCGACGACGAAAGAAAAAACCAATGACGAAGTCATTGGGACCACTACCATCTACGGAGATTATGCCTGCGAGTATTAGCAAAATAATAAACAACGCAGTGGATCAGAATATAGGATAGCGGATAAATGAGGGATATGACATTCAGGGAAATATTACTACAAATATGAAAGCGGGAAGTGGTTTAAAATCCCGAGCGAGATCGCGATTTAGGTCAAGAAATATATAATATGTTCAAATCGTCCCCTGACCCAGCATTCGATATGGACGCCCCAGTACCCAAGAATGATTCTGTACGCGATTATCAATTTTATTCCTATAATGCAGTACAACCAGATAGTCGATCAAGAATCGAACTTCAGGTCCATGATACCAGCAAATACTTTCTACCCGTTGAAGCATTTATCGAAGTAGAAGGAGAAATTATAACAGATGTTGCAGCTAATACCCCATATGCACTTGGTGCCAAAGTCGGTTTTGTCAATAATGGTATCATGGCGCTATTTAGTAGTGCTAGATATATGATTGATGCAAGAGAAATCGAGTCTATAGAACATGATGTTGATGTTGCCACAACAATAGTGGGTTTAGCAAGAGATTCTGATGATTATACAAGATCAGCAAGTCCATCAATGATGTTTGCAAAGGATCTCACTGATCACGCTTAACCCAATAAGTATATTAAATTAAATACACCGCAAGCTACTGCAGTTAATCCACAACCAAATAATGTTGAACACGAAGATAGACCAGTTGGTGCCTTTGATATTATAAAAAGTGATAGTACTCGTTACTACCTAGGGATTGCAACACGCGTATCAATGTTGCATTGACAGCGTAGATTATTTTCATGCGCGATTCCAATATCTCATATTTTTGGCTTTTGTAGAAATGTTAGGAAAGTTATCTATGGAGCGAAATATACAGTAGTACTCGTGCGAAATACTGATGATAAAATAATGCAATCTGGAGGGTTCCAGCAGATATTGCACATCCAGATGCTGATGCTGATAAAGTAAATATAACAAAACTCTCCCTGTGGATGCCAGTAATGACTCCATCAATCACCGCAAAAGAAAAATAACTATCATGTATCGATCATGGAGGAAAATCATTGATATCATGGCTAACAAAAACAACGGATACTATGCAATCCTCTGTTAAGGGTGTATTTACATGGCACTTGGCATCAAAACAGGGGGTTTCTGCACCGCGGCATATATTTGTTGTGTTATAGGATATGGAGCGAGTAAATTCACAAATACGTAGCCATATGATATTTGATCGATTGGGTGTGAATGAAATCTCCCTGGGGATAAATTGCCAACAGGAACCATCTGAGGATAAACTACTTAATTACGATCAAAACCAAATAGCATGCGCGTATCATCGTTTGTTGACATTTATGAGACGCGATAATAATGTAGATACCGGTCTGCAAATATCACAATGGGATTTTAGAAACCAATATCCGATTTATTATTTTTCGTTTGAACATCTTTATTTAACAAGACAATCCGTTGTTGACATACACTTCCGAGCTCGTGTAACACGACTACCTGCTGCTGGTGTTAGATACAGAGCAATTGCTGTCATACTTAGTGACAAATCAATGCTACTCGAAGGGGTTGGTGGACGAATGAGGGAACTTGATGCGCCAGTAGAAAACATGTAGGGTTTTCTAAAAATATGTAGACAATTAGATCAATCTGTTATTAAATACGATGTTGTACAGTCATGTTAGTGTTACGTTACCTCCTGGTCAAATTAAAAAATTGCAATCAGATTCAGCTAAAATATGTGGAACTACGATATCGCTAAAACACAATCAGATGTCTGGTGGTCAGAATAAAGTATCAATGACAACTGGAAAGGGATACAAAAGAAGAAACGATCAGGAAAGGGTCTAAGACTGCCAGGAACTCCGCATTCATGGTACAGCGGAAACGGCCTGGGAATACCAGGAGCAATTTAAAAACAGTATCGCGAGACCCTTTATTTCCCATGTCAAATTTTGATTTACTCGATGCTGCTAAAAAACTAGTAATAAAAAAACTTTAGAGGTGTTTTGATGCGACATCAATTACCACAACAACCAAACAGCGTTGAAACCGGTATCTTTAATCTCGATAACAGCACCGGACCTGGAACTCACTGAGTTGCATACGCGATAGATCCGCGTGTGATTGTTTTTTTCGATTCATATGGGTTACCGCCGCCTAAAACGTTTATGCGTTATATACAATAATTAAACACCCCTCGTTGGTATTCCACGCTACCAACACAGGAAAATTAATGACCCACCAATTTGCAGCACAAAAGTATTAAATGTCCTCGACGCTATTTCATCATCGGGAAAACCACCTCATAAAACCGTACATGAATATACGAGTAATCGCTTTTTAGAGAGATCTTAGAGTATAATGATTGATATTTGGGGAAGATCTCTATCAAGCCTGAAGTAACCCACCGCGGAAATATCTGCAAACAAAGTAAGAAAAATAATCGAAAATGAAATATCCGAGATGTTAAACCTCGCAAGTGCGGATCCAAATGAAATAGTCGTGTTTCACGATCGTCAGCGTAAATTGAAAACGAGTAATGTTTCCTTGAATGATATTCTAACCAGACTCAAAGGAGTAACCGATGATTATATAGCTGCTACTGGTGATATTAGACAATAAGTTTTTTTGCCAACTCTGTTAGATAGTATTAACAGTCGAGTAAAAAAATCCGGTGACACTATGACAGGAGGTCTCGACATGAACTCGAATAAAATAACCACACTTGGTGATCCAACACTGGATACTGATGCTTTGACAAAAAGTATATAGATGACGTTGATAATAAACTATCGACGCTACAAACTAAGCATAAAACCACAGATAATAATGTAACGACGTTGCAAGTTGAGCATAAAACCACAGATGATAAACTATCGACGTTGCAAGATAAGTATGATGTTCATGTAGAAGCGTTTACAAACCTCCGTAAAAATTTTTAGAAACATAGATGATTTCTTTGGAGATCCACCAGTAGTCTCAATGTTACTTTCTGGTATTAAAACAAATATCGATACGATTAAACAAACAAATGACGATATTGTTAGTGATTTTTCTAATATCGTGACCCAGCTTGACACAATCAAAATACCGCATAAACAAAATATCAATACCGTGTATTCGATACATTATAGCTCTTTCATCTGGACACCTAAAAAAAATCCTTTCGAGTGTCCTCAGATGTTAAGGGTATCTATAGATTAACTCTGATTTCCCCGTTACAGTTTAACGTATCAACTAGGACTTTTACTGGTGTAAATACTGCAAGTGCAATAATAGATAAGGGATCCAGTGAAACAGTTACAATAAACCCCCCTTAGTGGTAATTTAGAATCAGCGTCATTTACGGTTTACGTCGAATTTGTAATTGATTTAAGTAAATAGCATAATGAATGTCCAAGAGTATCGACATGATCAAGTTCGTGAGTTTCAAAATAAACTAAAAACTCTTATTGACGAGTATACAGTAAAAGTAAAACAATATACCGCAAGCAAATTACTAGCGTCGACGTTTTTGTGCATTCGGTTTCAAGTGTAATTGCTGGAACCAGTATATTGTTATCAGTAATAACAGCACTGGCTCCTGTAGTTGTCACAATGTGTGTGTCATCGGCGACAACAGTCACAAAATAAATATCGACATGCAGTCAGAATAAACTACACGTGTATATAATTAAGTTACATTTTGCATCAACCGCTTATTTCCAATTATCGTCGCTGATATCATCGAGTCTCGATGAAATAGGGTCGCCTTTTTTGAGTGTGTGCGAAAAGGTCAAAAGATAATATCAGGAAACTGAAGAGAAAAAACATTCTTCTATATTCCAGTGACCTTATTCACTCACACGACACTTAATACGTCGAAAGGCGTGAGGCGTGGCTGGAGTGAACGACAGGGATATTATCGAAGGAATGAACAATGAAAGTGTCACTGCATTACATGGAGTACGTATTAAACGTTATAAAAATATACAAAACACCAACACATTTGTACTTATCTTCAACAAACCAACAGTACCCAAATTGGGCAATGTTGTTGTTTTGCAAGTGAAGGTCGGGATCTACATACCGAAGCCCCGTCCATGCTATAAGAGTCAGATATACGGCCTTCATAAAGATTGTTGCTCAAAAGTCCAAACATGTGGCCGATGCGGAGACCATTCTCATCAGAAATCGGAGTGTATAGCAACTTTACTTTTTGTCAACTGCGAAAAGGAGCATCATAACAGTTCCAAAGATTGTGATACATGGAAACAGGAGGAGATTCAGAGGGTAAAATACGCATATTTCCTATATTAGAGCCAGAAAAGTTGTACAGGCAAAAATATCCCTTCCCGCAACATTATTAAAAGACACAAATAAGGTAACACTTAAAAACTACTCCCTGTTTAACACCTACTTTCAAAATGTCGACAGGGCCTCAGGAATCGTTTATGTTGTTGAGTGCAATAAAGCTTCTAATAGCGTCATCCCTATAAACACAAATATCCAAGCAATTCCTGCAAGCGCACTCTACATCAATGGATTAACTTTTGTTCTATTTACATACGACCAGACTATGACCTAGCACCAATCGAATTAGACAATCTTGTTCAACAACTTCCCGCGGATTTTTTTCACTCGGATAATGTAATGCCCATAACAATATGTGGGATCGAATAACGTAAATGACAAAGGCCAGAAAGTAAATGACTGTATGTCTAGACAGGATTTGTGCCTATATAATACCAAATCACCGACATATTTACGCCCAGGAACCGATGCATTCACGTGTATAGATTTTTGATAATTTGCCGTCCTTCGCTACGTTTGGACTATTAATAGAAAGTCGTTGGTGACCTTCACAGCAGTGATCACTTTCCAATCTCCCTTGAAACTATGAACTCTACAATTGATGAAGCAATTCCACAATCGAATTTGAAGAAGGCCGACATGGCTACGTTTGAAACATTCTGTAAAACCAGACTCAATTAGATTACAGTATTCAACGCTAATGACAGTATTCATCATCTACTTCCATTCTAATTGATATTGCAGAAGAATCTATTCTAATGTCCTTACCGAACTGCAAAAATAACCCCCCAAAAGCATGGGTAACTGAAAAATGTAAAGATGCCATTAGACAATTTAACAAAATTTCACAATCGTCCAACGCTCAAACTTCTAAGTAAATACATTATTATCTGGATTAAAACTCGCCTCAAAATCAAAGAAAGTAAACTGGCATCATGGAAGAAATGTATTTCTTCTTTAAACTCTCTTTTTTTCTATTCAGAAAATTTAGGACACTATCCGCTAAATAAATGGAAACAGAAAACAATTCTATCCGATATCTGAAAACAAACAATAACAATTTTAGTTAAAAAGGTGAATAGCAAATATTCTTGCTGACGGTTTCTCTAAACATTCCTCATTTAATTCTTCTTAAGTCTTCCGAAGATTGAAAATTCAAAAAGGAAAAAGTCACGTTTGAAATTCACAGCCAACAACTCGGAATGTTCTAACCATGTGTTTTGCTATTGGAGCTTAGAGAGGCCTTAGACAAGGCTCCTGATACATCCGCTGGGCTTGATGAAGTTCATTACCAGTTCTTGAAATATCTCACAGAATCATCACTAACATCTCGTTTGAAAATCTTTCATGATTTATGGATTGCTGGTAATATACATAAGAGTTGAAAAGAAGCAACATTAATACCAATTCCCAAACCAGATAAATATATCGGAGATCCTAACAGCTATCGACCAATTCCACTGACAAGATGTGTGTGCAAAACAATGAAACGAATGATTAATTCTCGGTTTGTATGGTACTTGGAAAATAACAATTTAATATCTTCTTTCCAAAGTGGCTTCCGTTCTTGTCGTAGTACCAACGATCATCTGGTTAGACTAGACACATTTATTCGAGATGCATTTATCAAGAAGGAACATTTAGTAGCAGTCTTTTTTGATTTAGAAAAATCATATGACACAACATAGAAGTGCGGGCTACTAAATGACCTGCATGATCTGCTCTCTATCATCTCAAAGTTTCCTTTAGAGAAATCAAAGTACGAGTGGGCTCTACCCTATCAGATATGCAACAGCATGAGATGGGTGTGCCCCAGGTCAGTATTTTATTTGTAACGCTATTTAATATTAAAATCAATAGCATCACCAAGTGTGTAGCTCCCGGTGGTGTGGATTGCTCCTTATGTCAACAAGATCCAAATTGGTCTAGTACTAACAGTTTCAAATTTTCAAAATCAAACACAGTATGTAGGCATTTCTGTTCTGTTGCGAAGACATTATGATGACTAAAAGTTCACGCTGGACGGAACTCTTATTCCAGTTGTACAAAGTTCTAGGACATTATCTTTGACAAAAAACTGACTTTTATTCCACACATCAAGAATTTGAAAGCTATATGCTTGAAAGTTGTTGATGTGGCTGCACACACTGACTGGGGTGCTGATGAAAGAGTCATCCTCAATTTGTATAGAACATTTATCCGTTCCAAACTAGACTATAGATCCGTTGTTTATGGTTCAGCTAGGACGTCATATTTGAAAATGCTTGACCCGATTCATCATAAGGGAATAGGACTCACTCCGAGACCATTTAAGACATCTCCATGTGAAAGCCTTCTCTCAGCCCAGTATACTCTCAAATTAAGATCCAATCCTCTGAACCTTGCATTTTCAGCTGTTTTTCAACCCAAATACAGTGCGTTATATGAAAACAAACCAATTGACATACCTTCATTTGGCATCAGAGTATCATCCAGCCTTTACAGTATCACAATTAAGCTCTCTATAGTTCAGAAAACCTAGTAACACCACCTTTACTCCTTAAACAACCATAAGTGCTTTCAACTTTACACGATGTAAAAGAAATCTGAGACAAACCATTCCATCTTGCAGACGTCTTATCAAGAACACCTCGCCGAATTTAAATACTATATTAGAATTTATATTGATGGATCAAATGATGAGGAGTTGCAGCCTTCGTTAGAGACAAACACATAACCAATGTTCGTTTGCCAAATGACGCGTCCATTTTTTTCAGCGGAAATCAGAACAATAGACCTTGCTTTGAAATTTATTGAAAATACACGTATTTCAAATAGCATTATCTTCCGTGAATCACTATAAGTAATTCAGTCACTACACAAAAGAAAACTGGAGAACCCGTTATTAGTCAATCCCCTTGTCACAAATACCAAGCCTAGTACCTTCTACAATATAATATACTGTTCCCTAGCCATATTGATATTCAAGGTAATGAAGAAGGAGATCGCGCTACTAAAATGGCTCTATGCCAGTAACCATCTGATTTTAAAATTCCGTTTACTGATTTTAAACCTCGTATCAAAGAATACATACGCCGGAAGTATCAGGCTACATGGAATGATACAGTGAATAACCAACCCTAGGAGAATGGACTCCTTCCTACAAAACCATCCGTAGAGAGGAGGTAGTCGTTACAAGAATCTGAATTGGTCATACGTACATAACCCACTCCTAGATACTAAAAGGTGAAGAACCACCAGGGTGCGTTTCTTGCAATGAACCATTCACTGTAAGCACTTTATGACAGAGTGTTTCGACCTGAAACCTACTCGGGACAAGTATTATAAAATGCACCACATGAAGGAACTTTTTGATACTATACATATCACTTGTATTTTACATTTTCTGATGGAAGTAAACCCTTATTTTAAAACATAAATTGTAATCCATCACTTTGAGCATTGATATCTAATGTAAATACCGCCCCTTATTTTCAACATCTTTTCATCAGTCCTCATTAATATACACCACTGACATGTCCCGTTGATTGGGAAACTAGATATTTTACTGTTACCAACATCTTACCAATTTACTTTGAACTATTTGGGTTTTGTTATCGCTGTTCGATATTAAACCTTTTAGTATGTTTCAAAATGTGTTGAAACCTATTGTTTTGCGCTAAATAGCCTAAAAGTAGTGCTAACAAAAGAAACAAATAAACATTAAAGTCAGTTTTCAGTGGAAGATAATACCCACACACTTTGTGTCCTCAACAACTGGAATAGGTGTTCTATCCAGAGTGAGTTTAGGGTCATCATGATGTCTTTACAACTGACAGAAATACAATCATACTGTTTCCTATTTTGAGCATTTAAAACATTTGGTACTAGCCCAATTTTAAATTTGTTTGATATTTTGTTGTAGTTGTCTTTCAATTGTATGCATATGCATTGATCGATAACATATTAAAGAAATGAATGTTTGTCAACATCAGCTAGATATTTGGTGATGCAATTAATCTTGGTTGAAAAGCGGTACAGAAAAAATACTTCACTGGAATACACCCATTTCTTGCTCACATATACCTGAGAGGTTAGAATCATCCCTTACCTTGAATTCTGTCTGAGAATTCACTGTGTGAGAGAAAGTTTCATGTAAAAGTGGAAAGAGGGTGTTTTAGACCCAGACCATGCAAGTCATTCAGTATCCCGTACTCCCATGTAGTGTCATTGGCCTTTTCTAAATCAATGAAAACCACTACTAAGTATTCTATGTTGATACAATAACACGAATTAATGTTTCCAGTCTAACCAGACGCTATGGCGATATCAGCAGCAACTTTGAAAAGGAGATATTAAATTATTAGTCTATAAGTACCATATAAGTTGAAATCGAACATTCTTTTCAATGTTTTTTACACAAAACATGTGGTGCAATGGGCTGATAGTTTGTAGGATCTATGCTGGTTTGGGAACTATTATTAGCGCTGCTTGTTTCCAAACCTTATTTGCATTACCAGTTATCCATAAATCATTGAATCTTTCAAAACAGATAATGATTGTTCTCCAATGGTAAGCTTTTGAATATGATTTTTAAACTTGATTTTCTTTCTAGTTTTTCAATATTCTGCAGTCTTCGAATAATTAGATGACGTAGAATGTGTCGAGAAACTGTCATAAAGTATATTTCCTATGTGACCGTTGGAACTGAAGTTGTATTAATTCAATTAAGATGTTGGAGATAATTGTGTTTTCTCTTTGCGTTTGCTTTCTCTGATCGTGCGGCGAGCTTTGGATGATTTGGTGATTTTAGTATTGTCATGTTGTTGAATGTTGTTTGAGTAGAAAATTTGTTATTGTGGGCTGTTTTAAGTGAGGTGTTGGAGCTTGATTATAAAGCATGTGGATTTGTTTGTGTTTGGACCTCCTTTGCTGGTTTTGGATTGCATGGAGGGGTATTTTTCACACATTAAAAGTTGTATAATGATGGACAAAGATCATTGCAGTACTCTTAGTATTTTATCATAAAAAAGAATGTGCATTGTATATCTCTTTTAGTTATGCACCTATTATCAGTAGGAGTCAAACGTTTGTTGAGAAAATCAGTTTGGTTGAACTTATTTCCTGCATAATTCTTTTTTAACAATGGCTACTAGGCACTATTAATATTTTCTCAGAGGCGAGTTATGTTATCGTTAATTATATTCTGGTTAGCGGTTTGCTGACGGCTATAATTACATGCTGGACTACTATGGATTCACACAAGGATAAATAGCGTTGGAAAAATAACAAACTCACAAATAACCTCCAGTGTGATGCTATCAACCACAGTTGCATTGGTGACTCTATTCATTGCCCTGCATGAGTAATTCCCTGAGTCCTTTCTTGTTGCATTTGGGATTTGCATTGTGGCTAAATCCGCTACCACCCTTACTTCATTATTACCATGCTTTATCCATTGGAATGAACAGAACATATAACAGTTGGCCAAGCATGTAACGTTTAAAGCGCCAAATTCATGAATGATTGTTTTCTCTGGCATGAAGGTAATATTGACTGGGCCACCTGAAGAAAACACAATATCGTCAAATAAAGTTGTATATATTGACTGGAACAGATTCACACACACACACACACACACACACACACACACAACATATATAGAAAAAAGGGTTCGATGATATGCCAAAATACTATAATTTAACAAAAGTATATAAAATATTGGAACAACTATAACTAGAGATTTTAATATACCCTCAGTTTTAATGCTGTTAATGAAGCAGCGGTTGACAGCTTAAAACTGACGTTATGTTTAAATCACCAGCGAGGTGCATATATTATTTACTCAACAAAAATATTTCACCATGTTCTTTCTTGTTGTATTTGTGATTATATACTAAACACTGTTTATTATCCCATAATACTTCGTCATTTTAATATAAAGTGAAATTCTATTATCATACAGGTTAGAGAGCGTTTCATGCGTCATTCATTTAGCAAGAGCATTACATGAGAATGAGAGCTAATATAATATGGTTTCGAGGTAAGGTAGGTATGTGACGCCAAACCCCAACTGCAGAAACGAGGGCATGATATGTTAAGATACGTATGTTAAGATACGCATGAAGAAAATATCACTCTAATAACCAGCATCTTCTGTCGCTATTATAGCAGTATCAGCATACGAAATCTCTTGTATTTTTTAAATAGGATTGCATTTTACTTCATTAATTTTGTTTTTAACCTACCTATTGCACAAGCCCTATTTGTTTATGCTTGATCTAGGGTGCATTCACATTTGTATGGCGCTACACATGTTGCATCTTTCTGGCATACTGGTGAACATATGGCTGTTTCGGAAGAACAGATCGGAAAATATAGTTTCTGTTAATTTCATCAACATATTATTAATCGTAAAAATAAAATAGAAATATATTGAAGCAATAAAGAGTTAAAGAAAACGTTTTGGTTGTCATCTCTTAACGCTATACGTAGTAGTTATCATAGCTACTGAAACGAGCATCGTTAATATTTTTGCTATATATATATATATATATATATATATATATATATATATATATTATGATGCATTGCCTTTCATAATGTTCTACGGTGGACGAACTTCAGACATGAAAAGCATCAACATTCTTTTAAATATGTATCACCACATTGTAAACAATTTTCCACAACAGTAATATGTACAATCAAACAAGCTTTATCCAAAACGAAATGGAAGGAAAAAAATAACTTTAAAGGTATGGATAGCTTTGTAAACATGACTTTTTTATTTGAATTTGGTGACATTTTCCGGAAATACGAGGGAAATACATGCTTCTCAGATACAAGTCTTATTGATAATTATGCGTCCGCCAATAAGAGTCGCTTAAACAGTCAAGGTAGTGATTAGGAAAATCAGGCTAGACTTCCGAATATTACAGTTTTGGTCGCCATTGTGACTCCACCCTGGACAGCAGGATTTGTAATATGATGTTCTTGTCGTCAATTTTGTTTTGTGATTCATACACCTCCAAAGAAGCAATAGAGTATTATGATTAAATACATTGAAATATAGCATCGTTAATTTTTAGAACAAGTTTAGGCAGTGTTGACTAAATCAGACGTGGAACACCCTCATATATATATATATATATATATATATATATATATATATATATATATATATATATATATATATATATATATATATATATATATATATATATATATATATATATATATATATATATATATATGTATGTATGTATATTAAAATAGTGTTCGTATAAAGCAATTTGACCTATCAACGCTACTGGTACATCAAATTGTGACCCGCCCATGACGCAATATTACGCATATATCAAACTGCTCGCGACCGTCTACAGTTGATTCTAGATGACTGATCAAGTTACACACATGACTCATTAGGGACGTATAAAGAAAAAAAAAACAATACAAAGAATTAATAATCCCGTTTTCTAACTTAATTTAATATGGTACACAATTTAATTGGAATCGTTTCTACTTTGTTTTCGGGCCTCCCCTCTATTGCATAATGAACATTTTGCACATCAATGTGTAGTGAGAGAGAAAAGGAATTTGACTTGGACTAAAACGTTGAAATTTAAATTACATTAAAAAGTCTACAAAACTATGGTTCGTCGTAACGTTATTTGGTACTTTCCTTGGAATTTATCAACAGTGTTTATGAATTATACATAGTCGCATACCATGTCGACATTATACAGCAAATTACTCAGTTACTTGCTACACATATTGGTATGGTTTTACTGTTTTATTTTATGTTTTAAAACATACTTTATTGCTCTAATACTCGATTATTATCAAACATGAAAATGTGCAAAGGTCTCTCTCTCTCTCTCTTTCTCTCTCTCTCTCTCTTTCTCTCTCTCTCTCTCTCTCTCTCTCTCTCTCTCTCTCTCTCTCTCTCTCTCTCTCTCTCTCTCTCTCAACTATCCTAGCATGATACGGCTAACTTCTATGAAATGACGAACGTAGAAGATTTTCGTTTATTTCATGCCAGAAGATCTCGGGATTTATGAAAGATGGTACAACTTAAGTCAAACCGATCAAACTATGCTTTTGTGTGTGTGTGTGTGTGTGTGTGAGAGAGAGAGAGAGAGAGAGAGAGAGAGAGAGAGAGAGAGAGAGAGAGAGAGAGAGGGAGGGGGATGGAGAAAGGGAAAGAGAATGAGTTTACAAGTCCAACCAACCAGAACAAGACAGTTTATGGTCCGTGGTACTATTATAAAATCAGAATAATGACTTAGATCAGATGTAAATATATAAATAAAATTAATAACGTCTTGCTGTTTCATCAATAAGCTTAGTTTTATTCCACGTTAATTTCTATGAGTCTGTACGTAAATGGCTAAGCGTTCATGTAAATGGCATAGTTAACCAATGTTTATTGTACTCTACGTTTATCATTAAAACCATTTGTCATGTTGAAGGAAAACGTGTGTATTATATTAATTTCATCAATGTGAAGAATAGAAACAAAAGAAGAAAACAATCCACATATGAATATACAAAAGTGATTGTGAATAGCCACAAAAGACATAGAACTACATTTTGCAGTGGAAACACTTGATAATAATAATAATAATAATAATAATAATAATAATAATAATAATAATAATAATAATAATAATACTTTAAGACTTTATTTAAAGCGGGTAACACAATTAGCTGAGAACTAATCTACCTTGAGGTCCTCATACAAGGAATTTATTTAATTCAGCAGCATCTCAGAAGCCACTGGATATATTGGGTTTGGAAGATGGAAATAGAGTGGGCATTTCTAATCTCAACTGGAATACTATTCGAGAGCAAAGTTCCAGAGTATTGGAAACTTTTTTTGAATAATTCTTTATTTGGTTTGGGAATTTTATACTGTTTTGAAGATATTGATTGCAGGTGAGCTGTATTACCATGTAGCCTATACTGGAATAGGGAGTGTAAATATTCAGGAGCACTATTATTGGATATCCTGTACATTAATTTGGCTTTTCTTAATTTCTTAAACATATTCTTCGGTCTTTAATAGGTAATATTTTTAACTTACCAGCTAAATTTTCCTTGCTTTCTTTCTGGTTTGATATTAGCCTAAATGCTCTTTTCTGAAGATTTTCCAATTTTGATCTTTTTATCATTTGAATTACCACATACTGTATTACAGTAGTCTAAAGACGGTTGTATGTAACTGTTATAAAATATTATTCTGTGCCTTTCAGGGAGAAAATGTCTTATCCTACTGAGAAGCCATAAACTTGAATTGACCGTTTTACTAATATGTTTGATATGATCTGTCCATGATTATTATCTACCAAAACACTAAGTAGTCTGTCGTGACAGACCATTTGCAAATTTTTATCCTTCCATGTCAGACATAGTTCATTGCTACCAAGATTTTTCCTTTTATTCCTTGTTGAGATAAGTAATATTTTAGTGTTACCAGTATTTACTACAATGCCATTGCATGTGCACCAGTTTTCCAGCTTGTTTAATGCATTCTGTAAAGAAATTTTGAGTTCATGATTTGTGTTTTGGATGTCTGATAATGTTGTGTCATGTGCATAGATATCTGTAGATGATATCGAGTCTCTTAGTAAAAGTGGTAGGTCGTTAATAAATAAAATAAATAGTAATGGACCTAGGATTGAGCCTTTTGGCACTCCATATCTTTTAAATTATGATGTGAGCGGATCATTCGCTCGGCCAATACACAGTTGCCTGTAGTGAATCTTTACTCCGTGATATAAATAAAGTATATGTACAGTATATACGCTGTATCAATAATATACCACTCGTTGTATACATTTTTCATTACAAGCAAACTCGGCAATCCTCGTTCCCTTTTAATGATAACATATATTCAATGAGTGGTATATCATTGATATAGCCGTACAGTGAAATAATATATATATATATATATATATATATATATATATATATATATATATATATATATATATATATATATATATATATATATCCACTTGTATCTGTGACTTTTATTTTACTGATTATGCTAAACTGACAAGGAATTTCTCAACTAGTATAATTACGAAATTTAAAGTAGTAGGCGTCTTAACATACAATGTATATATATATATATATATATATATATATATATATATATATATATATATATATATATATATATATATATATATAAAACAAATTATATGGCATATAACAGTCCTTTCAAATTGCCTTTTCTATGTTCTGTATTTGCATTAAGAGTCGAAAGCGCTTAGGCTAGAGTGATTCTAGTTTTGCACTGTTGCTTGTCATTTTTTGCATTTATATATATACTATTATAACATGGATTTGTTCCATAATGGGTCCCTCCTAATTTCTAAATATAAGTATATCTCGGATATCTAACGTTCATGTTAGTAATTTGACATCTGAATAATACTTTCTAGCAATGTATATATATATATATATATATATATATATATATATATATATATATATATATACATATGTGTGTGTCTGTCTGTGTGTGTGTGTGTTACAGAATTATGCAAGAAAAGAACTTGGTTATGCGTTAGAAGTATTTGACTATTTTCGTTTTACATGCATACAACGTTATCTAGGTGAATACGTGTTTTTCCATGTAAGCGACGGCACTAACATATATCTCGCCTAAAATGACTTGTGAACAGAGACATCAAATTATGATATCCACTGGTGTTTTACCCTAACTATTACTCACTTTCCTTTGGATAGAGGAACATCAATTTATAACCGACACAATGTTCGTTTTTGATCTCGTCAAGGTGTGTGCGCTCTCCATTGTGTTCTCAGCTATGGGGTTTAGTGTTAAATGTATATTTCGTTCGATATTCGAAGCTTATTGAGTTTGTAATATCATAGCGTGTCATGATTCATTTATTACAACGCAGATTTGAAACGTTGTTAGCTTTGAATTACAGGTTGCTATTAGAGTTGAATGTATTAGTATATATGTAGAGATTTTTCAGAACACATTATTATGACCAGTTTTGTTTTATTGTAGCTGGCAAGCGTTGGCTAGAGCTATTTAGCGCTGTCTATATGTATGTACGTATATCTTGTACATGTGGTGGAGCCACGAATGTAGACGTAGCTAATTCAAGGGTGCTGTATGTACGTGCGTATACGTATTACTCTGTAGATGTGGTGGATCCGTGAAGGGTGTGATTAGCCGATACAAGTCTGGGCAAACCCAAGGACTCGGTGAAACTGCGGTTTATCAGTTTATGAATCGTAGGACTGTAGAAAGGCCAAGAAGGATATGTTTCTTCCAATTGTTGTTTCAACTGGGTACATTTTCATTTACATGAGAATATTTTGAATCTTAGTCGTATTCCAGGAGATTATGTTAATTTCACTTACAATGCGTAACATTATTTGAAACGTATTTGAATACCTTGAGATTGTTTGGATTTTAATCGTAGTCCATACGTGAGATTATGTGAATATCTTACAGTGCATACTATTATTTGAAGCGTATATGAAATCCAGGAGGTTTCTTAAATCTGTGTTTCGATTGATATCATATTTTCGGTTTATCTTCACTGTGTAAATGTTTGTGTAAAGTGATTGGATCAATCGTATGTTGAGAGCGTGTGAGAAGTATTGTTTCTATACATCATATTAAAAGGTTTAATTGTTTCGATGAAATTCTTTAAAACCATACACATACTTATTCAGATAAATAAATTGGCATGAATCTAACGCAGTACTTACGCAGAAAAGAAGTATCTGACACAATCACTTTCTTGCAAGTATTCAGTTTTCTTTGTGTTGCACACATTTCTGAAAAAGATAATTACAAGCAGGTCTGCACAACATTAGCATAGTCTAACATGTTAATGTCTAATTGACTACTATAACAAAAAGGATAGAAAGATATTGGTTATATGGAAAGGTAGTATGTAAACAGATTCTAACATTTAACAAAATGTACCTGTTCGGCGAGGGAATGCAACATTGTACCATGAATTATTTTTGGCCTTCTCGTGAAGTCGTATGTGTTAAGCGAGCATTACGCCTTTATTCTAAAATACTAGCTTCTACCGGGACATGTATGTTCAGCATACCTATAGACTTTGACCAAAACATAGTAACCCACTATCAAATTCTCCTACGCAGACTATTCAGCCTCCTTTTTGACCAACTGTCATATTTACCCGTCAACACAACGTGGGCTAGATGCAAATGAAGATCTAAAAAATAACATTTAAATCCTTTGCAAAAATGAGTGTAATTCTAGTATCCCCAGTGTATCCTCACAGCAATCCCTGTAGAAAAAGCTAATATACACGTACCTGTTATCATAATCCATACAATCCTATCGATAATATTTTATATTTTAGTGAAATAATTGAAAAGTCGTGTTGAAAGAAGAATAAACCTTTCAAAGTCTTTAAAGTGTTGGAGAGGGAGGGTTTCAATTGCGGCTCTCCTAAGTTGAATATGCGCATTCAATTAAGACCTAAGCTGACATCGAACTGCATTTTCTTTTAGAATCAAATTAGGCATATTCGTTAGTTATTTGACCCTTGCTTGTCCATTGCTACAAATAATGTGTTTTCTTGACCATCAATTAAGACAAGAAATGGTCTGTATTAATACGTACGAGTTTGCATCATGCATCATTCGAGCTACTGAAGTAAAGATCTGTTCTGATAAAGTTTGAGCTTTTTGTTTATTGTTAATAATGATGACCTTTCTTGTCAAATGGAATACCAAAGTCGCACGTAAAAGATTGATCGTAAGGTTTATTTATCTGCGATGTTTAAAGTAAACAATCAATATTAACAAACCTTACTCAGTATTTAATATAATAATTAAAATGTACCGAGTTTAGGACGAGTTTTGTTAAGTTTCACTAAGAAATGGTGGCCACGGCACATTTGGGTGGAAGAGAACGAGAGTGATATAGTTTAGATAATAATATTTGCTTCAAACAAATCAAGACACATGATTATATTTTAGTTCAGATGTCCTCGTGAGCAAATAATCAAATTAAATTTAATCAGCACGTCGCAAATTTCGATTTTTATCGAAGTTTCTTTACTGGTAGTATGGGCTTTTCTTTTGCGTTATTAGATATAAGACATTCTAGTATGCCCTTTTGGTTACGCTAAAACATGATGGGTCTTTATGGCATCAAATGTAATCTTATCTGTATAATATAATTTAATTGACTTCTAACGGCAACGTCTGTTGGATTCTTGACCTGGAATGAAATTAACCTGAAATTGTCAGTTTAGCGCCGTTGTAAGGAATATGGAAATTAAATTTAGGATTTAAGATTTGATTTACTCTAGATAATATTATGTGGTAAATAATTTCCATAGAATTAAATATATTTTTTACTGACTAATACACAGTAATCTACTATGTTACCCTAATCCATACTATGCAATAACATAATCCTACTCATACATGTCTTTATGACGGACCCAATCACATAGATACCTAAAATCATACTACAGGGATAGGATGTGAAAGAAAATGGTATGCATCGTAAAATCATCACTGAAAAGTAACATATACCTCCCTATCCATTTTATTGATATCAACGTTTTATAAAATAAGTAAACCAGTCTCTAACTACCCCTTTTATTAACATAACTACTACACGATGACTATACTTATAAGAGCTACTGTCCAATTAATAGTTGAGAGATAGTACAAATGAATAAAGCTTGATCGACCTTGAGAGAGTCTGTACATGTATGTGTTGTATTTCCAGATCATATCTATACTTTAACTAATGCAACCCAAGGCTTAAATACACTTTGCATTCTGCAAATAATCTTAAGTAATACGAACAACAAAATTGGAACAAATACAACGAAGTTCCATTGCTTTTTCTTAATTATTGTTTTGCTATTTTGATTCGCTTTATTCACAGCACGGATTCTTCTCTTCGGTCAACGCATGTTCTTATAGGAATCTAATTCTGCATTCATAAAAAATATATGTTCTATTCGACCACGATTCTTCTTGTAATCCCAAATTATTAAATGGGTATATCAGTAATACCTTATTTCGTATATTGTCCAACCGTTAATGTAATTATTGCAGCCATGAACAATATCTTCCTTATAATCGCAGAGGCGTGAAAAACATGGGTACGGCTGTACAAACGTAATATTAATGTTTTAATATGTCGATGTAAATCTTGCACCGATACGGTTAGTTCGCGTTCCTCGATTGTTTTTTTAAAATAAATATTAATACGTGTGGTTCCTTGATAAAACAATCAGTAGGTTACTTTTTCGTTCAGATACTTTGGGTCCATTTGTTTTAAAAGTATGTTCCGTACTTTGAGCAACATTGCTCAAAGTCTGTTATATAGTTACAGATTGTCTTTATTGTCTGATGTATCCAAATATGTCCTAGGTGATATTGTTACATCGATCAGGTCTTTAAAGTAAGTCATTGCGGAAGTGAAGATTTTCTCGATAAGGTACACTATTATTTTTTTCTATTCAGGTTTGAAACAAGAAAAACTTATGTATTATTGTCAGGATGTGAGTTTGTATTTCTTTTTCAAACCAGCAGTAATTAATGTCACTTCATGTATTGAAACAATATACGTGGTGTAGAATTTGTTATTAAACCAACACAAAAGTATCATAATTTGTTCAGTAAGTTTCAAAATCGGCAGATCGAACGTCAGATAAATTTCTGATATACCATATACAATTGTAGTATTTGGAAGTTATTAAGCAGATGTAAAAAGATTCCTTTGTTTCGATTTCGAGGGAATTAATGAGTAGTTAGCTATTTTGCTGGATGTGAGTTTAGACACTGTAAGTCATAAACCAGAAGTGTCTTCTGTTGTTATAATTTGAACCGAACGAATTCGATCTCAAAAAGTGCTCAGCTTATCGGGTTTGTGTCATAAATATATTCATTAGTCGTTCTTTCATTACTGTCAAAATTTTAGAATGATTCCAGTTTGACGTGAAATGAAACTAGCTGTTTGCATACTCTTTCTCTTTTTAGCAGCAGTAGAGTCTAGATCCCAATCGCATCAATCGGAGTGACGATGACCCTACTACACCACGTGGAGTGGAGAAGATGTTCAATGTTTCATCATTGATTATCATTATGCTACAATTATTTCACAGTTATTTCCAATACAATGGACATATGATTTTGAAACATTATTTGGAGCAAGGGTGTGTATTTCCTGAGAAGTTGGATCGGGGCCAAAATAATTTATATGAAATTTGCAAACGTAATTTCAAGATTCCATAAGTCAATCTACCATTGATTTGACGTGTATGCCTTATGTACACAGAAGCATCACGGTCCCGCATTTGCCAAGTTTCACGACTACGACCATAATGATATGAGTACAAAACGATAATTATTATATGTCTGTTTTCAGATGCAAAAGAGAAAGCTGAAATGTTGCTGATACTATTCGGACAGTACTTGCGGAAAATTTTGAGGATTACTCATTGACGAGGGATATGTACATCTTTTGATGAAAAACTTCTACCATTTCCAAACCTTGTCCGCTAGTCTATTAGAAGACGTTTATATTACAGGCAAACCACTAGACATCATTCCAAATAAATCACTTGTATTAAGGATTTTACGAACATATTATGTTGTGAAGAAGATTATAAGTCGTACTTTATGCAATTTTCAAAATGAACATTAAGTTAGTGTATGTCATGAAAGAACATTGTACTAATGAAATTGAAACTTAGTCATACTTTGAAATGTTGTCAACCTTGAAAAGAGATTGTTTTTAATGTTTCGTATTTGCACAAAAGTGGAAGTGATTAGACATTATTTGACAACTATATAAACAAACAAACAGATACAACAGCGAATTGTGTAAAATTGTCAAACTGATGGATGAAAATTTGCCTGACAGTGGGTCTCATATTTTACTAACATAACGTAGATCTCTGCAATGAACGTGTAGTACTAGAGTGATATCGGTGAATGAAAAAGAGAAGATATGTGGTCTTATAGCTGTAACCGTATCCATACAATTTAATAACGTGCGGTTACAAGGAGGACAGTATTTCAAAAGTATGTCTTCTCGTCATAAATGCAATATTGGCATTATTTTAGAATATATAACGAAATGAACTAAAACAAGTCGAAACATATATTTTACAAAAACCTCACAACTCATTTGGTTCCTCGCTACCATTCTGAACATAGTTGTGGTGTATTTACTATATTTTGTAGAGGTTAATATGGAGATAATGGATAGTGAAGGTGTATTCATAATGAATTCAAATTGTGTGTACCTTCTCTTTGACATCATACTCCTATTCCACGGAAACGAGTAACTACCGGTGCTAAGCAGTCATGAAAGAGCGCTGGTATTTGTAAGAATAGTGGATAGTGTTGATGGTAGAAATGCACATGTGGGCATTGTGCAATGGTTACTTAACGTTAATCTTTTAAACATAAGATTTTTTTTCATCCTAAATTCCTACAAAGTCTAATGTTACTTTCCCAATGAACATATATACTGCCACAGCTTAACGTTTATTTCGGTTTGGTCTAGAACCAGTGGACTAGTCCTATCAATAAATTTCCATTAGAAACCAATGAGTCGCAGCTTAATACATTTCCTGCCAAACATGCATTCACGTAGAATTGCATCTATAACAGAATTAGCACTAATTGATACTAAGAACGAGGAAATAAATTCTACACAATTAATGCATTTAAGAATTTAAGAGAATAAAATTATGAGATGTGTTTTTGAAATTACATGTTGTTATTTGTTCTTGTGGATATAACAAAAGAAAGAATACGTGTTGTATCATTGGGTATGTTTGAAGTATGTAAAAGTTTTTGAGGCCAATCTCGAAATTTGAAATTTGGCCACACGCACCCAAAAATCATTTCCTTTTCAAATCTCCTCCTTCAAAATGACGTTGAAATGTTGTGTATCTCTTTAAAGTCTACACTTCACACATATTATATGTAGTGTCTCGTAAGAGTTAGCAGCATGGACGGTGAATTGAGCTTTTACGGATGTCCTGCAGGGTTTGTATTAGCGCGTTCATTTATTGTCGTTGTCATGCCTGAATATCAATATTTGAATATGCGTTAGATGGAGTGCAGTAATGAAAATAAATGGTATCCCTAGTGTTAGCAAGGCAGGTGGGCGCACCCATTGCTAACGTCCAACAGTCGCTTTACCGTGCGTATGGTTATGTGTAGTTGTTAGAGCAGTATACTAAGAAGTTTCAAAATGCGTTCGTGGGCATATTTGAGGGGCTGTATTGATCACGACAACAGAAACTTATCTTCAGACATTTGGAAAGTAGGTGTTAAACAGTAGTTTTTAAGTGTGATGGTATCCGCATCTTTCATGAATGTTTCCTGTAGGCATATTGCTGCAGTATCATGTTCGCTTAATTGCAGAAAAAAATATCAATGCAACTGGCTTTAAGTCCTTGAAAGTTTCATTGTACGATGATGTTCTTCATTGTACGTTTAAGTGGAAGACAGTAGAGCTCGGCTAGGCCTTCTGCAAAGGCATTCTGTGTGGTTATATCAATGGAGGAAGTATGTGTATTTTATGGATGTAGGGCTGGAGACATCCTGAGAACATGGAGCAGTTTCTTCTGCATTTATATTCTTACAGTCTCCAAGATCGTTGTGCAGATTTATGCTGTCATCAAACCCAATTTGCTTCATATTTGCGACTTTCCTTTACTGTTTGTTGATTTTGGTGCTGGCGTATTGTTAAATTTTGTTTATTGGGGGTTTGTAATGCGGAACGTTTGTACTTGAAATGAAATCAGATGGGTTTGTTTATGTTTGGGCGTCTTTCGTTGCTGCTGGGTTGTCTGTCACAAATGTTTAGATGGTCAGGTAGGGACGTTCTAGCTGGTACAAGGCACCTGGCCGGTTGATAGCGGACGTTGGTGCTATATTTAACCTTTTGTTGTTCCTTAACTGTTTCCAGGTATCACATGTCTTTGAATTACCATTGTTATCCTGTCCACATTTGACATAATGCGGAGCGGCTTTGCACTCAGATTCACGATGAGAAATTGCCCCTGCATCGGCCACATATTTGGCTCCTGTACCATATAATATAATATAATATAATATAATATAATATAATATAATATAATATAATATAATATAATATAATAAAATATAATATATGCCAAGGCATGGCAACGAATGGCGCCTTTTGCTGTATTAAGTGAAGCGTGGGCAAAGCAGGTTAATAATTCTGTAAAGTAAAAAGAATTAATTATTCCACTTGTTTTAAGTTTTTCTTTACACTTTTGGGCTTGCTAAATCCACCCATAATCTATTTGACAATACATTTTAGTAGTGCGGCTAGTGATTTAGCTTCATTTTTTGACTTGATGTCCACTAAGCAAGGAAAAGATTTCTCGCCACATTCTTTACCTTCAAAATGGCATATAGTTTTAGTTATTTTCAGCTGTTGTTTGTTTTGTTTTGAGTTTCCGTTTGCTTTTTAACTTGTTGCACCACCCGTTCTCGTCCACCCTCCGAGGAGTCCAACATGTGAATTATGAAACAAGGAAAAATCATACAGTCAATTGTAATTTTGATGACTCGCAATATGCTGCGGAAGTGTAAATGTTGAAACATGTGTTTAGTAATGATGAAAATATCAAGAGAACAAGACATTGCTCTTCTATTAGGAGTTTGAGTGACTGAATTTGAATGCTCGGAAGTAGACACTTAGCGGGATATTATCACAAGATGATCACACCGAACGTAGGAAGTTACAAGGGAGCTTCATTCCATAATTAGTTCTGATAACAAAGAAAACCCCATATTTGTACAATTGAGTGTAGATATAATAGCATATTTGGGAAACTTTAAAAAGCGACATGATTTAATCAATTTTCGGTGCCTTTATCTTAGCCAGCAATCAATGATACTATTGAAATATTAAACAACTTCATAAACAAGACTAAGCTGAACTATATATATATATATATATATATATATATATATATATATATATATATATATATATATATATATATGTATATGTGTGTGTGTGTGTGTGTGTGTGTGTGTGCCAGACAATTAAATCCCTGTTAGTGTATAATAGGACTGCATATTATAATCTCAGTGATAAATCTGCCGAATTTTCAAGGTAAAGGGCGTTTCATCAACACTGACCATTTTAATAGGATGCGTTTGCTACTGAAAATCAGCTTCAAGCATGGCATAGTGCCATTGCGTTAATTATTGTGACACACTGACCTATTTGTATTTCTGACCCGTAAAATATAATCAAGGTATTTGGTTTAGGTAAGTGAGCGAGAATTTCTGCACCTTGAGGTGTTGTCAACTTTAGTCATATCGCTATTATACATAGTATAGAGTATATATATAATATATATTTTAATTATCATACAGTCATCTTTTTCTATTTCTAGGAGTGGATATTCCAGAACGTTTTCAATAGCTAAAATATATTTTACATTTTAATGATGTCACTGAAGTTATCGTACATTTACGTTTCGGTAAGACTGTTTACATTTCTATAGCCAGTACACCAATTGAGTAAATTTTCTGGTGGTTGTTTTATAACTACTATTTCTATGAACTTAGTCTTCAGCAAATATTGAACTTCCTTTGAGGATAATCACATATGTAGACTCTTCAGTTTCAGCGTCATAGTAGAATTTATTTTTGTTAGTGTTTGAACATCTGGAAATAAGTGATAATATTCACTTAAAATCTGATCGAAACCACGACCAACCGCTTCAGCGGCGGAGATTATAACCACTAGACAACCGGAGCGGTACTGTTAAGATACTGCCTTATACTTTATGGAGACCCTGAATGGATAGAGAAATTATCGCTCGTACTGACACTGAACCTGCAACTACGTCTGATTACAAATTAACACAATGGAGAAGAATAGCTTTGAAGCTTGTTCGAATGGAAGTGGATTACGTCGTATAAATATGTTCTGTTTTGTATTGCCTTCCATTTTTCATTCGTGTTCTAGTTTATACAAATGAGCCAGTTCAATCCAATGGCCTGTACGCCGTTCGGTAAACATGAATTTTGACCTAACTTCATTTATGTATTTTGTTTGCATTAATATGTGCTGGTGGTGCTAACGATAATTCCATGAAATGATACTCGACACCGTCTTTCTCAGTATTATATATATATATATATATATATATATATATATATATATATATATATATATATATATATATATATATCCATTCCCTGTTAAACTTTCCTTTCTGTCAATGTATGTGAGGCATTGAATGACAGTACGTTATGAAACCAACGAAAACATGCCCAGCCATTCCAAATTGCTTTTGTGATGATATGGAGGATAGTAAAATATAATAATACGCGTTGGCTGTTGTATGTGCAGTGGTATATTGTAAAGTAGGTTTATGCAATGATATTATATCGTTTCGTGTTTGTGGCTTCAGTAGAGATTTTCGACAAAGAAAACTAATATATTTATTGTGCATTTTCTAAACGAAAGATAAATAAAAGGTATAACCTATGCTCAAACCCTACATCCTGGACAGAAAGATACAAATTATAACAGGACTGTGCAATCTTCATAACATTCAAATGCAAATTACACGTTTATTGTATGATATTGTGGACATATACAAGTAAGAATGGCATACTTACCTAATATTCCATTTCCATGACCATATTAGAGTCGATATGGTTATATATGTTATTATAGATGATGGCATGATGCCCATTACAATTCACTAAAATGTATAATTCATGTTTTGTGGCAACGAATCAAGGTATTGGTCCACAGACAAAGCAAGATCACGACACTAATGAGACTAAATTAATCATTCAAATCTAAGGAGGTATAGTGTAAGATTCCAGACAAACATTGATGCAAAGTCTCCAGAAAACATTGTGTAACTTAATATATGCGGAGTTCTTTATCAGGCACAAGTCACCATTAACGGTTCATATATTCTGTTACATTGAAGAACCTGATTCGTAATGAAGGGCAATACTGCACAGGGATACAATTATACGTGAATGCGTCACTCATATATCACCTCTATATTCTTCTCCGCCCTGTGTGTCTGGCTGGGCGAAGACGCCCATCACTCCATTCATAATGTTGTAGGAAACGATTAATGAAGGTAACGTAAATATTGCTCTTGTTCATATCCTAATTTTATGTTCGCGCTGGAAACTTTGCGTTTTAAAACGACAACGGTTAAAATTAATATATAACTTTATATTCAAAGATGTTACCATGTTGACCTTTGACATTCCTTTACATGCCTTCAATATTTGTTGACTTTAACTTTAAAAGCTAGAATATATAATTCCTACTGTCGCGGGGTCAATCTTTTAAGATAAACTTAATCGCATCATTCTTTATAAGAACAACATAAACATCAATAATAAGAATAATATTAATAATATCAATACTACTACTATTATCATTTATACTACTACAAATTGTAGTAGTAATAATAATAAAAATAACAAGAATAATTAATATAATTATAATAATATAATTGTACATAAAGACAATAATTATTAATATTCACGATACTGATGATCGGAAAGGTCTCTATTGCCTGCAATTCTTATTCACGGTTTTGTAAAGAACTCGAATCAAGTTTTTATTTTTATAGGTGATCTGTAAACCATTGTGACATTGAATTTCATCGTGTCTTTCACTTTCAAACACTTTTAAAAATGAAGCCATCAACTCCTGTTGTGTTATTTCAGTGAATTTGCATGATTCAGAACAGTGTTAGTCCTAATGTAGTGAGAGTGGGGTGGTCAAACCGATAGCTTTCTAACATATTTCCACTCTGCATTCGTTATAGGAACATGTGATAATGCAATATAAAGGACACAAAGGAGAAAGGCAACATCTTTATCCATCTCTGCTAAACAACCATGTATGCTTTAGAATGTGATTTAACCAAGCTACTTTAGAGCTATTTACTGTCAAGATATAGAAGGCCGGGAACAGAAACTCTTTTGATGTTGGCGAATTGTTTAACAAGGAAGATATTTGTTTATTTTCACGCACGTCTACATTTCTATGATATATTATACTGACTGTATAGTTTAGATTAAAATTTATTTGTAGAACCTTTGTAACGTTACCGACATACATGTAAGGCATAAAAATACAAAATGACACATTTATTGCCATACATATTCATGTCCAGCTCTTACGAAACTACGAACATTGCAGACATGTATATGTCGTCATTTATGCGACTGTAATCATAGCCATGTGTAACAACACGACAGGTAGTACGACATTCGCTGTTTCGTGTGCTTTCTTTTCTCTCCCTCTTTGTTCTGGTCTTCCAACGTTCTGGTCGAACATGAAAAACGATTCAATATTGCTTACTGAAAATTTGTAAACTTTGTAAAACAGTGTCGTAGATATATCATTTTATATTTGTAGTTTTTCAATTATAATATTTCAACATTCATACATGTATTTCTCTATTCATCCATCTATGCAAAGCTAACATTGATTTCCGTAGCAACCGTCCAAAACATTTAAATGTATGACTGTAACTTGTAAAAATTGTTTAAATTCTTAACCGTTTATCTCTTTATTATGTCTCTAAAACTGACACTTTCAATGTTAGTGTAAAACGTACGATATATATCACTTACACGCGTTTCCCAAAGCCTTACAAACTGTCGAATATAGATGACGCCGTATTCTTGATTTAGTGTGCAATTTCTCAATTATCGTCCAGTGGGAGGTACTCCGCTCAGTAATTTTGACAATAATATTGGTTAATGATGGGTTGTTCAGTTTTTAATGTGTAGTGAATGAGGTACTGGTGATGAGAATGACAAAATTGATGTACTATTTGGTAAGAAAACTTTCATTGTGTGTTTTCTACTAATTAAGGCTGCATCAGTTTTGTCTCACCATTAGATCCATCAGTATGACTTGTGTAGTCTGTAAATTCAGCGAGGAGTTCGTGATAAGAGATGTGGAAGATGCAATTATTTGTCTAAGATTTTTTCCATCGTGTAGTTTTAATAGTACTTTTGGTTTTTTAAGTCTCAAGGGAGGTGTTTCGGAGATGGACGTTTTCAGAATTTTAGAAAGATACATTTTGGTACTGTCAAAGCTAGATAATATTCTAATGACAGAGGAAAATATGGTGTTTCGGTTATTTTTGTATAAGGGTTTGTATTTGGGTTGAAAACAGCCAAACAAGCAGGGTTAATGGCGCTTGATCTTAATTTGACTGCATGAAGATTAAAAGTGAAATTGCATTATAAGTGACTAACAAGAAATTTCTTCCTGGGTTAGGGGAATGGGAAAGAAGGAATTTGTAAAAACTGAAAATTAATGAAACTAACATGTGAGAAGTGTAAGCTGTGCTAAAAGACGCAGTTACGGTGTCTAATTGCCATATCACAATATGCTGACTTTTTAATAATTTGGATAATTATACCGTAAATTATAGGAATCAATTCATTTGTAATTTTTTTAAAAATATGTATGATGTTGTTCTGTTCAAAATTGAACATACTTTTGGAACTGAGATTATTGTTCCACTTGTCATGTCAGTATGTAAATTATTAAGGGCTGGCAGGACAGTTTTGTGTTTGACATCACCTTAATGTATAAGTTAGGTAACATAAAGCTAGTGTTTATACGTTCACACAGAAACTAGATCAACTGTAATTTTATTTATATTTTACTTTATATTTAGCATGTGAGAATATACCTTGACAGTTTCTGAAAAAATGTTATATTATCTTTAATACCATGAAAGCAGACATTGTCAAAGACATGACACAGTATTGTATACATTTTCAACTGAAACGTTATATTTATTAACTTAAAATGGTATGTTGTGTTTCTGATGAATTGCCGATGTGGTTTTGATGCTTGGCAGGTAAAATGAATACAAGCACAGTAAACACATATTTTACTAGTATCTGGTGCTGGACTTGACTATTATCCACGGCACGTGGAAACCAACGGGACGACCTCTACATATCAACTTCATGCAAATGAAAGCTATCACCTATGCCTTTGAATTCTGAAAAATATGGTACAAATGGACCGCATTACAACCAACAAATCTATTAGCAACCTACCCACTCTTACAAGATGGGACAATATAACCCGACACGTTATTTAATATATTTATAATATCTAAATTTTATTGGAGTGTTCACATATTTGACAAGGACATGGCTCAACTAGATAAGTCTCCACAGCTTGTTAGCTTTACTTGATTCGCTAGTGTAACTTTGTAGGTATGATTTCAGTGTTCATCTGAATATTACCATATATAAGTATCACCGGTCATGTGACCACAGGTTGTGTTGCTATTGCAATTATCGTTCACATGGTGATAAAACTATTAACTCTTATAAAACAAATACACGAGGTAGATGATGGCCGGTAAGCATAACCTCTTCTTATTACTTATTCTCCTAACATAATGTGATTAAGAAATGTATTAAAAGGAGAAATACAATTTTTATGAACCTTATTTCTCTGAAAACGCTTACCCAATCACATTATGGAAGAAATCCCAACCACCCGTTCATCTGGGATTCCTTGGAAGTATATCAGGCAGTTAAAAACTACTAATAACTCGTAGTGTCAGGGAGAGGTAATGGGCAAGAATTATTTCCCTTTGTCCATATGAGATGGACAAGTAAAGCTGATTGTCATCTTTTAGCTGGTTATTGTTTCAGGACGTAGCAGTTTATTAATCCTTGCGTAATGTGATTGGGTAAATATTCTCAGACAAGCGTAATTTACTTACAAATTCTCTTTTACCTTTTCTTTCAGCCTTTCATTTTTGCCTTGTACTTCCTTGTCTGATGTTCTCTGCTTTACTTATTCTGTCTTCAAAATCTCCACTATAAGCATCTAGTATGGATGGAATAAAATTAGAAGAATACTTTGAAAGAGAGATAGAGAAACTGGGCAAAGACAGAGTGCCCCACGCTAAGAAACAACATGGGTGCTGGCCCAAGGGATGTGAAGTGCTGTGTGAAACAGAGTGCCGTTTACCAGCCTATGTGCATTAAATACCAGTTATAAAACGATTGCCTATTGACAACATAGCCACTGTACGAAGCGAAGACGGGAAAATATACATTTGATGCAACGGGAGACAAACCATGTAAGCATAAAAAGAAGTGGTAAAGGAATGAACAATTACAAGTAAAATAGGAAAGCCCTCTTTACCGGACTCCGATTAGAAATACAAATGGCCAGCTTAAGAAGCGAGGATGAGAGAAAATGTTAGGTTGTAGTACGTAAAGAGGAAATGACTATATTATTGGGCAACCGCATTATAGACACATGGGTGTGAATGGTCACAATTACTTTTGAAGCACCTTTGTTTTTAAAGCACCTTTTGTACGTCATGGAGAAGTATTTGGTATGACTCAGGATTCAAACCCACATCCTCCTGCATCCAAGCCCGATCCTCTGTTTGGGAGAGGAAGATGTCTCACAAGTAGCGGCGGGGAATACCCTCTACATCCTCCACTCAAATCCTTGCAAAAGGGAAGAGGAGGAACACTACCTTTGTGGAATGAACTTAAAGACGAACTCAAAGAAATGGTATCCCTGCTACGATCTCCTTACAAAGCAATGGTAACATCTTTGCCAAGTGTCTTACACTATCGAAGAAAATTACTAAGAATGAAAATAACATTAAAACCGTACAAATTGCAAATGAATAAAGAGAAACAAACCAACACCAAGACAATAAGAAAAAAAGTAAGAAAGAGAAGCAAAATAATGTCATTAGAAACACAAATAAACAACTGTGTAACTAAACCAGTCATGGCCTAAACCAAATTCAGTACCTTTAAAGCTAAGTAAAAAACCGGACTACAAATCTACCATTTTCAAGGACACAAAGTTAAGATAAACAACTTTGTTAAATCCTTGAACACAACGGAATAAAAAGTGATGAAATAGATAAAATAAATCCAATTATAACAAAAGGGAACGATACAATACGGTTACAGTAAGTATTTGTCCTAGATAATAATCTAACCTAAGATATAGAAGAAAAATTAAATGTAATAGTAATTAATAACAACAGCAGTGATGTAAATTCAGATTCAGCTTCAATACTAATGTGTTCCTAAAATACAATGGTAAAACAAGGCTTAGATAAAACATTTAGTGGAAGACTAATACATATTTAAATCAAAGGGCGCAATTTATCAAATGTACTGACAACAAGACGAATTTTAAAAAAGATTTGACAGAATATTTGCACCAACTGTCAATTGAGAAATTGATATACGAGGGCATTTTAGCTGGGTTGATACAAAAATAAATTGAAGCACAGGTTTTAATAGGAATGTAAAACTATTTTAAAAGGTAAAATATTCTGTGGAGTAATAAGAAAGGATGTCACCTAGATAAATTCTATACATCAGAGGATGGAAAAAAATTCCAAAAAATTTAAAACATTACCGACATATTAAATCACATTCGTATTAGAAAAAGTAGATGACTCAAAAATAAAATGAAACGGAAAAGTTATCAAGAAAAATGATAATAGGTTAGCACAAGGTGGTGGCGAGCAGGAGGAGAATTAGAATAATAAGCAAAACAAGCTGCTCAATGGGAAGGCAGGAAAACAATAATACAAACTGTTCAATTGGAAGGCAGGAAAACAATAATACAACCCAAATGGAATGGAAATTTTAATGTTTAGTACCTGTATATCAATACCTGGGTGTATATACCGATAAGAGTATGCATCGAATTGAAAAAACAATGGAATCATTGACCAAAGTATTATATTAACTGGCGATACTGAGAGAATTCAAGAAATATATAATGTCTACACAATGTTTTCACACAAAACTGAACTTAGAAGAAAAGCATAGAGAAAACTAGAGTAAGAATATCAACTTTACTTAATCACCAAAGATTCCAAGATACAATATAATACGTTTACAACACAGGAATTAAAACAAGCATTTAAAGAACTCAAATAATCTTAGTTATTTATTCTTAGAATTGTGACGAAAAAAACGGAAGAAATATATATTCTTCTGTAAAATCTTTGAAATGTGATTAGATGTTTATTATCAGATTTTGAAAATATCTATATTAGCTAGATCTATAAACTCTATTACAATTCACTGCATCATCAAAAACATTTTTCATGCACTTGTCCAGGGTAAGTGGTTTCAGAATCTTCACTTGGAACTCGAACCTTGTCACTTGTCTTTCATTCTCACAATTGTTACGTGTTTAGGTTCTTATAATCGGTGACAAAAGAAAGAGTGAAAGCAACAAGCTTTCTAACATTTAACAAATATTTTTTTTTTGGAAAATCAATGTAACCATTGGTAAAATAACTAAGATTTAGGCATAAAATCGAATAATAATCACTGGGTTAAGTTATAGTAGTGAAATGTTCTTATAAACTTACGTTTGAGTCTTGAAGAAAATACAAGCTGGAAAGCGAAGACATATGATGTAGTCTGTACTGTACTGTATCTACACTTTTTTGTAGAAACGCAAGAAGTAACATTCCAGTGTTTGAAATCAAAATAATAATGTCTAATAATTCTGTATGAGCACTTAAACATTTCGAAAGAAACGAATTCATCTTTTAAAACTCCAAATGATCGGAAGACAATTATAACTTGAAAACTGGCCACAGCCAGAAAAACACGAACATGATACCATGTGCAAAAGACCAAAACTGCGATTATTTACCTACGGAAAAGGCTGTCGACTAAAGCAAGACGCAGGTTAAGAAATCTCTGAGGACCAGGTGATCATGTTTATATCACATACTTCTAATTTGACCTTGATGAAACTTAATTATACTCTACGAATACAAAATGCGAAATTGTTTACTTCACGAAAACTATTTACAAGTCAATCGGCATGTGCTTGAATACAGCCTCAATTACATCCTTGTCAGGCCAACGTTATGAATGAATAATAGAACAAAATGTTTTCTTGATTCTCAATTAAGCTTAGTAACTAGGTCATCTTAGATACAGCGTTTCTAATTTTATGTTTTGGAAACACTAACTTTAATGAAAGTTTCATCTCCAGTGAATAAAGGTTACATTACAATACTATGTAATGCAAAATAAAAACATTAAAACTGACAAACAAATACTGAAACTAAACAATTAAACTAAAATAAATATATTTTAAATCAGATATATATTATATAATTTAATCTACAAACAAATGACCAAAGTAGTAGTATCCGACAAATGTATTCATTTCTTCAACATATGAATTTTCAGATTTTCATTGTCAACATATGTTATGAACACTCTGTCTCTTATCTGATATGGAAGTATGCGTACATCCCTCAGCAAGAATGGAATGGGCTTTTGTGGAATTCATACTTTCCCTAGCTTTCATCTTTCAAGGCATCATGAATGTATATTTCGAAGTCTTATGTTTCCGAGTCTGTTATGATAATTAGCACAAATTGTAACATTATTTCATTGAGTACACACATCATTGCCATATTTGAAACTGATTTTCTATATTGGGTTAGGATGTAGCTCTGATAAAGATATTTCTGATATAACGTTTTCCTTATTAATCTTTTTAAGATATAAAATAGACTTTCCTACTGGAGAGTCCAAAACTCTAACTTCAGAGATTTTTTTTAAATATTCTGGCACTTATCATGCATATACATTGCTTACGAGGTACAAATCTGTCATGAGACTTAAATAAAATGCTGGATATATAAATTCCTTGTCAAGCTACTTCGGATATTATTTGCAATAAAGGCAGAATATATTACTTCTAGAGGCAATAAATTCAGATCATAAATTGCTAACCCGGTATAGCTAAACATTTATCTATGTCATAGTTTTTTCATGCTTGTTATCTTTTATAATTTTGAAACGCTTCCACATTTTAAATATCACGTAGTTAAATAACCAGTGCAGATCCGATTATTACCATATAACTGTTATTGTAGAGGTGTTATTTATCTGAATGTATATGATGAATAACTGGAAGGAGGTAGATTAAAGCATTCATATATAGATGGATGCATGAATGGCTTGATAAGGGTGGATTAGGTGATTTAAACATGAAATGATTGCTTCTTAGCTTGTTTCAAAATTGTAGAATAAATCCACTCTTCCTAAGACGAGGACCTAGGGAAATATTTTTCGCTCAACTTTGAAAGTGAATAGTCCAGGATTATAGTATTTGATCAGCCTTAATCGTTAAATTGTAAAGAGGAAGTTTCAGAGAGTATGTTGATAGTGATTGCAATTCAAGTTTATCCTAATTCTGTCCACTTTAAGATAACTTCCCTGCTGTATTTTAGAATTTAAAGTTACATTTATGGTGTGATGATTTATTGGAATAATAGTCACAATACCTTCATCAATAATGTTTATAATACAGTTATGCTTCATTGTCTTTAACTATGTATTTCCTTGCCGAGTAGTTGATATGCTGTGTGAATATTCAGTTGTTTGTAATTTAAATAAAGATAATCTGTCACGTTTTATTTTGTCTTTTGTAGCAACAGCATGTTTCAGAAATCTTCATTTGACGAAATGAAGACAGCTTTTCGTATTTGCATTTTACTTCATTCAATGTGGTACTTTTTAGCCGCAGTGTTGGTTTTGTTTAGTTAGAGATAATTCATAAATGTAAGGCAAAAAGGTTTACATTTTTGTACATCTTCATAATTCATATAAACCTTAAATAAACAATAACACATAATTGTGTTGTTTATTTCACCTTAATGTAAATTATACGATTAAAGGTTTCTGAAGTGCATTTAATAATAATTATAAATAATACATTAAAGTGTATAACCAGCCACAACAAGATATAAAGAAAGTGTGGGAGTACACAGTAGTTAGTACGAACATACAATTATTTATATGCCCACAATACAATTGATCAGTTTATGTCAGGTTGTACAGCTGTCTCACAAATTTCATTTCCAAGGAGTAACCTGAGGTGTGCACCCTACAGTTCCCAGACTTTGTGGATAGGTTCCAAATGGGTTAATGATGATTCCTATCAATATCACATTTTGACAAGAAAAGAAAAATGTTTCCAGCAACATCATTAAATGTCTCTACTAGCAACCGTTACCAAATTTTATGAATATATTAGGGCAAGGAAGAACCAATCAACGTTTGGGTAAATGGACAAGATAATAAATTGCTCTCTGCACAATAGCTTTAATTTCCCTGTGGTTGCTAGATGGCTTCGAGTAAGCATGAACTAAGTCATGTTTCTAGTCTTCATGCAAGGAATGTTCATTTTAAATATTATTCAATCATGATGCTGGTAAGAAATCAAATACACGTTTTTAACAGCGAATCGATAGCCATATGCTAATTGTTTAAAAAAACATGGAGGAATAACAATTATTTAAATTGTAGGTATGTCATTGAAATGTACGAGGCCCCAACTCCAGATCTAAAATGGGAATCAGGATATCAAGGTCACAGACAAGCCAACCCAGGTTTGGGACAACTGTGGATCAGACCCTGCTTCTTCTTAACAAGATGCATCTTACAGCAGGTCAGACCAATTGTTTCTTATTATCAGCATGGGTCCTTAGCTTATTTAATAACCTCAAACTAAGACAGTATATGGAGAAAATGTATCTGCTGTTTCAAAAAGTCCACCTAGCCTGGCATTGTTAGTACATAATTTCATTCAGCATCATTTTTGGTGTGTGAAATAGCATTACCTCATAGGTAAATGTTTATATAGTTGTGCATTAAATATCAGTTATAAAGCGACTGGATGTTGACAACATAGCCACTGTACGAAGTGAAGACGGGAAAATATACATTTGTCGCAACGGGAGACAAACCATGTAAGCATGAAAAGTACTGGTAAAGAAAAGAACAATTACAAGTAAAATATGAAAAACCCACTATACCGGACTCCGATTCGAAATACAAATGGCCAACTTAAGAAGCGAGGATGACAGAAAATGTTAGGTTGTAGTACCTAAAGAGGAAATGACTATGTTATTGGGCAACCGCACAATACACACATGGGTGTGAATGGTCAAGTTTTTCAAAACACCTTTTTTACGTCATTTATAAGTATTTGTTATGACTCAGGATTCAAATCCACATCCTCCTGCATCCAAGACCGATCCTGTGTTTGGGAAAGGAAGAATACCCTCTACAACCTCCTCTCTCAAATCCTTGCAAAAGGGAAGAGGAGGAACACTTCCTCTGAGGAATGAACTTAAAGATGAACTCAAAGAAATTGTATCCCTGCTAAGATCCTCCGTAAAAGCAATAGTAACGTCTTTGCCAAGTGTCTGACACTATCAAAGAAAATTACTCAGGTTGAAAATAACATTCCAACAGTACAAATTTCAAATGAATAAAGGGAAATAAACCAACACCAAGACAATAAGAAAGAAAGTAAGAAAGAGAAGGAAACAAATGTCATTGAAAACATAAAAGAACAACTGTGTAACTAAACCAGTCATGGCATAAACCAAATTCAGTACCTTTAAAGCTAAGAAAAGAACCAGACTACAAATCCACCAGTTTCAAGGACACCAAGTTAAGATGAAACAACTTTCTCGAATGCTTAAACATAATGGAATAAGATTTGATGAAAAAGATAAAATAAATCCAATTAGAACAAAAGGGAACGATACAATACGGTTACAGTAATTATTTGTTCTAGATAATAATCTAACGTAACATATAGAAGAAAAACTAAATGTAATAGTAATTAATAACAACAGCAGTGATGTATATTCAGATGCAGCTTCAATACTAATGTGTCCCTAAAATACAATGGGAAAACAAGACTTAGATAAAACATTTAGTGGAAGAAAATACATATTTAAATCTACGGGCGCAATTTATCAAATGTACTGACAACGAGCGGAATTTTAAAAAGATTTGACATAATATTTGCACCAACTGTCAATTGAGAAATTTATATAGGAGGGCATTTTAGCTGGGTTGATACAAAAATGAATTGAAGCACAGGTTTTAATAGGAATGTAAAACTATTTAGAAAGGTAAAATATTCTGTGGAGTAATAACAAAGGATGTCACCTAGATAAATTCTATAGATCAGAGGATGGAAAAAAATTCCAACAAATGTAAAACATTACTGACATATTAAATCATATTCGTATTAGAAAAAGTAGATGAGTCAAAAATAAAATGAAATTAGAAAAGTTATCAAGGAAAATCATATATGTTAGCACAGGGTGGTGGAAAGTAGGAGGAGAATTAGAATAATAAGGAAAACAAACTACTCAAAGGGAAGGCAGGAAAAGAATAATTCAACCCAAATGGAACGGACATCTCAATATTCAGTACCTGTATACCAATACCTGGGGGTATATGCCGAAAAGAGTATGCATGGAATTGAAATAACAATGGAATCATTGACCAAACTATTATATTAACTAGGCCATACTGAGAGAATTCAAGAAATATATAATGTCTACAAAATGTTTTCGCACAAAATTGAATTTAGAAGAAAAGCAAAGATAAAAATTAGAGTAAGAATATTAACTTTATTTAATCACGAAAGATTCCATGATACAATATGACACGTTTACAACACATGAATTAAAACAAGCATTTAAACAGCTCAAAGCATCTAAGCAAAGTTATCTATTCTTAGAATTGTGACGAAATGAAAAGAAGAAATATATATTCTTCTGTAAAATCTTTAAAATGTGATTGAATGTTTATTGGCAGATTTTGACAAAATAAAAAAATAACTAAGTTTTAGGTATAAAATCCAATAATAATCACTGGCGTAAGTCCTAGTAATGAAATGTTCTTATAAACTCAAGTTTGGGTCTTGAAGAAAATCCAAGATGGAAAGAAAAGACGTATGATGTAGTCTGTACTGTACTGTATCTACACTTTCTTGTAGAAACGCAAGAGTAACATTCCACAGTTTGAAATCAGAATAATAATGTCTAATAATTATGTATGAGCACTTAAACATTTCCAATGAAACGAATTCATTTTTTAAACTCCAAATGATCGGAAGACAATTATAACTTGAAAACTGGCCACAGCCAGAAAAACACGAACTTGATTCCATGTGCAAAAGACCAAACCTGCGATTATTTATCTAACGGAAAAGGCTGTACACTAAACCAAGACGCAGGATATGAAATCTGTGAGGATCAGGTGATTCTGTTCGTATCACATACTTCTAATTTGACCTTGACGAAACCATTAATTATACTCTAAGAATAAAAATATAACATTGTTTACTTCACGAAAAGTATTTACAATTCAATCGGCATGTGTTTGTATACAGCCTCGATTTCATCCTTGTCAGGCCCACGTTATGAATGAATAATATAACAAAGTTGTTTCTTGATTCTCAATTAAGGTTAGGAACTAGGTCATCTTAGATACAGCGTTTCTAATTTTATGTTTTCGAAACCCTAAATGTAAGGAAAATATCATCTCCAGTGAATAAACGTTACATTACAATAGTATGTAATGCAAAATAAAAACATTAAAACTGACAAACAAACAATTAAATTAAACAATTAAATTAAAATAAATATATATTAAATCAGATATATATTATATAATTTAATCTACAAAAAGTGCCCAAAGAAGTAGTGTCCAACAAATGTATTGATTTCTTCAACATATGAATTTTCAGATTTTCATTGTCAACATATGTTACGAACACTATCTCTTATCTGATATGGAAGCATGCGTACATCTCTCAGAAAGAATGGAATGGACTTTTGTGGAATTTATACTTTCCATAGGTTTCTTCTTTCAACGCATGATAAATGTATATTTCAAGGTCTTATGTCCACGAGTCTGTTATGATAATTAGCACAAATTGTAACATTATTTAATTGAGTACACACATCATTGCCATTTTTGAAACTGATTTTCCATATTGGTTCAGGATGTAGCTATGATAAAGATATTTCTGATATAACTTTTCTATATTAATCTTGTTAAGGTTTAAAACAGACTTTCCTACTGGAGGGTCCAAAACTCAACTTCAGACATTTGTGTAATATTCTGGCACTTATCATGCATATACATTGCTTACAAGGTACAAAACTGTCATGAGACTTGAATAAAATGCTGGATATATAAATTCCTTGTGAAGCGGACTTATTGAATTTCTTACTCATGCTACTTCTGATATTATTTGCAATAAAGGCAGAATATATTACTTCCAGAGGCAGTAAATTCAGATCATAAATTGCCAACCCAGTATAGCTAAACAGTTCTCAATCTCATAGTTTTTTCAAGATTATTATCTTTTATAATTTTGAAACGCATCCACATTTTAAATATAAAGTAGTTAAATAATCAGTTTAGGTCTGACTGTTACCATATAACTGTTATTGTAGAGGTGTCATTTATCTGAATGTACATGAATAACTGGATGGAGGTAGATTAAAGCATTAATATATAGATGGAGGCATGAATGGCTTGATAAAAGTGGATTAGGTCATTTAAACATGAAATGATTGCTTCTTAGCTTGATTCAAAATTGTAGAATAAATCCACTCTTTCTAAGACCTTGGGAAATATTTCTTGCTCAACTTTGAAAGTGAATAGTCCAGGATTATGGTATTTGATCAGCCTTAATCGTTAAATTGCAAAGAGGAAGTTTCAGAGAGTATGTTGTTAGTGATTGCAATTCAAGTTTATCCTATTTCTGTCCGCTATAATATAACTTCCCTGCTGTATTTTAGAATTTAAAGTTACATTTATGATTTATTGGAATAATAGTCACATTACCTTCATCAATAATGTTTATAATACAGTTATGCTTCATTGTCTTTAACTATTTGTTTCCTTGCCGAGTAGTTGATATGCAGTGTGAATACTCAGTTGTTTGTCATTTAAATAAAGAGAATCTGTCAAGTTTGGTTTTGTCTTTTGTAGCAACAGCATGTTTCAGAATTCATCATTTGACCAAATAATGACAGTTTTTCGTATTTGCATTTTACTGCATTCAGTATGGTATTTATTAGCCGCAATGTTGGTTTTCTTTAGTTAGAGATAATTCATATCTGTAACATCTTATCATTTTACATTGAACTATTTGATTTTTTAAATCTCTGGTCGATATTAAACATTTTGGTACTTTTAAACATGTATACATACAACCTATTGTATGGCACTAAATAGACTAAAGGTGCTGGTGCACCGTTAAAAATCAATCAGTCTATCAATCAATTATATCCGTCGACACTCAAATGTTTGTATTGTTCATTTAATACAATATTGATGTCGTAATTTCATTGGAAGTAATAAAATAAACATTATCATCCTTAAGGATATCTCTAACTGCCAGTTCAAGAATTATATGAAACTCTCTTGCCCACCATTGTCTGTACCTATGCAATCAAGCTCTTTATTTTACAAAGTATTCTGTTTGCTCGGCTGCCTTGCTATCTTTGATGACAGTTAGGAAAGAGCCGGTATATTTAAGGTACTTTATGCTACACGATAACATTTATAACAGTGTACGATTGATCAAATAAAGAGAGCTTACCCGACGTACGACAGGGGCCGCTAGATTTTAAGTTTGTGGGATTTAAGTGCGTTTTAACTTTTATTTTATTTTACCTCTTTTATTTGATTAAAACAAAACTTAAATTAACGTGATAGTACAAAGGAGTCCAGCTTCTCATTTATTACAAGAATACAACACGAACTACCACAAGTCATTTATCAAAATATCATCGGAACATAATTAGGTTCTCAGAGAAACGCTCGCGAAGTTAGTTATTACGGTAGATTAACGCATTTTATGTTTAATTACAAGATAATGATTATTTATAAGGAACTACAATATATAACGAGAACACAAATCTTACTTGATAAAATAATTAATTAATTTATATTTTATTAAATATTTTCTCCACTAGGCGTAAGTGATATTTTATATATCGAAATGTACAGGTCGCTAACTGCGATGTGCTATGACCTGTATTTAAATTTGAAATTTCATAATGTTGTTTAACTTTGTGATGTCCTATGTACTGTTTTCGACAACAAAACGAGCGATATGACAAAGTTTCCGTGTTTTCTTCGAGTTCAAAAAAAGTTAGAGTTTTGGAGGATATGTTCTGGTTTACATGCTGGGATTTACGTGGGACCCTGCGTTATAAGCGGGTTCGCGAGATATCAAGGTGCATGTTATCGAGGGAGTGGTATATATATATATATATATATATATATATATATATATATATATATATATATATATATATATATATATATATATATCGCATTCTTATAAAATACATTGGATGAATCACCAGTTCTCTATAATTTTTTCAATACGTTGGATTAAATTATTCACGACTTAAGTTCTTTTCTTTTCAATTCGTTTATTCTTCAGCACAATGTAGTATGAAGGAGTGGTCATAAAATGCCATTAATGAGGATCAATCATTGCATACACGGGTTAATCTATTCTAATCTCATTTCGGAAACATCTGATATATCAAACGTTCCTAAAATGTAAGATTTCCCAAGGCTTTCATTATTGAAATGGTGAAAAATAAGTATATTTATTGCTTGTTACATTTTTGTAGTTCAAGACTAGAAAATGACAAGTTGCTGACTTCTATATCTGATACCTGGTATGCGATTATGTTCTGGAGTGTTGCAAAGGCAGCTGCAAAATTGTATTCATCGTCTGAAATGTCGTTTGGAAATTAAGACATTTTAGTACTGGCCACTTTGATTATGGATGATGTTACATGAGGTCAAATTAGTGTGCCTGTAGATGAACCGAAATGAATGAAATTTAGTATCTGATTGTATAATAATCGGTGCTTGACGAAGAGAGATAATTTGTGCAAAAGATCACTATGGATTCTTTGAATATATTACTATGTTTCTGAAGATATAATCATGTTCGAGAATCTTTCTGATTTGTATTATCGTCTTTCCATTGCAGATTGGAATTAGACAATAAGCGTTTGTGTAGCAGTTGCCAAACGTTCGTTTGATTTGACATAATTGTTGCAAAATAAAGTTATGCTGTACATATTGTCTAGAAAAAGAACATGATTTTATGTGTTACGTTATGCTGAAAATTCTGGTCAAAACGTCAGGGTAATAACTTTGTCAATTAGGTTAGTGCTGCAAACGAAGTATTTTTAAAACGACGTCATCAATTTGATTTGTATGGTGCCCCTGCACATAGGTGGCATATTCAACACCTTGGTGTAAATGCTCGTTTGCATGGACCAATATGTACACGAAGATCAAACAATAACAGCAGTATATAAATAGTCTAGCTAAGGATAAAAATACATTGTACTAACATCTTTAAAGAAACAAGACTCATGTTAACTCAGTAGATTTTGCATATGTATTTATTTATAAAGCATTTATATAGTAACCAAATTCCCCATATGAGTTAAGATTATCATCAAGGTTTGGTGGTTACAAAAGTCTAGTTATATTCAATGCATATAATCATCAAATTCTCACTATGCGGTACAGAAACATTCACATATTTTGTGGTCATACATCATTAAGATATAACAACAGTTAATTGCGTAAAGAATTATTATTAATACTATTTAAGTTGTGTTTTACACTGTGTTTACGGTATTATATATTGTGAAAACGACACAATTCAATATCAAAAGCACTGTGTTTCATCTTATATATAAACGAATTTCCAATGGTTTGAGCCATGCTTCGCCTACTGTGCACGGGGTGACGCATCATGTGATCTAAATATTATATCAAACAACGTGAAATATCTAATCAAATAGTTTAATTGAACAGTAGAAAAATGATATGTTCCTTGCTCGATACTACTGTTGTGTTCAAAAGTTAATTATTTTGCTCAGAAAATATGTTCATCTAGGAATGCGTCGGATTCTAAAATGTTCATTTTCTTTTAGAATTAGTATTTCCTGCAAATGTGCTGATATGTCCATAGCCTGACATGACTATATAACAATAACCTAAAGTTTTAATCATAGCACTGCAGACTTGGTCAATTTGGACTAAATAAAATTGTTTTCACAATAGAGGACCTTTCAGAAGTTATGCAATAAGTTTCAAACATGCATTACATGGTACATTTGGTTCAATTTCATATTTTTAATATTTCGACCTTATTTAGGTTAAATCAATGCTAGTAACAATCAGATTCCATCATGCTGTGTTTGGAAAGGACGGTCGGGATTTTAACTTTTTTAATCATAATGCTATCTCTCAAGATACATGCAGGACTATTATGTTTTACTGGAATAGAAATTTCCAATTTCAAAGACTCGTTTTTACAGAAGCGAAGTTAAAGGTATGCAAAGCATTACATGATTAAACTCAAAGCGTAATCCATTTTAATGGTATAATATAATATATATAAAATAATAGTTAATAGTTATAATATATATATAGGATATAATAGTTAACCGTTTTGGCACTTCAATAAGCCTCCGATCATGTAATTCGATTGTTAAAGTTCATACAAAGATAAATTATATAAATTACTTACAAAAAGAAATTTCTAAACCTGAGGTACAGAGAAGAAAAACTATGGTCTTGCACTCCATTACATAAATCGTGAATGAAATATATCATTGGAGATACTTTAATAATTTTAATAAATGCAGTAGAGCATCCTAGCATTTATTATCCAGTAATTCTGATCAATGGTCACGAAAACTAAATGTTATTCATTTTGGATGAAGGTATGCATCTTCATATGATTGTAAACAAATTTCCTTCGGCTTGTCTGGGGGATTATTGCGCTTGATCTGACGAGATTTTGATCCTAAATCAGGGCTTTTAGGAGCACCAGTATTGTCTTCTATGGTACGGGGACCAACTGTGTTATCTTCTCCTATGGTCCAGTAGCTAGTAACAGGGTTTATGTCGCTATCCACCATTTCGATTTCATAGCTGTTTGCAGGGTCTGCACGCGGTAAAATATCCCCAGCTGGAATGCTGATAATATTGCGTCGCTTACAAAACCTGCAATGAAAATTAAAAGGCAAATGTTCTAAACGTATTGTTAGGAAATGAAAACCTATTTTGGGAGTATTTGTTCGAAGAAATGATAAGCATATTTCTTTCTAAATATATTAGCCATATATCCATTCCTAATTTATAGAGAAAAGGAGAATACAAATACTGGTTTCTGTGCAACAGTTAGGTCACACTATTAACTCTTTATTATATTTTTATTTTCGTTGGAATTTCGTATTTCAGGTTCATTATTGTAGTATTTAGCAGCACATAACACTGGCATTCTGACCAAATGTAGGAGAGAATTTTTATCATATAGGATAAGGTCTCTGAACCATCTGAACTATGCTGTGATACATGGGGGATCTGGACCCGTGTGTTGTTTGATATAACGAAATGAGCGCATATTGGCAACTGTATATTAATGAGAAAAACATTGTGAAATTCTGGACCACTGGTTTGTGATCCGGTTGACTTTGGTTTTGATTCATGGTGGTTATAAACTATGTGACGTTGATAGAGAGCGAACATAAATGACGATGGAATGCATGTTTACATGATAGCATTTGACAGCAGTCTGATGTTTTTTGTAAGTTCAAACACCAACGTTCAAACGTCACAGGCCCTTGTTTGTTCACCAGCAATGTGGGAATCCTGTGTCGTTCTGATTTGAATCTTTCGTCTTGCAATAGTGGTGACTACTAGCCAGCGCCTTCTTGTAATGATGAATCGAGGAAGGTTCTCTAACGACGGCTTCTTTGATGCCTTTGGCCTTTTCTTGACCGTGTCCGTGTCCATTGTGGTACACTTGTTGTTATTGTTGTAGGGCTAAATGTCATTTTGAGCATACGATGGCTGTACATGGCGGCAAGTAGAAACAATCGACCCACGGGAGGCTACTGCCAACCTTTATCACATACTCACATTGGCGGAACACAAGCTTAGTATCCACGCAGACAGAAGTGAGATAGAAATGAACCGTAACGGGAACGCTAGAGTAGTAGGCCATTCAGAACCCCCCATCAGGATACAGATCATTGTGGAGCGGAGACCCATAAACTCTGCAATGGTTGCATATATACACTCGTCTTTGAATTACCCTAGGACATGTGTATTATTTGTGCAAGGAAACGGACTATGCCGTGGGTAATCTTTGCGATCAAACAGGTATTAGCGGCTAAATATATTTTGATCCAACGTGTGAACCTCACATACGAACGAATTTGAGTCGTTAATGAGTAGATGAGCGCGATTACCATACTGTGACTTGATGTAGTCATAATGTAAATCAACCAGGTGAATTGTGTAATGATCGAGTAAGACTGTTCCAGCGAACACAGGATTTTCGAGAATCAGATGTGTTTTTTTCCGGATTTGACGGCTACCAGATGTTTGTCAAATATTTTAATATGGAGGAAAGCATCTGATGAAACCAGTATGTCACGGTGGTGTTCATTGTTGAATATTTCAATTTGTTTCCGTTTGTGTATGTTTTCCTTGGTCTTACAAAAGACGTTGTTGTTCATTAGCGTGAAGGTGAGGGGTAATTAACATGCGCGTTTGCGTGTTAAAGTCAAAGTAACTTTTGATTCAGAGGGCCTGATTAAATCTTAGCGCACGATGAGTCTTGTCCAGCTTCAGCCGGTGCATCGGAGGTTGATGGATCAGTCTATTATATTGCATTTGTTCGTCTTGTTTTTGAAAGTCTGAACAAGTTTGGAGGTTCTCATTCAATATTCCACGTTATGCGCCAATTACACTGGAGAGAGCATTTCATTGTCGATGAGACCTTTTCAGCGCAGCAAGGATAATCGTTGTGTAGTTCGAGCATTTGTTTAGGATGAAACATGTGTATTTCAACGACATAACCTATGTCATCGACGTAACCATTAGAGTTCTCTTGAAGAAACTGATCTGCGGTATTTCATCACTAACATGCCCTTATATCCGTCTGAGGCCTAACCCAACCAAATATATTGCTAGAGACCCAATATCTGATTTATACAGGTGGCTTCGTCAGATGCTATAGGGATAAGTATTTGCTATTATCCACGGTGTGTTTTTATTAATTTAACAACGGATATTCCACCTCGTATCATCCACTTGGTAATTAATAACATGTCCGGGTCTGTAAACAACTTGAGTAAATTCCATGCCAATAGGGTGAGGACAACCAAGAGAAGTGGTCTAGCCCGTAATGTGTATGTGTCTGGCAGATGTTCTGAAATTTTAAAACATGACCGCGAATAATAGTAGGATTGTCTGGCAACAAGTGTTTTACCACATGAGCAACGCTCCATCGTATTTGTCGTCGGTGAGATCGGACAGATTTAACTGGGAATACTATGCCACCGATGTACTCGTATGGATATATTCCGTTTTGTTAGATCAAACTTATTTTGTCGGATCGACCTCGCCGAGGTGAACAATTGGAGGACAATTTTCGGCTAGTTTAATGAACGGAACCAACATGAACTTAAACCTATCAACCAGAAGGATCCGACCGTGAACGACGTGTACTTATCAAAAATATTAAGGTTGCATTTTAATTTGGTCCAAACGGAATTTAAGAGTTTTCAGACCCATTGATGTCTCAGCACCTTCACGATAAAGTATCCTTAGTACCCACGGCCATTATGAGCAATCACTGGATCTTTGGAGTGGAGGCTGCATTGGTCATGAACCGGGCAAAGAGAACATTAAAAAATGTGACAATGGTCTCTGACTTTCTTATATTGCGGTTTCAAATAAACTAAACGAATGGGATATCATACCTCCGACCTGTGCTTCAGTTGCTTTACCGATGTGAGCGGACTGTTTGGTGCTGTATTTTTGTCGAATGTCTATGATGCGATGGTACTAGGATAGCACATGTTTAAAGAAAGAGACAAAATCAGGACCATAACACTACGTGATACCACAATGAAAATCTTGCATTGAAACCATAGCAGGTTTGGTGACAGCTTGCGCACGGCACGTGCTGCTAATCAACCTTCGTGAAATATGTCAGGATCAGAATGTGGTACTTACACTTTTCCAGAATCGCCTCTAAAGCAATTATGATTTGAAAATTCTGTGCTATTTTTCCGTGTTTTAGCTTTCTGTGAGTTTTATTTCTTTTTTCTATAAGGTCGTAATGGATTCGCCCAGTATGTTTGGATTCTGCAAGATGAAGTCGATTATGAACACATCATAGTCATAGGCAGACATTTTATGTCAGAGAATGATTATTAACGTAAGGATACTCGATGCGAATTTGCACAAAAAGCCCAATTCATTTATTGCACTTCTTCGCGTCAGGATAAAGTCCTCGGAGTGGTATCAAGAAGAAGACCATGGGCGGATCGCTACAACCCTAGGATACTGTCGTTTATTCTACATCGATTCGAATAAGCAGGTATATTCTCCTAGAGCTAAGTCTGTATTGACGAGGTTAACATGTCTTTGAGGATATATATATATTCGTGTTTGCGTTGATACATTAGAAGAAAAAGCTGCTTGGAAGTAAGATCGTGGGCAACGAAAGTTTGATCGACGACGTGATCCCAGGTTTACACTATTCCCATAATGGGTATATCACCAGATTGCTTTGGTCGAATTTAAGTGTCCGTTTACTTGGCACGTTGGATTGATGCCCGAGCATCATCACACGTACCTTTAACCAGGACCGCCCGTATCAATTGTCGCATATCTGCTTGTCGAAGCGTTCTTTCGCCAGTACTAGTGTAGCGAACCGATTTTAACTGCGCGGTATAAAAATAAATATCATCGCCACGATGTTTGCCGTTACACCCAACTTGCACTCGACTTCGGCATCGTTCTCGTTTTTGCAGTTATTAGTGACCTATAATCCGTTGATTAACTTTCGACACATAACAAGTTTATTGTAATCCATGTTGAGTTATCCCTTCACATGTCTCTCAGCGCGTTGCTGCATAAAATCAGTCACATGTTTGAGACTGTTCCTGTAATAGTCTTCCCTTGGTGTCAGCTCCCATGATGGAAAATACTGGCATGCCAAAGTTCCAGGCCATACTGTGATCATTGATATTTTTATGCTATTACATAATCCTATGTAAATGTTTCGTCATCTTTCCTCAAGTCACCGACAGTTTGGTATCTATGGTAGTCGAGGCATGTGTGACCATCGTGCGAAGATAACATACGGCGATGTTATTTCACATCGTCGGAGCATTGGAGCTGTCTTAATTTCACATCGTTAGAACATTGAAGCTGTCTTCCTCGATGAGTGTAGAAAAGGACGAGTAGGACATGATTAATATAAACAAAGCGCATCACTGATTTGGACGACGACCAGAAAGAATCTGGCGTATTGCTATTACATGATCGTGGATCCTATGAGCAGCTAAAAGAAACAAATCTGCTGATTAATCTGCTTCTGCAAAACATCCTTAGTCTTGAGAGAGTGTTCATTTAGACGTTAAATCCGCAACATGACATGTTGAAATACCCTCTCCGAGTTTAACGAGCCGTTTATGAACAATGTAGCAGGCGACGACATCAAGCCGGTGGGAAAGTTGGAATTTGACGACATTACATTCGACCATAAAAACATCACAAAGACCTGCGAATATTCCTTGTTGCAGATAAACAATCACGGGAACAGTATTTAGCTGACTTTGTATTACTACGACATACCCTAATAATTCGTAGCAACACGTGATGGTTTTTCCATTTTTTCAAGGCAACCGGGACATTGACACTATTACGTATCAACACTTAAGCGGAATTACTACGAAATTATTCAAAGACTGTTACGCCGCCGAGACGTCCAGATCCAAGCATGATTTCATGACGTTTCATCGCGATGCAGAAACTAAGCCAGGGAAATATAGAGTGAACAACAGGCACGGCAAATTATTGCAAACATTCTAGTAGGTGAGAGAAATGAAAGAAATTCTAGACAAGTTAAAAAATTACACAGCGATCTGCGCGAGGTCATGGATACAAAAAAATAGTAGAGATATGCTCCATATCTAACATTCTTTCAACCATGCCAGCAGGTGGGTAATTAGGCAGATTACCATCGTGATTTACAAGAAAGGAGAAATAAAAATGGCTGGTTGGGGCACTTTGATAATTACTACAAAAATCAAAGGATATTTAAGATAAAAAAAAACTTAATGATATATTGGTGGATTTATTGTGTAATGCACAATCATGCAATCGTGGTATTTCAAGTGTAGACCTAGAAAGGGTAGCAGAAATATAGTAAATGTGATGGTCAAAAATAATGGCCTAACGGTTCTGCGAAGAGCGTGGAGCCAAACAATCAAAGATTTTGACGGGTCGTGGAAAAATGTTTCTTCGGAAGCACCAGCAACATGGTTTATTTTTTCGTATAAATAAAAGCATCGGTGTTAATGCAGGCATTGCGATTTTTACACGAGCTCTAAAGACTTTTGGATAGAACAGAGTCTATATTTAAGCTGTGGGTGTGCAATGTGGTGACCGTTCGATCCTGGTTGGCGCCGAGGACATGTTAAATTTCATCGGAAAACTCCCCAGATAGAAAAATGGTTGGATATTACTAAGAAAAATATTCACCAGGCCGTGGAAAGCCATTGAAAATCCAAACTAGAATCCCTATGTTTGAGGAATTCGACAGCGTTGTGGATGCACTAAAATCCAGAAAATAATGTGTGAATCATGGTATAAACTTTCACAATAAATCCGTCTCGGTCCGTTTTAACAAATATAACGTAGACTTGCAGAGAGCACAAAAGTAGGTCAAAGCTGTATTCTTGGAGTGATGTAACAGATAAAACAACATGTGGCAGTGATTTACTAGTGATCGTGAACCAGTACACACACCAAGAACATAAGTAACACATAGATCCCAACTGAATCATATGAGGGACACCACGGACAGAGAGTGATTAACACCTTACTTCTTAAGCACAACATTAAGGTGGGAGAATAGGTGAGATTCAATAGACCAGAAATAATGTTCAAGAAAGGATAAACACCCAACTGCACGAATATTTTTTGTGGTGGATACAGTAATGAAAACATTGCCAGTCATATGCACATTTAAAGATCACTAATGAGAGGCTATCGATGGTTCTCTTTACGGGCAGGAATTGAAACAAACAGCTAAAATATGTTCAGGCTCGAAAACGTCATTTCAACAATAGGTAAAATTTGCATGTCAAATGGTTTTTTTATTTTGACAAATGTTAAGTCGTGCATCCTGACGATCCTGTTGACACCACTGCCTTTTGAGACTTTGTCTCCAGCGCCTCCCAAATAATCGTATTGTATGTTGATGTCTTATCTTAGTCCGAAACGTGTTCGGAACTGGCAGCCTGGCAAAACAACACAAATCCATACCTGAACATTGATCAAACTTGATAAATTTCATGCAACCTGGAATAGGAGCGTACGTTTCAAGGTTTGTTCAATGAAAAGAGTGATCTTGTTGTGTCACAGTGAGGTTAAAACGCGGGAGCGTATTCCTGATATGATAGTGCTGCTTGTATCGCTGCATGGGTCTCTGATGACTAGGAAATCATCTCCGCTAGTCATCTTAGTCCTCTTCATTTTCCTCGTCCAAAACAAATCTACGGAATATAACTAAAATCCTTCTGATCTAACCCCTCATCCTACTGAAAACTTTTCAAAATATCATAGGTCGAGGCTTTGATAGTCTCATCCAACTCTGGTGACGCTGACATTCATGTTTACGGCCATAGCGTAAATATAATATATTTGGTAAATAACCAACATTTTTTTTTTTTACATTAATAAGCCTCCAGTATATTTATAAAGAACACCCTCAAGAAAGAGTGGTCCAGAACCTTCATGCACCACCTCATTGAGCAGATGGTCCAGAGCCCTTATTTCATCAACTAAAAGCGCCCTCGTACGTTTGTTCTGAGACCACTATTTGTCAATACTACTATAACTTCTGCCTATAGAAAACTAGCGTCAACAACATCGATGTATACTGTAGAAGCTAGATTTAAATTTTGCCGGTATTTAAAATACTCAATGTACCTGAAAGACAGCATAATTATGGATTGACGATTCGACTAGTTGATATTTTATAATACAGACACTACTTGAGGAATTGTTTTTATCTGACAAGTTGCGAGTAATAATCATATATCACATTATAAATGATAGTACTATTTAATTTCATTTTTATGAGTAATAGAAGTGAAAAGAGACAATGAGTATTTGCTTGTTTCAATAAATGTGTTCAAATATTTAAAAATAAAATTTTGGAGTTTCCTTGGAGGTTCAGATACATGTATCTAGTAACTGCCAATAAACCATATCCAGATTAAGCCAGAGTAGACTTTCGGACAGCCATGGTACCGTCACTGTGATTTAAAAATGGAGATCATTGGTTAAGAGTAAATAAGGTAGTAGTCGGTAAGAATTCCTGGCTCAAAAATAAGAAAGTCAATAAGTTGTTATAAAATTTATGTTGTTGAACCTAATGTTAACAGACATGAATAACACTATTAAACACATGAACGAAATATATTAAACATATAAAAATTTAAAACAAAATTCAACAGATTTATTCAGAATTAAAGGCTGATACCTTTTCATGTCACTATAGATTATTGTTGTTTACAATCACATTTTTAAACTTGAAAACATTGATAAACATTACTCAAAGTGTTAAAATACGTAATATCTTGAACGCGAGTTTCAATCGCCAACTGATATTGTATTCCAAAGAACAGTATAATAATTCATATATTTGGACGAAGGTTGAGGAAAGTTGATAGTAAATTTAGTCATTACGTTATATTCGTACCTTTCTACAATTGTTAAATGTTGTGAGGCCTACTTAACTTGATAACGAACCATTAGTAATTAAATAAATAATTAAGTATGTACTGTACGTATATTTTGTTATGGCAACATAAGCTACAGTCCGGTAAATAAATCTAGATCGTTACTAAGGAAAATACCCAAAAGAACACTTCCATATAATTTGTAACAAATTAGATTATATGTTAGATAACACAATATTAAATGTGATTAAAAGATTGTTATGCTTCAAAATTGAATATACATTTCGTCTTTAATTCTTCATTATCCTTGATTCGTGCTTGTACAATAGACAACGTCTGTTAGACACAAATCATCCTTGCCTCTGTTGTCATTGCATAATGGACAATAATCTGACTGCCATACGTGGTTTCTTTATTTGTACAATTCTAATCAGTTTGCAACAACAAACAAAATTTAAAGATGCGACATCGGGATCTAAACAATGAATACAGGAAAGGTTCACGTATTAAAAAATTTGGATATATCAATAAAGTTTCTGGATTCATATTTATCTCACCCAAACAAGGTACTTTAAAACTCTTTTGTCTAATGGGTTTGTCATTGGTCGTGTCTTGATGGTGAAATGTACAATGACAGATGCCTAAAATTATGAAAACGTATGTTTTCAACTATTGTTTGGAAAATATAATCTATTTTACTGTTTTAATAAGCTCAAAAAGCATTGAAATTTTGGCTGTAAGGATATAGAGCTGAGGCTTTCTTGAAAAGGACAGACATGCATAGAGGCATGCATAAGTTGCAGTACTTGCCGTTTTCGTGATTTATATGCAAAGATTCCACAGTTGACACACGTAATATTACAGCTGTGCCTGGCAGGATATATGTCAGAAAAAGTGCCGATATTGTATCTGGAACATTCAATATGGATACACGTTTTTTGAGATTGTTGAAGACTTTAGTAAATCTGTGAATGCAAAGGTCATATCAGCCACATGTTATTAAAATGTAAACAAAACAATAACGTGGAAGCATGTGTTCCTCGCACTTCAGTGTGTAACATACAAATAATAGTATGATGACACTTTTAGAAGAAAGAGAAATCATAGTACATCAGATTAAAACTGTAGATATATAATAATGTATTCCGACCTTCCAATTTAGTACCATAACTAATGGAAACAAAAGAGAATCTTTCACAAAAATATATTAACCTTCATATCTGCAAATATAATGCAATTGATGATTAAAAAGCCATCAAATGTTTGTGTCTTCCTGAATGACATATCCGCATACCAACTATTTGTATTAGTACGCTTTTTAACTGCTCGTCTTGAGGTTTTAGTTTTGATGCAGTCTCAAAAAATATTTTGAATATGTATTTACATTTATTTCTAGTGAATGGTACTGCGGAATTTGTAAAGCGTTTTCATATTATGACAGAAAAAAAGTGGAATTTACAAGTTGAACTACTGTGATGTTTTATTAATTCAACTTCTATCATAAATAACTTATTGTGAAAAATTTGCGAGTAATTTGTAGCCAGCATACCGTAATAGTTGACGGAACTCCAGAAACAAGGCACTATAGGGAGAACTCGGTAGTACTCGCTGGAACGTTAACACGATACTCAATTGTAAGTTAGAGAAACCTCGGAATAGTATATAATCAATAAGGTAAATCTAAGTCAGTTGATTCTAGTGGTCTAGCAGACAATCGTAGACAATTCTGAAGGTTAAATTATAAATGAAGCCACGGATTCAAATAGTTACTGGAATTCAACTTAAGACGTGTCCTCAAATGTTTAAAAGATATAGAGCCTGAATATTGTATTGATATGATTATCGTTATACTACGTTACGTTCTTAGGCTCGAATAAACAGTAACAAAGAACGAGTGAAAATAACAAGCTAGTAAAAACTTTAAAAAAAACAATTTATTGAGCACAAAAACATTCCAAAAAAGAAAAATAAACTTACGGTTTTAAGAATCAATTCCAACATTAATCCAAAAAATAATTCAAAATATTATCCAATTGAGAAAGTGCAAAAGTCCTGGTAATAAAATGTCCAAATAATTCTAAGTTCGAATCTCAGCGAAGTATCTAATATGGAAGACGATGTCACTTGATGAAGTCAGTTCTTGTTAATAAAATTCTTTGAGCACGATTCTTTTCCAGATATATAACAAAATAAATCCACTTGAATCCAAGCGAATTGGAATAATTTCCAATACAAGGTAACTCAAAACGACACAACTTAATATCTAACAGTCCAATTTCTACTCATTAGTTCGCTCTCAAAATATAATTTATATATCTTTCTTTACGTAAACAAGAAAGGGGTCACATGATCTTCTAGAATCTCTTAGAACAAATGTACGTTCAAAAACTCACGTACCCACCATATGACCCAACTACAATAGAAAGATGTTTATACAAAGCTCCATAATGTCCTTTTAACCAGCCAATCATTTTAAAACCTTGTTTACAACTCTGAAGCCAGGTCAGAAATGAGGTCAACTAAGCTATGTATAAACTACTTGCGCTACTTTTATTATCTGACTCATCCATTTTTGTCTTCTACATTGCTCGATGGGGTTCGTTGAAAATCAAACAACAAAAGTGTATTTACATATCAAAATTGTTTGGTGGAGATAAACTAATAATTTAAAAACTGAAGATAAAATGCAATGCAGTGATAATCTCCTCTTTTAATGGTAAGAGAGCAAACATCATAAATTGTTTAAACAATATTTCGACAAGTTTACTATACTGAACTACCGATAATTTCAGTGTTTAATTGTGATTTAACTTGAGAATAAGCAAACAGTCTAATGAAATGAGAGAGTGGGGAAGAGGCTATTTACTTATTACCTCTAACTACTTGATTTTGTATTTTGTAATTTGTTAGAGGTATCACGGGAAGTTTTAAATGGTATATCCGACGCCAATGAATAAATTGAAGAAAGCTTTATTCCATGCTTGACCTCTAAACGCATCAGCTAATAAACGTAAGTAAATATTTTGTCATTTAAGCAGTGGATTCTCAAACAGCTGCATCACATACTGAGGCAACATTTGCTGTTTTTCTGGAAACTTTGTTCCACAAATTTATTTAACATTTATTTTATCAATGATGTTGTGTTGACGTGATGTAATTTACGGGAGCTTTCGATTGTTTCGTATATATAAAGCCGATCATATGTCTTGAATATTGTTCCACACCAAACACATGCATTAGGTATTCTTCATATAGTCATATTTAGTCGTCTTGCTACAAAGATTTATGCTACTTTTGTGGATTTTCTAGTTTGTCTTTAATTGAGATCTACATATTTTCCGAAATATTGTAGGTTATCATTTCTCTTGTTATATCTGGATCAACATATAAGTATTTTTGTTCTCTTGAATGTTATATGGGATATAACCAGCTTTAACACAGTTATTAGTATGTATTGACGGATAACGAGAATATATAATTTACGTTTACCTTCTATAGTTAACGCATTGTTGCATAGTCCAATTAATTTTGCTGCGTTAAAAATTCAAATTAATTTCTGTTCATAAATTGTCTTCTCAATATGGCTTCTCATATTTTATCTCAGATTTAGAAGATGATTGGTTTAGTAAATCTGTCATTTGTAAAAAAAGACCCTCACTCTTGGCTGATGCAATAATTTTTGTTATTTGTCAATTTAATATCAACGATTCTGGCTGGGATTGGGGAAACAGATATCGATATAATTATTTGATCAATACGTACAGTCATTTGTACGTTATTACTATAGTTCAGAACTGTAACATTTTCATTGTGATCCATGACTTGATTTCGAAAATATATATATATATATATATATATATATATATATATATATATATATATATATATATACCTGAGAGAGGGGGCTTTCTCTCCGATATATCGGTTGTACTGTTCCGTCCTAAATCATCATTGTCTATAAGAGAAACTAATATTGCATGTGTTAGGAAAAGTGGATGAAAAGGACCGTTAAAATCTGAAATGAATTAATAAATATATATGGACATTTTGGATACGATGGTGGAGAAATGAAACCGATAACACACTTTTAGCACGAGGAAATATCTTGTAACATTTACGCGATAATTACCGTACGCATTTCTTACTCGACTGAAGATTGTTTAACGTTATGGCTTTTACACTCCTTCTCATTTGGTATAGACTTTATACGTTCTTATAAATAATTAACTGCGTATTTACCTTGAGAAGTCCTAGATCATTAAATGAATTTGTAAGTTCAGTTTAACTTTCATTCCAATGTTTCTGGAGCATTTAATGTACTATTATGTATATCAGAATAGATTATAATATAATAGTGTATGTATTGACGGATAACGACAATTTACGTTTATGCTTAACCTCTAGATTTATTGCTGTGAATTATAGCCCCATTGTTTTCGTTCTTCAAATTAGTATCTGTTCGTATCTGTTCGCAAATTGTCTTCATAAACTGGCCAGTATAATTCTATCGCTAATTTAAAATACATTCGTAGAAACTAATTGGTTAGTAAATCTTTTCATTGAGAAATAGTGCCGTCAGTCTTGTCTGATGCAACAATTATTGTAATATGTAAATGTAATACCATCGTTTGTGGCTAGGATTGGGGAACTTGTATATCAATATGTTATATAGAGCAATATATACAGCCATTTGAATATTTTGACTATCGTGCGGAACACAAAATGTGTCAGTGATACATGTACATACACACACACACCCACACAAACACACACACACACACACATACATACATACACACACACATATATATATATATATATATATATATATATATATATATATATATATATATATATATATATATATATAATGATATTCACCTGTAAGGGGAGCATTTTCCTCTGTCACATCGGTTGAACTGTTCCGTCCAAAATCATCGTTGTCTACAAGAGATACAAATATTGTTTCTGATAGTAAAAGAGTATAAAAAGGATTTCAAAATCTCAAATAGATTGATAAATATGTATAAACGTTTATGACACAATAGTGGAGGGACGAAACTAATAACACAATTTCACTAAGAGGAAATATCATGTAAGACTGTCGCTTTGCTATTACCGTACGCGTTGCTTAATCGACCGAAGCGTGTTTTGATAGTATGGCTCTTACACTTCTTACTCAATTGTTAAGGACGATATACTTTCTTATAAATAATTAATAGTTTTATTAAAAAATATTCACTGCAAGTTTACCTATAGAAGTTATAGATCACTGCAGCATCTTGTCAGTTTTACTTTCATTCCCTTGTTTCTGGAGCATATTTACTATTATGTAGATCAGAACAGATTGCGGCGTATACTACAGCGTTTCTTGAATGATCATGCGGTATCTAATATTTATGATTAGCATGTCAAAAGTCTACGTATCATGCCATCACGTGTTTGACTATGTAAACGATTATTTTACCTAAAACACTTTTTCCTGATGAAGGTTATCAATTCAGTTTTATAGAAAATCTATATTGCTTGTTATTATATTATTACTTATATCTGATTTAATATTTTTATAACTGTTTGCTTGTCGGTTTTAAATTTTGTATTGCTTTTCATAACATGCCTTTATAATTTATATACTGCAGATGATGTTTATGTTTATTTCTTAGGTAAATAAATACTGTTAACCTATATCTTGACCTATATCTTGACCTAGATGTATGGTTAGAGGCAACTACGGTAACATGTTTTATTTAATTTAAAAATCATTGGTTTTTGTTAAGGTCAAGATGACACTAGTGAATAAAGAAGCAAACAAACTTTTTTTTAAATTGTAAAATGACTGGGTCTTGTCATGGTCATGCTTGAAGTACTTGATATAAACGATTACGTGATTCCTTCCTCTCTTTATGAATTCGCAAGTTGGGGAGTTTTTAGAAACTGCGTATCAGAATATGATATAGTTTTGAATTTTGACATCTGACGTCAAGTCATTTTCTCTTGTTTTAGCCAGGTTTTTAAATCCATGTTAACTTTCCTTCACTTTAGTTGGATTTTAAAGGACTAATCCGTAGGTTGAGAAATATTTGATGTGCTCATACAAAAATCATGGACACAGACACATTATCAAAATCTTGGTCAGACTTTCAACACCGGAGTGTGAAGTCTTTTGATTATACAGGAATTATACACTTACAACAGACTACAGTATCCGTCATCGTCTACCATCTTTGAATTTCCAACATGACTCAAACACCTGCCGATTCATATATGTAGAATTGAACCTACGTGCCTCACAACGTCTCCTAAGAAGCGACAAAGTAGATGCAAACTTATTGCCGTGGGTTGCATCCCGTGTCGGTGGAGGAAAGGATCCTGGTAGTTGAGCAGAGGCTTTCCCATGCAATACATATCTTTGGCGTCAACTTCTCCTAGACGGGTGATCAGAATGGGCCCGGCCTCAACAATTGGCTGGTCACGCCGAGCTCTAAGAATGCTTTATGTACTTGCTCACTTTTGTTATCTTTCTTCTTGTATTTCTCGTGATACCAACGTTACCCATATAGTCAGTCTATCCCTTTAGCTTTCCCTTCCCCTTCCCAAAGAAGACTTCCGAGAAGGTGGTGGCTTAACGGGCCAATCGGGAGGTTGATTAATTGATTGATTATATTTTAACAACGCACCAAGCACATTTAGACTTTTAAGCGCCAAGCAATAGGCCATGAGAAAAAACGTTTAAAACAGGTAAACGTTTTAATATCGACCAGCGACATCAAAAATCAAAAAATTAAAAATAAAACGTCAGCTGGTAACAGTAAAATATAAAAGCTTCCCGATCAACAGGGGGTTGGGGTGGGGTGGGCGTAGATAGTATATGGCAATGTAGACGGATACAAAAAACCGCTGAAAATAAAGGACGATTATTACAATACACAAAAGTGCTCTAGGTGATGACATCAAAGTTATAGTTTAAAGTAAAGGTTTACTTCCTTCAGGAAATCTACGATGAGAGTGATATTTATAGTATCAAAAAGTTTCTTCTTGCCATGCACATTATAATACTTATCGCGTGTAGAACGTCACCTTTTGTTATGTGGTAGTGAGTTATGTACGTATGACCAATTCAAATTCTTGCAATAACTACCTCCTCCATATGGGTGGTTCTGAAGCGAAGAGTCCATTCTTTTAGTGTTGGTTTGATTGCGTGAAGTTTGTTATGTCTTCATCATTCCACGATACCTGCCCAATCGTGAGGTAATTTTATCGACCCTAGAAAGTGCTGACTTAACGGATCAATTATAGGTAATTGTATCTACTGAGTATAACATTTGTGTATCCCTGGCACTTGAAAAGTGTCCCCTCCGTGGGCTCCGTTGTGGGCGGGGAGCACGCATGCTGAATTGTAAATAAACCAAAACGAATAAAAATTCAGTCTTACAAATCACGTAGTGTGGAGTCATTTCCACGCTTCATGGTTATACAGTCAAAATATGCCACAAAACAAATTACAGAACTGACACCTTTTGTAACTTAGAAAACTATAACGGGGTTGATCGGCACACCTAAAAGTGTAGAACAAGTTGAAATCGGGCTGTCTTCTTGTTGAGTGTGAGCGAAAAGGTCATACGGACAATCTCAGGAAATGAAAACATTCTTCTATATTCCAGTGACCTTATTCTCTCACACAACACTCAGTACGTCCAAAGGCGTGATACGCTCTCGCAACTTGGCTGGAGGCAACGACATGGATATTATTGAAAGGATACAAAATAAATGTTTCACTGCAGTACGTAGATCACCCTGCGTGTTCGGTGTTATAAAATTGGCCCGATGTTTCTTAAGAGGCGACTAAGTTGAGGCAACTTGTTTACCGTGTGCTGCATCCCGTGTCGGTGGAGGATAGGATCCTAGTAGTTGAGCGGTGGCTTTTCCAGTGCAGTACACTGCTTTTCTCTCTACTTCTCCTAGACGGGTGGTCGGGATAGGCACGTTCTCGACTAATTGGCTGATCACTCCGAGCCCTATAATGTCTTTAATTTACTTGCTCACCTTTATATCTCCTCTTCTATCTTTCTTGATAGCACCATTGCCCCTACATTCTATCTCTTTAGCTTTCCCTTTCCCAAGTCTTAGAAGACTTCCTAAAAGACAGTGGTTTAATGGGTCAATCGGGAGGTAAATTTGTCCGATCCTAGAAGGTGACTTCACGGGTCAATCATAGGTAATTGTATCTACTGAGTATAGCATCTATGTATCCCTGGCACTTCAAAAGTATCCCCTGGTTGTTTGGAACCATGGTGGGCGGAGAGCATGCGTGGTGATATTTTAACAAACCATCATGGAAAGTTTATTAAAAAATTAAAAGAAACGAACCTTGTTGAGTGTGTCTTACGAGTTAAAACAGAACATATCAAGAAAATGAAAACATTCTTTGATATTCATGTTACCTCATTCGCTCACCCGACACTACATACCTCCAAGGGAGTGATATGCTGTCATGACTTGGCTGGAGTCAACAAAACGGATATCATGAAAAGGATGAAAAATGAAGGCGTCACTGCCATACGTAGATTACGTATTAAACGTAATAACAATGTGCAGGACACCAACACATTTGTACTCACCTTCAAGAAAGCAACAGTACTTAAAGCGCAAGTGAAGGTCGAGATATACATTCCAAACCCCCTTTAATTATATAAATATCAATGATATGGCCGTCATGAAGACCGCTGTTAAAATATCAAAATATGTGGCCGATACAAATACCATTTTCATCAGAAATCTGACTGTAGTGCACTTTGGCATTGTGTCAACAGCTTAATTAGCATCACATCAATTCCAATGATTTTATTACTTGGAAACAGGAGAAGGAGATTCAGAGGGTGAATAATGCAAGAAAGACTCCATATATAGAGGGTATAATATTATTTGAGTGAAAACACCCCTTCCTGGCCCATCCTTCTCCACTGTCGTGAAAAACAATATCAAAACCACGAAGGACGCTCAAAACAGACAGAAGTCCCCGATTCAACATCACGTTGTAATATCGCCCATAACTAACCACAGGAAAACATCTACGCAAACAACTTTCAATAACACCCCACCACCGAAATTACCAGGGAATAAAACTAAATCGCAAGCAAATAAGCAGCAACAGGGTTCAGATGATTCCATCAAACTTTATGACAGGTTTGGAGATATTGAGAACACGGATGCAGACGAAACTGATCCATGTACTCAAGGTCGCTCCAAACCTACTAACAAAAATGCCCCCCTCCCCTTACTTCCACCAGACATATAACCACACAGATTGCCTTAGTGAACGGTCAAACCTAGCTCCACAATCGTCAATTCAAACTTATAACGAAGAATACCATAATACATTGGAACTGTCAAGGACTTAAAGCTAACTACAATGATAAACTTCTGATTTTACATGAACACCATCCTGCAGTACTAGGCTTACTGGAAACATTCCTGAAAGAGACGGATGACAATACATTTAAAAAGATTCTCTGTTAATACCTACTGTCAAAATACTGACAGGGCCACATAAGGAGTTTCTGTTGTGAACAGTAGAGCACCTCACAGAGTCATCTCTTTGAACACAAAATTGCAAGTTGTAATTGTCACTCTACATCTAGTGATTACCTTTAGCTCTATTTACATATCACCAAATACCAACCGAGTACCAAGCGAAGTGGACAATCTTGCGCAAAAACATCCCGCGCCGAATGTTTTACTCGGGAATTTTAACGCCCATAACATTATATTGGTATCATCACATCGAAGACAGAGGCCACAAAGTAGAAGATTTCATTTCTAGACACGTTTTGTTTCTTTATAACACTAAATCACCTGCATATTTACACCCATCAACTGGTACATACACGTGTATGGATTTGACAGTTTGATCTCTTTCGCTGCTTTTTGACTATGAATTCAATCACTTTCCAATCTCCCTTGAAAATATCAACTCTAAAATTGATGACGCAATTCCACAATGGTATATATAGAAGGCCGACTGGGCCATGTTTGAAACGCATACTTTAAAACCAGACTTGTTGAAGATACAGTATTCAACGTTATTAATCATATACAGTATTCTACTTCCATTCTAATCGAGATTGTAGAAGTATCTATTCCCAAGTCCTCACCGAACAGTAAATGAACCAAAATCTTGGTTAACTAAGGAATGTAAATAAGTCATTAGACAACGCCAAGAAGCATTACACAAATATTATTATCTGGACTAAAGCTCACCACACAATCAAAGAAAGTAAACGTGCGTCATGGAATAAATATATTTCTTCTTTACACTCTCGTCCCTCGATCAAGAAAGTATGGGACACTATGCGCAAAATAAATGGAGAGAAAATTTTTTTTAGTTTGAAACCTGACATAGCAATTGATCCTGCAGACAGTTTCTCTAAACATTCCGCATCATCTAAATATTTAACGGCCTTCCGAATATTAAAAATTTAAAACGAAAAGTGAAGGTCCATGATACATCCACTGTGTCTGACGAAATACATTACAAGCCTTTGAAACACCTCCCAGAATCATCACTAACATCTCTTTTGAAAAAGGTCAATGATTTATGGATTGCTGGTAATATACCAAAGAAATGGAAAGTAGTGACACAAATAACAGTTCCCAAACCAGGTAAAGATAGTGGAGATCATAACAAGTATCGACCCCTTTTAAGACATCGCCATGTGAAAAACTTCTCGCTGAAGCGAACGAGCCACCTTTATCATATTACAATATCATCATAATGAGCTATCCACACCGGGAGCCAAACACCTGGTGATGCTATTGATTTTTATATTAAAAAGCGTCACAGATAAAATACTGCCATGGGGCACACCCATCTCTTGCTCATGCATATCTGATAGTGCAGAGCCCATTCGTATTTGGAATGATCTGTTAGAGAGACAATTTGAGAGAAAGTTTGATATGAAAGAATGCAGTCGGCCTGTTAGACCCAGACTATGCAGGTCATTCAGTATCGCGCACTTCCATGTCGTGTCATTGGTCTTTTCTAAATGAAAGAAAACCACTACTAAGTATTCTATCTTGATACAATCATAACGAATAAATGTTTTCAGTCTAAACAGATGGCCATTGGTGATATGGCGATATCAACAGCCACTTTGAACAGGAGATATTAATTATTAGTTTCTAAGTACCATATAAGTTGAGAATTGAATATTCGTTTCAATGTTTTGCACACACAACTTGTGAGTGCAAGGAGCCGATAATTAGCAGGATCTATGCCATTTTTACCTTGTTTGGAAATTTGTATTACGGCTGCTTGTTTTCAAATCCTAGGTGCATTAAGAGTTATCCCTAAATCATTGAATTTTCAAAACAGATATTAATGATTGTTATGGAAGGTGGATTTTTTGGATGTAATTTTTAAACTTTATTTGTATATATTGACTGGGACAGACTCACACACACACACACACACACACACACAACATATATAGAAAAAAGGGTTCGATGACATGCCGAAATACTATAATTTTACAAAAGTATATAAATTATTGTAAAGACTATAACTAGAGATTTTAATATACCCTCAGTTTTAAGCTATTAATGAAACAGCGGTTGACAGCTTAAAACTGAGGTTATGTTTAAATCACCAACGTGGTGCCTGTATTATTTGCTCAAAAAAATATTTTACCATGTTCTTTCTTGTTGTATTTGTGATTACATACTAATCACTGTGTATTAACCTAGAATACTTCGGCATTTGAATATAAAGTGAAATTATATTATCATACAGGTTAGAGAGCGTTTCATGCGTCATTCTTTTAACAAAAGCATTACATGAGAATGAGTGCTAATATAATGTGGTTTCGAGGTACAGGTACATATGTGTGGTCGGAAAAATCCCAGCTGCAGAAACGAGGGGATGATTTGTTAAGATACGTATGAAGAAACTATCACTGTAACAACCACCTTCTTCTGTCACTATTATAGCAGTATCAGCATGAGAATCCCTTGCATGTTTGAAATAGGATTGCATATTACATCATTAATTTTGTTTTTAACCTACCTATTGCACAAGCCTTATTTGTGTCTGCTTGGTCTAGGGTGCATTCACATTTGTTTGGCGCTACACATGTTGCATCTTTCTGGCATACTGGTGCACATATGGCTGTTTCGGAAGAACAGATAGGAAAATATCGTTTCTGTTAATTTCATCAACATATTATTAATGGTAAAAATAAAATAAAGATATTTGGAAGCAATAAAGAGTAAAAGAAAACGTTTTGGTAGTCATCTCTATACGCTGTTTGTAGTGGTTTTCATAGCTACTGAAACTAATATCGCTAATATTTTGGCTATATGTATATCATGATGAATTGCATTTCATAATGTTCTACGGTGGACGAACTTCAGACATAAAAGCAACACCATCCTTTTAAATATATATCACCACATTGTAAGTAATTTTCAAAAACAGTAATTTGTACAATCAAACAATCTTTATCCAAAACGAAATGGAAGGAAAAAAGTAACTTTAAAGGTATGCATAGCTTTGTAAACATGACTTTTTTATTTGCATTTGGTCATATTTTCCTTAAATACGAGGGAAATACATGCTTCTCAGATACAAGTCTTATTGATAAATATGCGTCCACAAATAAGACTCGCTTAAACAGGTAGTGATTTCGAAAATCAGGCTAAACTTACGAATATTACAGTTCTGGTCGCCATTGTGACTCCACCCTGGACAGCAGGATGTGTCATATGATGTTAATGACGTAACTTTTGTTTTGTGACTCGTACACCTTCAAAGAAACATTATATTATTATGATTAAATACGTTTAAATATAGCATCGTTAATTTTTAGAACAAGTTTAAGCAGTGTTGACTAAATCATACGTGGAACACCCTCATATATATATATATATATATATATATATATATATATATATATATATATATATATATATATATATATATATATATATTAAAAAGTGTTCGTATAAAGCAATTTGACCTATCATTGCTACTGGTACATCAAATTGTGACCCGCCCATGGCGGAATAATACTATCCTAGCATGATACGGGTTAACTTTTATGAAATGACGAGCGTAGAAGATTTTCGTTTATTTCATGCCACAAGGTGTCTGGATTTATGAATGATGGTACAAGTTAAGTCAAAGCGATCAAACTATGCGTGTGTGTGTATGTGTGCGTGTGTGTGTGTGTGTGTGTGTGAGAGAGAGAGAGAGAGAGAGAGAGAGAGAGAGAGAGAGAGAGAGAGAGAGAGTCAAGTCAAACCGACCAGAAAAAAGAGAGTTTATGGTCCGTGGTACTGTTACTAAATCAGAATAATGACTTTGATCAGATGTAAATATATAAACAAAATTAATAACGTTTTGCTGTTTCATCAATAAGCTTAGTTTTATTCCACGTTAATTTCTATGAGTCTGTACGTAAATGGCTAAGCGTTCATGTAAATGGCATAGCTAACAAAATGTTTATAGTACTCTACGTTTATCATTAAAACCATTTGTCATGTTGAAAGAAAACGTGTGTATTATATTAATTTCATCAATGTGAAGAATAGAAACAAAAGAAGAAAACAATCCACTTATGAATATACAAAAGTGATTGTGAATAGCCACAAAAGACATAGAACTATATTTTGCAGTGGACACACTTGATATGAGCGGTTCATTCGCTCGGCCAATACACAGTTGCTTGTAGTAGATCTTTACTCCTTGATATAAATAATGTATATGTACAGTATATACGCTGTATCAATAATATACCGCTCGTTCTATACATTTTCCATTACAAGGAAACTCGGTAATTCTCGTTCCATTTTAATGAAACATATATATATATATATATATATATATATCTATATATATATCTATATATATATATATATATATATATATATATATATATATATATATATATATATATATATCCTCTTGTATCTGTGACTTTGATTTTACTGATTATTCTAAACTGACAAGGAATTTCTCAACCAGTATAATTACAAAATTTCTAGTAGTAGACGTCTTAACATATATATATATATATATATATATATATATATATATATATATATATATATATATATATATATATATGACTTTGTTATAGCATGGATTTGTTTCATAAATGCGTCCCTCCTAATTTCTAAATATAAGTAATTCTCGGATATCTAGCCTTCATGTTAGTAATTTGACATCTGAATAATACCTTCTAGCAGTTTATATATATATATATATATATATATATATATATATATGTGTGTGTGTGTGTGTGTGCGTGTGTGTGTGTTTGTGTGTGTGTGTGTCTGTGTGTGTGTTACATAATTATGCAAAAAAATAACTTGGTTATGCGTTAGAAGTATTTGACTTTTTTATTGTTCATACATGCAACGTTATCTAGGTGAATATGCGTTTTTCCATGTAAGCGACGGCACTAAACATGTATCTCTCCTAAAGTTATTTGCGAACAGAGACATCAATCATGATATCCACTGGTGTTTTATCCTAACTACTACTCATTTTCCTTTGAATAGAAGAAGATCAATTTATAACCGACACACTGGTCGTTTTGGACCTCGTCAATGGTGTGTGCTCTCTCCATCGTGTTCTTCAGCTATGGGGTTGAGTGTTAAATGTATATTCATTCGATATGCAAAGCTTATTGAGTTTGTAATAGCATAGCGTGTCATGATTAATTTATTACAACGCGTATTTGAAACGTTGTTAGCTTTGAATTACAGGTTGCTAGTAGAGTTAAATGTACTAGTATATATCTAGAGATTTTTCAGAACACATTATTATGACCAGTTTGGTTTTATTGTAGCTGGCAAGCGTTGGAAAGAGCTATTTAGCGCTGTATATATGTATGTACGTATGTCTGTACATGTGGTGGAGGAACCAATGTAGACGTAGTTAATTCAAGGGTGCTGTATGCTGTATGTACGTGCGTATACATATCACTCTGTACATCTGGTGGATCCGTGAAGGGTGCGATCAGCCGATACAAGTCTGGGCCAACCCAAATACTCTGTGAAACTGAGGTTTATCAGTTTATGAATCGTATGACTGTAAAAGGGCCAAGAAGGATATGTTTTTTTCCAATTGTTGTTTCAACTGAGTACATTTTCATTTACATGAGATTATTTTTAATCTTAGTCGTATTCCAGGAGATTATGTTAATCTCACTTACAATGCATAACATTATTTGAAACGTATTTGAATACCTTGAGATTGTTTGGATTTTAATCGTAGTCCATACGCGAGATTATGTGAATATCTTACAGTGCATACTATTATTTGAAGCGTATATGAAATCTATGAGGTTTCTTAAATCTGTATTTCAGATTGATATCATGTTTTCGGTTTATTTTCACTGTGTAAATGTTTGTGTAAAGTGATTGGATCAATCGTATGTTGAGAGCGTGTGAGAATCATTGTTTCTATACATCATAAAGTTTGAATTGTTTCGATGAAATTCTTTAAAGCCATACACATACTTATTCAGATAAATAAATTGGCATGGGTCTGACGCAGTACTTACACAAACAAGACGTATCTCACACAATCGCTTTCTGGCAAGTATTCAGTTTTCCTGTTTTTGCACACATTTCTGAAAAATATAATTACAAGCAGGTCTGCACAACATTAACATAGTTTAACATGTTAATGTCTAATTGACTACTATAAAAAATGATAGAAAGATATTGGTTATATGGAAAGGTAGTATGTAAACATATTTTAACATTTAACAAAATGTACCTGTTCGGCGGGGAAATGTAACTTTTTACCATGAATTATTTTTGACCTTCTCGTGAATCGTATGTGTTAAGCGAACATTACTCCTTTATTCTAACATACTAGCTTCTACTGGAACATGTATGTTCAGCATACCTATAGACTTTGACTGACCAAAACATAGTAACCCACTATCAAATACTCCTACGCAGACTATTCAGCCTCCTTTTTGACCAGCTGTAATATTTACCCGTCAACACAACGTGGGATAGATGCAAATGAAGATCTATAAAGTAACGTTTAAATCCCTTGCAAAAATAAGTGTAATTCTAGTATCCCCAGTGTATCTTCACAGCAATCCCTGTAGAAAAGCTAGTATCTACGTACCTGTTATCATATCCATACAATCCTATCGATAATATTTTATATTTTAGTGAAATAATTGAAACGTCGTGTTGAAAGAAGAATAAACCTTTTAAGGTCTTTAAATTGTTGGAGAGGGAGGGTTTCAATTGCGGCTCTCCTACGTTGAACATGCGCATCCAATTAAGACCTAAGCTGACATCGAACTGCATTTTCGTTTAGAATCAAATTAGGCACATTCGTTATTTCTTTGACCCTTGTTTGTCCAATGTTACAAAAAATCTGTTTTCTTGACCATCAATTAATACAAGAAATGGTCTGTATTAATACGTACATTTTTGCATCATGCATCATTCGAGCTACTGAAGTAAAGATCTGTTCTGATAAATTTTGAGCTTTGTATTTATTGTTAATAGTAATGACCTTTCTTGTCAAATGGAATACCAAAGTCGCATGTAAAAGATTGATCGTAAGGTTTATTTATCTGCGATGTTTAAAGTAAACAATCAATATTAACAAACCTTACTCAGTATTTAAGATAATAATTAAAATGTACCGAGTTTAGAACGATTTTTTTTTAAGTTTCACTAAGAAATGGTGGCCACAGCACATTTGGGTGGAAGAGAACGAGAGTGATATAGTTAAGCCTATAATATTTGCTTCAAACAAATCAAGACACATGATTATATTTTAGTTCGGATGTCCTCGTGAGCAAATAATCAAATTAAATTTAATCAGCACGTCGCAAATTTCGATTTTTATCGAAGTTTTTTTACTGGTAGTATGGGCTTTTCTTTTGCGTTATTAGATATAAGACATTCTAGTATGCCCTTTTGGTTACGCTAAAACATGAAATTGTCAGTTTTGCGCCGTTGTAAGGAATATGGAAATTAAATTTAGGATTTAATATTTGATTTACTCTAGATAACATTATGTGGTAAATAATTTCCATAGAATTAAATATCTTTTTTTACTGACTAATACACAGTAATCTACTATGTTACCCTAATCCATACTATGCAATAACATAATCCTACTCATACATGTCTTTATGACGGACCCAGACACATAGATACCTAAAATCATACTGCAGGGATAGAATGTGAAAGAATATGGTATGCAGCATAAAATCATCACTGAAAAGTAACATATATCTCACTTTCCATTTTATTGATATCAACGTTTTAAAAACAAAGTAAACCAGTCCCTTACTATCCATTTTATTAACATAACTACTACACGATGACATTTATAAGAGCTACTGTCCAATTAATAGTTGAGAGATAGTACAAATGAATCAAGCTTGATCGACCTTGAGAGAGTCTGTACATGTATGTGTTGTATTTCCAGATCATATCTATACTTTAACTAATGCAACCCAAAGCATAAATACACTTTGCATTCTACAAATAATCTTAAGTAATACGAACAACAAAATTGGAACAAATACAACTAAGTTCCATTGCTTTTTTCTTAATTATTGTTTTGCTATTTTGATTCTCTTTATTCACAGCACGGATTCTTCTCTTCGGTCAACGCATGTTCTTATAGGAAGCTAATGCTGCATTTATAAAAAAAAATATACGTTCTATTCGACCACGATTCTTCTTGTAATCGCAGATGATTAAATGGGTATATCAGTAATACCTTATTTCGTATATTGTCCAACCGTTAATGTAATTATTGCAGCCATGAACAATATCTTCCTTATAATAGCCAAGGCGTGAAAAACATGGGTACAGCTGTACAAATGTAATATTAATGTTTTACATCTGTCGATGTAAATCTTACACCGATACGGTTAGTTCGCGTTACTCGATTGTTTTTTAAAATAAATATTAATACGTGTGGTTCCTTGATAAAACAATCAGTAGGTTACTTTTTCGTTCAGATATTTTGGGGCCATTTGTTTTAAAAGTATGTTCCATATTTTGAGCAACATTGCTCAAAGTCTATTATTTAGTTACAGATTGTCTTTATTGTCTGATGTATCCAAATATGTCCTAGGTGATATTGTTACATCGATCAGGTCTTTAAAGTAAGTCATTGCGGAAGTGAAGATTTTATCGATAAGGTACACCATTGTTTTTTCTATTCAGGTTTGAAACAAGAATAACTTATGTTTTATTGTCAGGATGTGAGTTTGTGTTTCTTTTTCAAACCGGCAGTAAGTAATATCACTTCATGTATTGAAACAAAAAACGTGGTATAGAATTTGTTATTAAACCAACACAAAAGTATCATAATTTGTTCAGTAAGTTTCAAAATCGGCAGATAAAACGTAAGATAAATTTCTGATATACCATATACAATTGTAGTATTTGGAAGTTCTTAAGCAGATGTAAAAAGATTCCTTTGTTTCGATTTCGAGGGAATTAATGAGTAGTTTGCTATTTTGCTGGATGTGAGTTTAGACACTGTAAGTCATAAACCAGAAGTGTCTTCTGTTGTTATAATTCAACCGAACTAATTCGACCTCAAATAGTGCTCAGCTTATCGTTCGTGTCATAAATATATTCATTAGTCGTTCTTTCATTACTGTCAAAATTTTAGAATGATTCCAGTTTGACGTGAAATGAAACTAGCGGTTTTCATACTTTTTCTCTTTTTAGCATTAGAGTTTAGAGCCCAATCGCATCAATCGGAGTGACGATGACCCTTCTACACCATGTTGAGTGGAGAAGATGTTCAATTTTTCATGATTGATTATCAATATGCTACAATTATTTCACAATTATTTCCAATACAATGGACATATGATTTTGAAACATTATTTGGAGCAAGGGTGTGTATTTCCTGAGAAGTTGGATCGGGGCCAAAATGATTGATATAAAATTTGCAAACGTAATTTCAAGATTCCATAAGTCAATCTACCATTGATTTGACGTGTATGCCTTATCTAAACAGAAGCATCACGGTCCCGCATTTGCCAAGTTTTACGACTACGACCATAATGATATGAGTACAAAACGATAATTATTATATGTCTGTTTTCAGATGCAAAAGAAAAAGCTGAAATGTTGCTGATAATATGCGGACAGTACTTGCGGAAAATTTTGAGGATTACTCATTGACGAGGGATATGTACATCTTTTGATGAAAAACTTCTACCATTTCCAAACCTTGTCCGCTAGTCTATTAGAAGACGTTTATATTACAGGCAAACCGCTAGCCATCATTCCAAATAAATCACTTATATTAAGGATTTTACGAACATATTATGTTGTGAAAAAAATTTTAAGATGTACTTTATGCAATTTTCAAAATGAACATTAAGTTAGTGTATGTAATGAAAGAACATTGTACTAGTGAAATTCAAGTTTAGTCATACATTGAAATGTTGTCAACCTTGAAAAGAGTTTGTTTTTAATGTTTCGTATTTGCACAGACGAGGAAGTGATTAGACATTATTTGACATCTAAATAAACAAACAAGCAAACAGATACAACAGCGCATTGTATAAAGTTGTCAAACTGATGGATGATAATTTCCCTGACAGTGGGTCACATATTTTACTAACACAACGTAGATCTCTGCAATTAACGTTTAGTACTAAAGTGATATCGGTGACTGAAAAAGAGAAGAAATATTGTTTTATAGCTGTAACCGTATCCATACAATTTTATAACGTGTGGTTATAAGGAGGACTGTATTTCGAAAGTATGTCTTCTCGACATAAATGCAATATTGGCATTATTTTAGAATATATAACGAAATATACTAAAACAGGTAAAAACATATATTTTACAAAAACCTCATAACTCATTTGCTTCCTCACTACCATTCTGGACGTTATTAATAGGTTTTGTGGAGATTATAACTGTGATAAATGCTAAGAACATAGTTGTGGTGTATTTACTATATTTTGTAGAGGTTAATATGGAGATAATGAATTGTGAAGTTGATTTCATACGGAATTCAAATTGTGTGAACCTTCTCTTTGACATCATACATCTATTCCACGGATACGAGTAGCTACGGGTGCTAAGCAGTCATGAAAGAGCGCTGGTATTTGTAAGAATATTGGATAGCGTTTATGGTAGAAATGCACATGTGGGCATTGTGCAATGGTTACTTAACGCTAATCTTTTAAACATAAGATCTTATTTTCATCCTAAATTCCTACAAAGTCTAATGTTACTTTCCCAATTTACATATATAATGCCACAGCTTAAAGTTTATTTCGGTTTCGTCTAGAACCAGTGGACTAGTCCTATCAATAAATTTCCATTAGAAACCAATGAGTCGCAGCTTACTACATTTTTTGCCAAACATGCATTCACGTAGAATTGCATTTATAACAGAATTAGCACCAATTGATACTAAGAGCGAGGAAATAAATTCTACATAATTAATACATTTAAGAATTTGAGACAATAAAATTATGTGATGTGCTTTTGAAATTACATGTTGGTATTTGTTCTTGTGGATATACCAAAAGAAAGAATGCGTGTTGTATCATTGGGTATGTTTGAAGTATGTAAAAGTTATTGAGGCCAATCTCGAAATTTGCATTTTGGCGACACACACCCAAAAATCATTTCCTTTTCAAATCTACTCCATCAAATTGACGTTGAAGTGCTGTGTATCTCTTTAAAGTCTACACTTCACACATATTATATGTAGTGTCTCGTAAGAGTTAGCAGCATGGGCGGTGAATTGAGCTTTTACGGACGTCCTTCAGGGTTTGTATTAGCGCGTTCATTTATTGTCGTTGTAGTGCCTGAATATTAATATTGGATGGAGCGCAGTAATGAAAATAAATGGTAACTCTAGTGTGAGCAGGGCAGGTGAGTGGACCCATTGCTAACGTCCACCAGTCGCTTTACCGTGCGTATGGTTATGTGTAGCTGTTAGAGCAGTACACTAAGAATTTTCAAATGCGTTCGTGGGCATATTTGAGGGGCTGTATTGTTTACATCAACAGAAACTCATCTTGACACATTTGGAAAGTAGGTGTTAAACACGGAATAGTTTTTAAGTGTGATGGTATCCGCATCTTTCATGAATGTTTATTGTTGGCATATTGCTGCAGTATCATGTTCGCATAAATGCAGAAAAATATCAATGTAACTGGCTTTAAGTCCTTGAACGTTTCATGGTACGATGATGTTCTTCATTCTACGTTTAAGTGGAAGACAGTAGAGCTCGGCTAGGCCTTCCGCAAAGGCAATCTGTGTGGTTATATCAATGGAGGAAGTATGTGTGTGTATTTTATGGATGTAGGGCTGGAGACATCCTGAGAACATGGAGCAGTTTCTTTCTTCTGCATATATATTCTCACAGTCTCCAAACTCGTTGTGCAGCTTTATGTGGTTATCAAACCCATTTTGCTTCATATTTGCGACTTTCCTTTACTGTTTGGTGATTTTGGTGCTGGAGTGTTGTTGAATGCTGTTTATTGGGGGTTTGTAATGCGGAACGTTTGATCTTGAAATGAAATCAAATGGGTTTGTTTATGTTTGGGCGTTTTTCGTTGCTGCTGGGTTGTCGGTCACAAATGTTTAGATGGTCAGGTAGGGATGTTCCAGCTCGTACAAGGTTCCTGGCCGGTTGATAGCGGATGTTGGTGCTATATTTAACCTTCTGTTGTTCCTTATCTGTTTCCAGGTATCACATGTCTTTGAATTAGCATTGTTATCCTGTCCGCATTTGACGCAATGCAGAGCATCTTTGCACTCAGATTCACGATGAGACATTGTCCCCGCATCGGCCACATATTTGGCTTCTGTACCATCGGTTTTCATGCTGGCCGTAACTATTACATTTGAGGTATCGGCATAGATTTGGTGTAAATATATATAGCAAGGCATGGCAAGGAATAACGCCTTTTGGTTTATTAAGTGAAGCGTGGGCAAAGCAGATTAATATTGGATAAAGTGAAAAGAATTAATTACACCACCTGTTTTAAGTTTTTCTTTACACTTCTGGGCTTCCCAACTAATCCACGCATTGTCTTTTTGACAATACAATTTAGTAGTGCGGCTAGTGATTTAGTTTCATTGCTTGATTTGTTGTCCACTAAGCAAGGAAAAGATTTGTCTCCACATTCTTTATTAGTAGTTTTGGTTCTTTTCAGTTGTTGATTGTTTTGTTTTGAGTTTCCGTTTGCTTTTTAACTTCTTGCATCACCCTTTCTCTCCCACCCTCCGAGGAGACCAACATGTGAATTATGAAATATGGTATAATCATACAGTCAATTGTAATTTTGATAACTCGCAATATGCTGCGGAAGTGTAAATGTTGAAACCTGTGTTTAGTATTCATGAAAATATCAAAAGAACAAGACATTGCTCTTCTATTAGGAGTTTGAGTGACTGAATTTGAATGCTCGGAAGTAGAAACTTAGCGGGATATTATCTAAAGATTATCAAAGCGATCTTAGGAAGTTACAAGGCAGCCTTATTCAATAATAAGTACTGATCAGAAAGAAAACCCCATATTTGAACAACTGAGTGTAGATATAACAGTTTAGTTTGGAAAATATATAAACGACATGATTTAATCAATTTTCGGTGCCTTTATTTTAGCCAGCTATCAATGATACTATTGAAATATCAAACAACTTCATAAACATCACTAAGCTTTCACTTATACTGACCACATCAGTCATATGAACTATATATATGAAAAGCAGCTTCAAGTATGGCATAGTGCAATTGCGTTAATTATTGCGACACACTAACCTATTTGTATTTCTGACCCGTAAAATATAATCAAGGTATTTGGTTTAGGTAAGTAAGCGAGAACTTCTGCAACTTGAGGTGTTGTCAACTTTAGTCATATCGCTATTATACACAGTATATAGTATATATATAATATATATTTTAATTATCATAAAGTCATCGTTTTCTATTTCCAGAAGTGGATATTCCACAACTGTTTCAATATTTAAAATATAATTTACATTTTAATGATGTCACTGAAGTGATCGTAGATTTATCAGTTTCGGTAAGACTGTTTACTTTTCTATAGCCAGTACACCAATGGAGTAAATTATCTGGTAGTTGTTTTATAGCTATTATTTGTATGATCTTAGTCTTCAGTAAATATTGAACTTCCTTTGAGGATAATTACATGTGTAGACTCTTCAATTTCAACGTCATAGTACCATTTATGTTTGTGAGTTTTTTATACATCTGGAAATAAGTGATAATATTCACTTAAAATCTGATCGAAACCACGACCAACCGCTTCAGCGGCGATTATTACCATTAGACCACCGGAGCGGTACTGCGAAGTTACTGCCTTATACTTTATGGAGACTCTGAATGGATAGAGAAAATATCGCTCCTACTGACACGGAACCTGCGACTACGTCTGATGACAAATTAACACAATGGAAGCTTGTTTGAATGGAAGTAGATTACATCGTATAAATATGTTCCTTTTTGTATTGCCTTCCATTTTTCATTCGTGTTCCAGTTTATACAAATGAGCCAGTTCAAACCAATGGCCCTTACACCGTTCGGTAAACATGAATTTTGACCTAACTTCATTTTTGTTTGCATTAATAATGTGCTGGTGGTGCAAATGACAATTCCATGAAATGATACTCGACCCCATTTTTCTCAGTAGATATATATATATATATATATATATATATATATATATATATATATATATATATATATATATATATATATATATATATATATATATATATATATATATACATCCATTCCTTGTTAAACTTTGCTTTCTGTCAATGTATGTGAGACATTGAATGACAGTGCGTGTATGACACCAACGAAATCATGCCCAGCCCTTCCAATTGCTTTTGTGATGATATGGAGGATAGCAAAATATAATAATACGCGTTGGCTGTTGTATGTGCATTGGTATATTGTAAAGTAGGTTTATTCAATGATATTATATCGTTTCGTGTTTGTGGCTTCAGTAGAGATTTTCGACAAAGAAAACTAATATATTTATTATGCATTTTCTAAACAAAAGATAAATAAAAGGTATAACCTATGCTCAAACCCTACATCCTGGACATAAAGATATAAATTATAACAGGACTGTGAAATCTTAATAACATTCAAATGCAAATTACACGTTTATTTTATGATATTTTGGACATATACAAGTAAGAATGGCATACTTACATAATATTCCATTTCCATGACCATATTAGAGTCGATATGGTTATATATTTTATTGCAGATGATGGCATGATGCCCATTACAATTCACTAAAATGTATAATTATTGTTTTCGTGCAACGAATCAAGGTATTGGCCCTCAGACAAAGCAACATTACGACACTAATGATATATATATATATATATATATATATATATATATATATATATATATATATATATATATATATATATATATATATATATATACCACACAATTAAATCCCCGTTGGCCAGGTTGTAGTTGCATAATAGGCCTGCATATTAGAATCTCAGTGGTAAATGTGTCGAAATTTCAAAATAAAGGGCGTTTGGTCAAGTTTAATTAGCACAAGTTTGCAAGTGATAAACACCCTCGAGCATGGCATATTGCCATTGCGTTAATTGTTGTGACACAATAACCAATTTGTGTTTCTGACCCGTAAAATAAAACCAAAGTATCTGTCTTATGTAAGTTAGCAAGACTTTCTGCATCTAGAGGTATTATCAAGTTTAGTCATATCGCTATTATACACAACATATAGTATATATAATATATATTTTCATCATCATAATGTCATCCTTTTTTCTTTCCAGGAGTGGAACTTACAGAACCTTTTCAATAGTTAAAACGTATTTTACATTTGTAATGATGTCACGGAAGTGATCGGAGATGAATCAATTTCGGTAACACTGCTTATCGTTCTGTAGCAAGTACACAAATAGAGAGTCAAATCTGGAGTAGTTGTTTGGCTGCCTATTTCTATGAACATATTTTGCAGCAAATATTGAACTTCCTTTGAGGATAATCACATGTGCAGACACTACAATTTCAACGTTATTGTATAATTTATTTGTGTTGTTGTTTGCAGATCTTGAAAAAAGTGTTAATAATCACTTAAAAGATTTCTTGGTTCACTCTGATCGAACACACGACCTACCGCTTCAGCGGCAGAGGTTCTAACCACTAGGCCAACGGACAGTACAATTAGATTACTGCCTAATAATTTATGGATACCCTGAATGGATAGTGCAAACATCGCTCCTACTGCCACGGAACCTGAGACTACGTCTGATGACAAACTAACACAATGGAGAAGAATAGCTTTGAAACTTGTTTGAATGGAAGTGTATTGGATCTTATAAGTGTGTTCTTTTCTTGTATTGCTTTTCATTGTTCATTCGTGTTCCAGTTTATGCAAATGAGCCAGTTCAAACCAATGGCCGTTCCGTCAATATGAATTTTGATCTAACTTCATTTATGTAGATGTTTGCATTAATAGGTGCTGGTGGTGCAAATGTCATTGACTGAAATAATACCCGACCGTGTCGTTCTCACTATTATATTTCTCTATCCCCTGTTAAATGTTCCTTTCTGTCAATGTATTTGGGGCATTGAATGACAACAGTACCTGTATGAAACCAACATAAACATTCCCAGCCATTACAATTGCTTTTGTGATGATATGGAGGACAGTATAACATAATAATATGCGTTGGCTGTTGTATGTGCAGTAGTATATTGTATAGTAGGTGTAAGCAAAGAAATTCCATGTTTTCAGGTCGCTGTCTTCAGTAGAGATTTTTGACAAACAAAACTAATATAATTATTATGCACTTTCTACACAAAACATAAGTTAAAAATATCACCTATGCGCTAAACCTACATCCTGAACAGAAAGTTACAAATTATAACAGGACTCTGGGATCTTCATAAAGTCCAATCCAAATTACAAGTTTACTTTATGATATTTCGGACATATGCAAGTATGAATGTGCATACTTACATAATACTCCCTATTTTCACGACCACATTGGAGATGATATGGTTATATATGCTATTGCATGTGATTGCATACTTCCCATTACAAATCACTAAAATGTAGGAATAATGTTTTGGTGCAACGAATCATGGTATTGGCCCTGAGACAAAGACGGATTACGACACTAATGAGACTAAATTAATCACTAACGAGATATATTTTAAGATTCGAGACAAATATTGATATAAAGTCTCCAGAAAACATTGTGTAACTTAGTATATGCGGAGTTCTTTATACGGAATAAGTCACCATTAACGGTGCATATATTCTGTTACATTGAAGAACCTGATTCGTAATGAAGGGCAATACTGCACATGAATACAATACGTCAATGTATCACTCATGTATCTCCCCTATATTCTTCACCGCCCTGTGTGTCTCTCTGGGCGAAGAAGCCCGTAACTTCATTCATAATATTGTAGGAAAAGATTAATGATGGTAACGTTAATATTGCTCTTGTTCGTATCCTAATTTCAGGTTCGCGCTGGAAACGTTGCGTTTTAAAACGACAACGGTGAAAATTAATATATAACTTTATATTTAAAGATGTTACCATTTTTACCTTTGACATTCTTTTATATGCCTTTAATATTTGTTGACTTTAACTTTAAAAGCTAGAATATATAATTCCTACTGTCGCGAGGTCAATTTTTTAAGATAAACTTAATCACATCATTCTTTATAAGAACAACATAAACATCAATAATAAGAACAATATTAAAAATATCAATACTACTACTACTACTACTACCATTTTTATTACTACAAATTCTAACAGTAATAATAATACAAATAACAAGAATAATTAATATAATTATAATAATATAAGTGTACATAAAAACAATAATTATTAATATTCACGATAATGATGATCGGAAATGGCTCTATTGCCTGCACTTCTTATTCACGGTTTTGTAAAGAACTCGAATCAAGTTTATATTTCTATAGGTGATCTGTAAACCGTTGTGACATTGAATTTCATCTTGTCTTTCACTTTCAAACACTTTTAAAAATGAAGCCCTCAACTCTTGTTGTGTTATTTCAGTGAATGTGCATGATTCAGAACAGTGTTAGTCCTAATGTCGTGAGAGGTTTGTGGGCAAACCGATACCTTTCTCACATATAAATAAGTATTACTTACCCTCTCCACTCTGCATTCGTTATAGGAACATTTGATAATGCCATATAAAGGACACAAAGGAGAAAGGCGTCACCTTTATCCATTTCTGTTAAACAACCATGTATGCTTTAGAATGTGATTTAATCTATCTACTTCAGAGCTATTTACTGTCAAGATATAGGAGGCCGGGAACAGAAACTCTTTTGATGTTGGCGAATTGTTTAACAAGGAAGATATTTGCTTATTTTCACGCACGTCTACATTTCTAGAATATATTATACTGACTGTATAGTTTAGATTAAAATTTATTTGTAGAACCTTTGTAACGTTACCGACATACATGTAAGGCATAAAATACAAAATGACACATTTATTGCCATACATATCCATGTCCAGCTCTTACAAAACTACGAACATTGCAGACATGTATATGTTGTCATTTATGCGACTGTAATCATAGCCATGTGTAACAACACGATAGGTTCTACGACATTCGCTGTTTCGTGTGCTTTCTTTTCTCTCCCTCTTTGTTCTGGTCTTCCAACGTTCTGGTCGAACATGAAAAACGATTCAATATTGCTTACTGAAAATTTGTAAACTTTGTAAAACAGTGTCGTAGATATATCATTTTATATTTGTAGTTTTTCAATTATAATATTTCAACATTCATACATGTATTTCTCTATTCATCCATCCATGCAAAACTAACATTGATTTCCGTAGCAACCGTCCAAAACATTTAAATTTATAATTGTAACTTGTAAAAATTATTTAAATTCTTAACCGTTTATCTCTTTATTATGTCTCCAAAACTGACACTTTCAATGTTAGTGTAAAATGTATGATGTATATCACTTACACATGTTTCTTATATATGCAATCTTCAAAGTCTTCGGTCCCAAAGCCTGACAAACTGTCGAATATAGATGACGCCGTATTCTTGATTTATTGTGCAATTTCACAATTATCGTCCAGTGGGAGGTACTCCGCTCAGTAATTTTGACAATAATATTGGTTAATGATGGGTTGTTCAGTTTTTAATGTGTAGTGAATGAGGTACTGGTGATGAGAAGGATAAAATCGATGTACTATTTAGTAAGCAAACTTTCATTGTGTGTTTTCTACTAATTAAGGCTGCATTAGTTTTGTCTCACCATTTGATCCATCAGTATGACTTATTGTGTAGTTTGTAAATTCAGTGAGGAGTTCGTGATAAGAGATGTGGAAAATGCAATTATTTGTCTAAGATTTTTTCCATCGTGTAGTTTAAATAGTTCTTTTGGTTTTTTAAGTCTCAATGGAGGTGTTTCGGAGATGGACGTTTTCAGAATTTTAGAAAGATACATTTTGGTACTGTCAAAGCTAGATAATATTCTAATGACAGAGGAAAATATGGTGTTTCGGTTATTTTTGTATAAGGGTTTGTATTTTGGTTGAAAACAGCCAAACAAACAGGGTTAATGGCGTTTGATCTTAACTTGACTGCATGAAGATTAAAAGTGAAATTGCATTATAAGTGACTAAACAAGAAATTTCTTCCAGGGTAAGGAGAATGGGAAAGAAAGAATTTGTATAAACTGAAATTTAATGAAACTAACATGTGAGAAGTGTAAGCTGTGCTAAAAGACGCAGTTACGGTGTCTAATTGCCATATCACAATATGATGACTTTTTGATAATTGGGATAATTATGCCGTAAATTGTAGGAATCAATCCATTTGTAATTTTGTATAAATATGTATGATATTGTTCTGTTCAAAATTGAACATACTTTTGGAACTGAGATTATTGTTCCACTTGTCATGTCTGTATGTAAAATATTAAGAGCTGGTAGGATAGGTTTGTGTTTGACATCACCTTAATGTATAAGTTAGGTAACATAAAGCTAGTGTTTATAAGTTCACACAGAAACTAGGTCAGCTGTAATTTTATTTATATTTTACTTTATATTTAGCATGTGAGAATATACCTTGACAGTTTCTGAAAAAATGTTATATTATCTTTAATACCATGAAAGCAGACATTGTCAAAGACATGACACAGTATTGTATACATTTTCAACTGAAACGTTATATTTACTAACTTAAAATGGTATGTTGTGTTTCTGATGAATTGCCGAGGTGGTTTTGATGCTTGACAGGTAAAATGAATACAAGCACAGTAAACACATATTTGACTAGTATCTGGTGCTGGACTTGACTATTAACCAACGGGACGACCTCTACATATCAACTTCATGCAAATTAAAGCTATCACCTATGCCTTTGAATTCTGAAAAATACCGTACAAATGGACCGCATTACAACCAACAACTCTATTGGCAACCTATCCACTCTTACAAGAAGGGACAATATAACCCGACACGTTTTTTTTTATATATTTATAATGTCTAAATTTTATAGGAGTGTTCATATATTTGACAAGGACATGGCTCATCTAGATCAGTCTCCACAGCTTGTTAGCTTTACTTGATTCGCTAGTGTAACTTTGTAGCTAAGATTTCAGTATTCATCTGAATATTACCATATATAAGTATCACCGGTCATGTGACCACAGGTTGTATTGCTTTTGCAATTATCGTTCACATGGTGATAAAACTATTAATTCTTATAAAAAATACACGAGGTAGATGATGGCCGGTAAGCATAACCTCTTCTTATTACTCATTCTCCTAACATAATGTGATTAAGAAATGTATTAAAAGGAGAAATCCAATTTTTTATGAAACCTTATTTCTCTGAAAACGCTTACCCAATCACATTATGGAAGAAATCCCAACCACCCGTTCATCTGGGATTCCTTGGAAGTATATCAGGCTGTTAAAAACTGCTAATAACTGGTGGTGTCAGGGAGAGGTAGTGGGCAAGAATTATTTCACTTCGTCGATATGAGATGGACAAGTAAAGATGATTGTCATCTTTTATCTGGTTATTGTTTCAGGAGGTAGCAGTTTATTATTCCTTGCGTAATGTGATTGGGTAAATATTCTTAGACAAGCGTAATTTACTTACAAATTCTCTTTTACCTTTTCTTTCAGCCTTTCATTTTCGCCTTGTACTTCCTTGTCTGATGTTCTCCTCTGCTTTACTTATTCTGTCTTCAAAATCTCCACTATACGCATCTAGTATGGATGGAATAAAATTAGAAGAATACTTTGAAAGAGAGATAGAGAAACTGGGCAAAGACAGAGTGCCCCACGCTCAGAAACAACATGGGTGCTGGCCCAAGGGTTGTGAAGTGCTGTGTGAAACAGAGTGCCGTTTACCAGCCTATGTGCATTAAATACCAGTTATAAATCGATTGCCTATTGACAACATAGCCACTGTACAAAGTGAAGACGGGAAAATATACATTTGACGCAACGGGAGACAAACCATGTAAGCATGAAAAGTACTGGTAAAGAAAAGAACAATTACAAGTAAAATATGAAAAACCCACTATACCGGACTCCGATTCGAAATACAAATGGCCAACTTAAGAAGCGAGGATGAAAGAAAATGTTAGGTTGTAGTACCTAAAGAGGAAATGACTATGTTATTGGGCAGCCGCACAATACACACATTGGTGTGAATGGTCACGTTTTTCAAAGCACCTTTTGTACGTCATCTATAAGTATTTATTATGACTCAGGATTCGAATCCACATCATCCTGCATCCAAGACCGATCCTGTGTTTGGGAGAGGAAGATGTCTCAAAAGTAGCGGCGGGGAATACCCTCTACAACCTCCACTCTCAAATCCTTGCAAAAGGGATTAGGAGGAACACCACCTCTGTGGAATGAACTTAAAGACGAACTCAAAGAAATGGTATCCCTGCTAAGATCCTCCGTACAAAGCAATAGTAACATCTTTGCCAATTGTCTGACACTATCAAAGAAAATTCCTCAGGTTGAAAATAAGATTCCAACAGTACAAATTTCAAATGAATAAAGGGAAATAAACCAACACCAAGAAAATAAGAAAGAAAGTAAGAAACAGAAGGAAACAAATGTCATTGAAAACATAAAAGAACAACTGTGTACCTAAACCAGTCATGGCATAAACCAAATTCAGTACCTTTAAAGCTAAGAAAAGAACCAGACTACAAATCCACCAGTTTCAAGGACACCAAGTTAAGATGAAACAACTTTGTCAAATCCTTGAACATAATGGAATAAGAAGTGATGAAATAGATAAAATAAATCCAATTAGAACAAAAGGGAACGATACAATACGGTTACAGTAATTATTTGTTCTAGATAATAATCTAACGTAACATATAGAAGAAAAACTAAATGTAATAGTAATTAATAACAACAGAAGTGAATAAATTCAGATGGAGCTTTAATAATAATGTGTCCCTAAAATGCAATGGGAAAACAAGACTTAGATAAAACATTTAGTGGAAGACTAATACATATTTAAATCAACGGGCGCAATTTATCAAATGTACTGACAACAAGCGGAATTTTAAGAAGATTTGACAGAATATTTGTATCAACTGTCAATTGATAAATTTATATAGGAGGGCATTTTAGCTGGATTGATACAAAAATGAATTGGAGCACTGGTTTTAATAGGAATGTAAAACTATTTAGAAAGGTAAAATATTCTGTGGAGTAATAAGAAAGGATGTCACCTAGATAAATTCTATAGATCAGACGATGGAAAAAAATTCCAAAAAATTTAAAACATTACTTACATATTGAATCATATTCGTATCAGAAAAAGTAGATGAGTCAAGAATAAAATGAAATGGGAAAAGTTATCAAGGAATATGATATATGTTAGCACAGGGTGGTGGCAAGTAGGAGGAAAATTAGAATAATAAGGAAAACAAACTGCTAAATAGGAAGGCAGGAAAAGAATAATTCAACCCAAATGGAACGGAAATTGCAATATTTAGTACCTGTATACCAATACCTAGGGGTATATGCCGAAAAGAGTATGCATGGAATTGAAATAACAATGGAATCATTGTCCAAACTATTATATTAACTGGCCATACTGAGAGAATTCAAGACATATTTCATGTCTACAAAATGTTTTCGCACAAAATTGAATTTAGAAGAAAAGCAAAGAGAAAACTAGAGTAAGAATATTAACTTTATTTAATCATGAAAGATTCCAAGATACAATATGATACGTTTACAACACAGGAATTAAAACAAGCATTTAAACAGCTCAAAACATCTTAGTTATTTATTCTTAGAATTGTGACGAAATGAAAAGAAGAAATATATATTATTCTGTAAAATCTTTGAAATGTGATTGGATGTTTATTGGCAGATTTTGACAAAATAAAAAATAACTAAGTTTTAGGCATAAAATCCAATAATAATCACTGGCGTAAGTCCTAGTAATGAAATGTTCTTATAACCTAAAATTTGGGCCTTGAAGAAAATCCTAGATGGAAAGAAAAGACGTATGATGTAGTCTGTACTGTACTGTATCTACACTTTCTTGAAGAAACGCAAGAGTAACATTCCAGAGTTTGAAATCAGAATAATAATGTCTAATAATTCTGTATGAGCACTTAAACATTTCCAATGAAACGAATTAATCTTTTAAACTCCAAATGATCGGAAGACAATTATAACTTGAAAACTGGCCACAGCCAGAAAAACACGAACTTGATTCCATGTGCAAAAGACCAAACCTGCAATTAGTTATCTAACGGGAAAGGCTGTACACTAAACCAAGACGCAGGATAGGAAATCTGTGAGGATCAGGTGATCCTGTTCATATCACATACTTCTAATTTAACCTTGATGAAACCATTAATTATACTCTAAGAATAAAAATACAAAATTGTTTACTTCACGAAAAGTATTTACAATTCAATCGGCATGTGTGTGTATACAGCCTCGATTTCATCCTTGTCAGGCCCACGTTATGAATGAATAATATAACAATGTTGTTTCTTAATTCTCAATTAAGGTTAGGAACTAGGTCATCTTAGACAGCGTTTCTAATTTTATGTTTTCGAAACACTAAATGTAAGGAAAATATCATCTCCAGTGAATAAACGTTACATTACAATAGTATGTAATGCAAAATAAAAACATTAAAACTGACAAACAAACAATTAAACTAAACAATTAAATTAAAATAAATCAATATATTAAATCAGATATATATATTATATAATTTAATCTACAAAAAATGACCAAAGAAGTAGTGTCCAACAAATGTATTGATTTCTTCAACATATGAATTTTCAGATTTTCATTGTTAACATATCTTACGAACACTCTTATCTGATATGGAAGCATGCGTACATCTCTCAGAAAGAATGGAATGGACTTTTGTGGAATTTATACTTTCCATAGGTTTCTTCTTTCAAGGCATGATAAATGTATATTTCAAGGTCTTATGTCCCCGAGTCTGTTATGATAATTAGCACAAATTGTAACATTATTTAATTGAGTACACACATCATTGCCATTTTTGAAACTGATTTTCCATATTGGTTCAGGATGTAGCTCTGATAAAGATATTTCTGATATAACTTTTCCATATTAATCTTGTTAAGGTTTAAAACAGACTTTCCTACTGGAGGGTCCAAAACTCCAACTTCAGACATTTGTGTAATATTCTGGCACTTATCATGCATATACATTGCTTACGAGGTACAAAACTGTCGTGAGACTTAAATAAAATGCTGGATATATAAATTCCTTGTGAAGCGGACTTATTGAATTTCTTACTCATGCTACTTCCGATATTATTTGCAATAAAGGCATAATATATTACTTTCAGAGGCAGTAAATTCAGATCATAAATTGCCAACCCAGTATAGCTAAACATTTCTCAATCTCATAGTTTTTTCAAGATTATTATCTTTTATAATTTTGAAACGCATCCACATTTTAAATATAAAGTAGTTAAATAACCAGTTTAGGTCTGACTGTTACCATATAACTGTTATTGTAGAGGTGTCATTTAACTGAATATACATGAATAACTGGATGGAGGTAGATTAAAGCATTCATATATAGATAGATGCATGAATGTCTTGATAACAGTGGATTAGGTCATTTAAACATGAAATGATTGCTTCTTAGCTTGTTTCAAAATTGTAGAATAAATCCACTCTTTCTAGGACGAGGACCTTGGGAAATATTTCTTGCTCAACTTTGAAAGTGAATAGTCCAGGATTATGGTATTTTATCGGCCTTAATCGTTAAATTGTAAAGAGGAAGTTTCAGAGAGTATATGTTGTTAGTGATTGCAATTCAAGTTTATCCTATTTCAGTCCGCTATAAGATAACTTCCCTGCTGTATTTTAGAATTTAAAGTTACATTTATGGTGTGATGATTTATTGGAATAATAGTTACATTACCTTCATCAATAATGTTTATAATACAGTTATGCTTCATTGTCTTTAACTATTTGTTTCCTTGCCGAGTACTTGATATGCAATGTGAATACTCAGTTGTTTGTGATTTAAATAAAGAGAATCTGTCAAGTTTTGTTTTGTCTTTTGTAGCAACAGCATTTTTCAGAATTCATTTGACCAAATAATGACAGCTTTTCGTATTAGCATTTTACTGCATTCAGTATGGTATTTATTAGCCGCAATGTTGGTTTTCTATAGTTAGAGATAATTCATATCTGTAAGGCAAAAAGGTTAACATTTTTGTACATCTTCATAATTCATACAAACCTTAAATAAACTATAACACATAATTGGGATGTTTGTTTCACCTTAATGCCAATTTTACAATTAAAGTCTTTTGAAGTGCATTTAATAATAATTATAAATAATACATTAAAATGTATAACCAGTCACAACAAGATATAAAGAAAGTGTGGGAGTACACAGTAGTTAGTACGAGCATACAATTATTTATATGCCCACAATACAATTGATCAGTTTATGTCAAGTTGTACAGCAGTGTGTCACAAATTTCATTTTCAAGGTGTAACCTGAGGTGTGCACCCTACACTACAGTTCCCAGACTTTGTGGATACCTTCCACTTGGGTTAAGATGATCCCTATCAATAGCACATTGTGACAAAAAAAGAAAAATGTTTCCAGCAACAGAATAAAATGTCTCTACTAGCAACCGTTACCGAACTTTATGAATATATTAGGGCAAGGAAGAACCAATCAACGTTTGGGTCTATGGACAAGATAATAAATTGTTCTCTGCACAATAGCTTTAATTTCTCTGTGGTTGCAAGATGGCTTTGAGTAAGGAAGAACTAAGTCATGTTTCTAGTCTTCATGCAAGGAATATCCATTTTAAAAAGTCTTCAATCCTGTTGCTGGTAATAAATCAAATGCACGTTTTTAACAGCGAATCGATAACCAATATGTTAATTGTTTAAATGTAACATGGAGGAATAACAATTATTTAAATTGTAGGTATGTCATTGAAACGTTTGAGACCGCAACTCCAGATATCAAATGGGAATCAGGATATCGAGGTCACAGACAAGTCAATCCAGGTTTGGAACAACTGTGGATCAGACCCTGCTTCATCTTAACCAGATGCATCTTAGAGCAGGTCAGACCAATTGTTTCTTATTATCAGCATGGGTCCTTAGCTTAAATAATATCCTCAAACTAAGACAGTATATGGAGAAAATGTATCTGCTGTCTTACAAAGTCCACCTAGCCTGGCATTGTTAGTACATAATTTCATTTAGCATCATTTGAGGTGTGTCAAATAACATTACCTCATAGGTAAATACTTATATAGTTGTATCATAACTTCTTCCGAGCGTTCCGACCTGGAACCTACTCGTGATAAGTTTTATAATATATATAAGGAACTTTTTGATACTATTCATATCAGTTGTATTTGAGATGTCTTGAAGAAAGTAAATCTTTATTATAGACTATTTACATCTCCTGTTGATTTATTTAGCTTAATATTTCTCTGTTACCAACACCTTATCATTTTACATTGAACTATTTGATTTTTTAAATCTCTGGTCGATATTAAACATTTTGGTACTTTTGAACATGTATACATACAGCCTATTGTATGGCACTAAATAGCCTAAAGGTGCTGGTGCGCCGTTAAAAATCAATCAGTCTATCAATCAATTATATCCGTCGACACTCAAATGTTTGTATTGTTCATTTAGTACAATATTGATGTCGTGATTTATAAGTAATAAAAAAAACATTATCATTTTTAAGGATATCTCTAACTGCCAGTTCAAGAATTATATGAAACTCTCTTGCCCACAATATTCTCTACCTATGCAATCAAGCTCTTTATTTTACAAAGTATTCTGTTTGCTCGGCTGCCTTGCTATCTTTGATGACAGTTAGGCGAGAGTCGGTAAATTTAAGGTACTTTATGCTACACGATAACATTTATAACAGTGTACGAATTATCAAATAAAGAGAGCTTACCCGACGTACGACAGGGGCCGCTAGATTTTAAGTTTGAAGGATTTACGTGCGTTTTAACTTTTATTTTATTCCACCGATTTTATTTGATTAAAACAAAAACTTAAATTAACGTGATAGTACAAAGGAGTACAGCTTCTCATTTATTACAAGAATACAACACGAACTGCCACAGGTCATTTATCAAAATATCATCGGAACATAATTAGGTTCTCAGAGAAACGCTCGCGAAGTTAGTTATTACGGTAGATTGACGCCTTTTAATATTTAATTACAAGATAATGATTATTTAAAAGGAACTACAATATAGAACCAGAACACAAATCTTACTTGATAAAATAATTAATTAATTTATATTTTATTAAATATTGTCTCCACTAGGCGTAAGTGATATTTTATATATCGACATGTACACGTCGCTAACTGCGATGTGCTATGACCTGTATTTAAATTTGAAATTTCATAATGTTGTTTAACTTTGTAATGTCCTATGTACTGTTTTCGACAACAAAACGAGCGATATGACAAAGTTTCCGTGTTTTCTTCGAGTTCAAAAAAAAGATAGAGTTTTGGAGGATATGTTCTGGTTTACATACTGGGATTTACGTGGGACCCTGTGTTATAAGCGGGTTCGCGAGATATCAAGGTGCAAGTTATCGAGGGAGTGGTATATATATATATATATATAAATATATATATATATATATATATATATATATATATATCGCATTCTTATAAAACACATTGGATGAATCACCAGTTCTCTTATAATTTTTTCAATACGTTGGATTAAATTATTCACGACTTAAGTTTTTTTCTTTTCAATTCGTTTTTTCTTCAGCATAATGTAGTATGAAGAGCTAAGGAGTGGTCATAAAAAGCCATTAATGAGAATCAATCATTGCATACACGGGTTAATCTATTCTAATCTCATTTCGGATATATCAAACGTTCCTAAAATGTAAGATTTCCCAAGGCTTTCATTATTAAAATGGTGAAAAATAAGTATATTTATTGCTTGTTACATTTTTGTAGTTCAAGACTAGAAAATGACAAATTGCTGACGTCTATATCTGATACCTGGTATGTGATTATGTTCTGGAGTGTTGCAAAGGCAGCTGCAACATTGTATTCATCGTCTGAAATGTCGTTTGGAAATTAAGACATTTTAGTACTGGCCACTTTGATTATGGATGATGTTAGATGAGGTCAAATTAGTGTGCCTGTAGATGAACCGAAATGAATGAAATTTAGTATCTGATTGTACAATAGTCGGTGCTTGACGAAGAGAGATAATTTGTACAAAAGATCACTATGCATTCTTTGAATATATTACTATGTTTATGAAGATATAATCATGTTCGAGAATCTTTCTGATTTGTATTATCGTTATTCCATTGCAGATTGGAATTAGACAATAAGCGTTTGTGTAGCAGTTGCCAAACTTTCGTTTGATTTGACATAATTGTTGCAAAATAAAGTTATGCTGTACATACGTACAGCATAACTTTATTTTGCAACAATTATGTCATATACACATAAAAACATGTTCTTTTTCTAGACAATATTGTCTAGAAAAAAAACATGTTTTTATGTGTTACGTTATGCTGAAAATTCTGGTCAAAACGTCAGGGTAATAACTTTGTCAATTAGGTTAGTGCTACAAACGAAGTATTTTTAAAACGACGTCATCAATTTGATTTGTATGGTGCCCCTGCACATAGGTGGCAAACCTTGGTATAAATGCTCAAATGTTACATTTTTTGTCAATCAGGAGACAGTTCAAGCCTCTTTCTTTTACAATCGTTTTCATGGACCAATATGTACACGAAGATCAAACAATAACAGCAGTATATAAATAGTCTAGCCAAGGATAGAAATACATTGTACTAACATCTTTAAAGAAACAAGACTCATGTTAACTCAGTAGATTTTGCATATGTATTTATTTATAAAGCATTTATATAGTAACCTAATTCCCCATATGAGTTAACATTATCATCAAGGTTTGGTGGTTACAGATGTCTAGTAATATTCAATGCATATAATCATCAAATTCTCACTATGCGGTACAGAAACATTCACATATTTTGTGGTCATACATCATTAAGATATAACAACAGTTAATTGCGTACAGAATTATTATTAATACTATTTAAGTTGTGTTTTACACTGTGTTTACAGTATTATATATTGTGAAAACGACACAATTCAATATCAAATGCACTGTGTTTCAACTTATATATGAACGAATTTCCAATGGTTTGAGCCATGCTTCGCCTACTGTGCACGGGGTGACGCATCATGTGATCTAAATATTATATCAAACTACGTGAATTATCTAATCAAATTGAACAGTAGAAAAATGATATGTTCCTTGCTCGATACTACTGTTGTGTTCAAAAGTTAATTATGTTGCTGAGAGAATATGTTGATGTAGGAATGTTTCGCATCCTAAAATGTCCATTTTTTTCTAGAATTAGTATTTCCTGCAAATGTGCTGATATGTCCATAGCTTGACATGAATATATTACCATAACCTAAAGTTTTAATCATAGCGCTGCAGACTTGGTCAGTTTGGACTAAATAAAATTGTTTTCACAATGGAGGACCTTTCAGAAGTTGTGCAATTAGTTTCAAACATGCATTAATTGGTACATTTGGTACAATTTCATATTTTTAATATTTCGACCTTACTTAGGTTAAAACAATGTTAGTAACAGTCAGATTCCATCATGCTGTGTTTGGAAAGGACGGTCGGGATTTTAACTTTTTTAATCATAATGCTATCTCACAAGATACATTTAGGACTATTATGTTTTACTGGAATAGAAATTTCCAATTTCAAAGACTCGTTTTTACAGAAGCGAAGTTAAAGGTATGCAAAGCATTACATGATTAAATTCAAAGCCTAATCCATTTTAATGGTATAATATAATATATATAAAATAATTGTTAATAGTTATAATATATATAAGATATAATAGTTAACCGTATTGGCACTCCAATAAGCCTCCGATCATGTAATTCGATTGTTATTAAAGTTCATACAAAGATAAATTATATAAATTTCTTACAAAAAGAAATTTCTAAACCTGAGGTACAGAGAAGAAAAACTATGGTCTTGCACTCCATTACATAAATCGTCAATTAAATATATCATTGGAGATACTTTAATAATTTTAATAAATGCAGTAGAGGATCCTAGCATTTATTATCCAGTAATTCAGATCAAAAATCACGAAAACTAAATTTTATTCATATTGGATGAAGGTATGCATCTTCATATGATTGTAAACAAATTTCCGTCGGCTTGTCCGGGGGATTATTGCGCTTGATCTGACGAGATCTTGATCCTAAATCAGGGCTTTTAGAAGCACCAGTATTGTCTTCTATGGTACGGGGACCATCTGTGTTATCTTCTCCTATGGTGCAGTAGCTAGTAACAGGGTTTATATCGCTATCCACCATTTCGATTTCATAGCTGTTTGCAAGGTCTGCACCCGGTAAAATATCCCCAGCGGTGATGCTGATAATATTGCGTCGCTTACAAAACCTGCAATAAAAATTAAAAGGCAAATGTTCTAAACTTATTGTCAGGAAATGAAAACCTTTTTTGGGAGTATTTGTTCGAAGAAATGATAAGCATATTTCTTTCTAAATATATTAGCCATATATCCATTCCTAATTTGGAATTTTGTATGTCAGGTTAATTATTGTAGTATTTAGCAGCACATAACACTGGCATTCTGACCAAATGTAGGAGAGAATTTTTATCATATAGGATAAGGTCTCTGAACCATCTGAACTATGCTGTGATACATGGGGCATCTGGACCCGTGTGTTGTTTGATATAACGAAATGAGCGCTTATTGGCAACTGTATACTAATGAGAAAAACATTGTGAAATTCTGGACCACTAGTTTGTGATCCGGTTGACTTTGGTTTTGATTCATGGTGGTTATAAACTATGTGACGTTGATAGAGAGCGAACATAAATGACGATGGAATGCATGTTTACATGATAGCATTTGACAGCAGTCTGATGTTTTTTGTAAGTTCAAACACCAACGTTCAAACGTCACAGGCCCTTTTTTGTTCACCAGCAATGTGGGAATCCTGTGTCGGTCTGATTTGAATCTTTCGTCTTGCAATAGTGGTGACTACTAGCCAGCGCCTTCTTGAAATGATGAATCGAGGAAGGTTTGCTAACGACGGCCTCTTTGATGCCTTTGGCCTTTTCTTGACCGTGTCCGTGTCCATCGTGGTACACTTGTTGTTATTGTTGTAGGGCTAAATGTCATTTTGAGCATACGATGGCTGTACATGGCGGCCAGTAGAAACAATTGACCCACGGGATGCTACTGGCAACCTTTATCACATACTCACATTGGCGGAACACAAGCTTAGTATCCACGCAGACAGAAGTGAGATAGAAATGAACCGTAACGGGAACGCTTTAGAGTAGTAGGCCATTCAGAACCCCCCATCAGGATACAGATCATTGTGGAGCGGAGACCCATAAACCTTGCAATGGTTGCATATATACACTCGTCTTTGAATTACCCTAGGACATGTGTATTATTTGTACAAGGAAACGGAATATGCCGTGGGTAATCTTTGCGATCAAACAGGTATTAGTGGCTAAATATATTTTGATCCAACGTTTGAACCTCACATACGAACGAATTTGAGTCGTTAATGAGTAGATGAGCGCGATTACCATACTGTGACTTGATGAAGTCATAATGTAAATCAACCAGGTTAATTGTGTAATGATCAAGTAAGACTGTTCCAGCAAACACAGGATTTTCGAGAATCAGATGGGTTTTTTTCCGGATTTGACGGCTACCAGATGTTTGTCAAATATTTTAATATGGAGGAAAGCATCTGATGAAACCAGTTGTGACGGTGGTGTTCATTGTTGAATATTTCAATTTGTTTCCGTTTGTTTATGTTTTCCTTGGTCTTACAAAAGACGCTGTTGTTCATTAGCGTGAAGGTGAGGGGTGATTATCATGCGCGTTTGCGTGTTAAAGTCAATGATTCAGAGGGTCTGATTAAATCTGAGCGCACGATGAGTCTTGTCCAGCTTCATCCGGTGCATCGGAGGTTGATGGATCAGTCTATTATATTACATTTGTTCGTCTTGTTTATGAAAATCTGAACAAGTTTGGAGGTTCTCATTCAATATTCCACTTTATGCGCCAATTACACTGGAGAGAGCATTTCATTGTCGATGAGACCTTTTCAGCGCAGCACGGATAATCGTTGTATAGTTCGAGCATTTGATTAGGATGAAACATGTGTATTTCAACGACATAACTTATGTTATCAACGTAACCATTAGAGTTCTCTTGCACAAACTGATCTGCGGTATTTCATCACTAACATGCCCTTATATCCTTCTGAGGCCTAACCCAACCAAATATATTGCTAGAGACCCAATATCTGATTTATACAGGTGGCTTCGTCAGATGCTATAGGGATAAGTATTCGCTATTATCCACGGTGTGTTTTTGTTGTTTTAACGACGGATATTCTACCTCGTATCATCCACTTGGTAATTAATAACATGTCCGGGTCTGTAAACAACTTGAGTAAATTCCATGCCAATAGGGTGAGGACAACCAAGAGAAGTGGTCTAGCCCGTAATGTGTATGTGTCTGGCAGATGTTCTGAAATTTTAAAACATGACCGCGAATAACAGTGGGATTGTCTGGCAACAAGTGTTTTGCCACATGAGCAACGCTCCATCGTATTTGTCGTCGGTGAGATCGGACAGATTTAACTGGGAATACAATGCCACCGATGTACTCGTATGGATATATTCCGTTTTGTTAGATCAAACTCGCCGAGGTGAACAATTCGAGGACAATTTTCGGCTAGTTTAATGAACGGAGCCAACATGAACTTTAACCAGTTAACCAGAAGGATCCGACCGTGAACGACGTGTACTTATCAAAAATATTCGTGAAATATGTCAGGATCAGAATGTGGTACTTATACTTTTCCAGAATCGCCTCTAAAGCAATCATGATTTGAAAAATCTGTGCTAATTTTCCGTGTTTTAGTTTTCTGTGTGTTTTCTTCTTTTTTTCTATAAGGTCGTAATTGGTTCGCCCAGTATGTTTGGATTCTGCAAGATGAAGTTGATTATGAACACATCATAGTCATAGGCAGACATTTTATGTCAGAGAATGATTATTAACGTAAGGAAACTCGATGCAAATTTGCATAGAAAGCCCAATTCATTTATTGCGCTTCTTCGCGTCAGGATAAAGTCCTCGGAGTGGTATCAAGAAGAAGACCATGGGCGGATCGCTACAACCCTAGGATACTGTCGTTTATTCTACATCGATTCGAATAAACAGGTATATTCTTCTGGAGCTAAGTCCGTATTGACGAGGTTAAAATGTCTTTGAGGATATATATATATATTCGTGTCTGCGTTGATACATTAGAAGAAGAAGCTGCTTGGAAGCAAGATCGTGGGCAACGAAAGTTTGATCGACGACGTGATCCCAGGTTTACACTATTCCCATAATGGGTATATCACCAGATTGCTTTGTTAGAATTTAAGTGTCCGTTTACTTGGCACGTTGGATTGTTGCCCGAGCATCATCACACGTACCTTTAACCAGGACCGCCCGTATCATCGGTCGCATATCTGCTTGTCGAAGCGTTCTTTCGCCAGTACTAGTGTAGCGAACCGATTTTAACTGCGCCGTACAAAAATAAATATCATCGCCACGATGTTTGCCGTTGCACCCAACTTGCACTCGACTTCGGCATCGTTCTCGTTTTTGCAGTTATTAGTGACCTATAATCCATTGATTAACTTTCGACACATAACAAGTTTGTTGTAATCCATGTTGAGTTATCCCTTCACATGTCTCTCAGCGCGTTGCTGCATACAATCAGTCACAAGTTTGAGACTGTTCCTGTAATAGTCTTCCCTTGGTATCAGCTCCCATGATGGAAAATACTGGCATGCCAAAGTTCCAGGCCATACTGTGATCATTGATATTTTTATGCTATTACATAATCCTATGTAAATGTTTCATGTCATCTTTCCTCCAGTCACCGACAGTTTGGTATCTATGGTAGTCGAGACATGTGTGACCATCGTGCGAAGATAACATACGGCGATGTTATTTCACATCGTCGGAGCATTGGAGCTGTCTTAATTTCACATCGTTAGAGAATTGAAGCTGTCTACCTCGATGAGTGTAGAAAAGGACGAGTAGGACATGATTAATATAAATAAAACGCATCACTGATTTGGACGACGACCAGAAAGAATCTGCCGTATTGCTATTACATGATCGTGGATCCTATGAGCAGCTAAAAGAAACAAATCTGCTGATTAATCTGCTTCTGCAAAACATCCTTAGTCTAGAGAGAGTGTTCATTTAGACGTTAAATCCGCAACATGACATGTTGAAATACCCTCTCCGAGTTTAACGAGCCGTTTATGAACAATGTAGCTGGCGACGACATCAAGCCGGTGGGGAACCTGGATTTCGACGACATTACATTCGACCGTAAAAACATCACAAATACCTGCGAATATTCCTTGTTGCAGATAAACAATCACGGGAACAGTATTTACCTGACTTTGTATTACTACGACGTACCCAAATAATTCGTAGCAACACGTGATGGTTTTTCCATTTTGTCAAGGCAACCGGGATCAACACTTAAGCGGAATTACTACGAAATTATTCAAAGACTGTTACGCCGCCGAGACGTCCAGATCCAAGCATGATTTCATGACGTTTCATCGCGATGCAGAAACTAAGCCAGGGAAATATAGAACGGATTTGACAAATCGTACATACCTCGAGGTTATAAAAACATGTCGCCCGATAAATCAATATTACATTATCAGCGCGAGAACGTATTCAGAAAATGTGTTGAGCACTGGCTAGGCACATTAGCAGTGCTGATTAATAGTAGCATGGCATCGAAGAAATACTAAAGTTAAAATTAAAGACTTACCAGAGCTGAGGAAATGGAAGGAAAAAACCAAATCCGGGTTAGGAAAAAATACTAGAAGAGGATAGTTTTTCTGCATAGGTTAGCATATCTGGGACAATAGTCAGAAATGACTAAACATTGTTAGAAAAGATACAATAAAAGGAAGAGGAAACAATCCATTGCTTGCAGGAGCAAGATTTGCATGATTCCGAGAGTCTTCATTTACCCAATGATTCATCGTAGAGGTTGTTAGAAGACTTCGATGATACAAATTTTCTAGCTATTAAAAACTCGTTAGCGTGTCTATTAATACCTCAAGATGATTGCTTTCACACTTTTGGTTGTGCGTGAATGTTAACTAGAGTGAACAACAGGCACGGCAAATTATTGCAAACATTCCAGTAGGTGAGAGAAATGAAAGAAATTCTAGACAAGTTAAAAAATTACACAGCGATCTGCGCGAGGTCATGGATACAAAAAAATAGTACAGATATGCTCCATATCTAACATTCTTTCAACCATACCAGCAGGTGGGTAATTAGGCAGATTACCATCGTGATTTGCAAGAAAGGAGAAATAAAAATGGCTATTTGGGGCACTTTGATAATTACTACCAAAATCAAAAGATATTTAAGATAAAAAAAACTTACTGATATATTGGTGGATTTATTATGTAATGCACGATCATGCAATCGTGGTATTTCAAGTGTAGACCTAGAAAGGGTAGCAGAAATATAGTAAATGTGATGGCCAAAAATAATGGCCTAACGGTTCTGCGAAGAGCGTGGAGCCAAACAATCAAAGATTTTGACGGGTCGTGGAAAAATGTTTCTGGCAAAAGGGTCTTCGGAAGCACCAGCAACATGGTTTATTTTTTCGTATAAATAAATGCATCGGTGTTAATGCAGACATTGCGATTTTTACACGAGCTCTACAGACTTTTGGATTGAACAGAATCTATATTTAAGCTGTGGGTGTGCAATGTGGTGACCGTTCGATCCTGGTTGGCGCCGAGGACATGTTAAATTTCATCGGAAAACTCCCCAGATAGAAAAATGGTTGGATATTACTAAGAAAAATATTCACCAGGCCGTGGAAAGCCATTGAAACCCCAAACTGGAATCCCTATCGTTAAGGAATTCGACAGCGTTGTGGATGCACGAAAATCCAGAAAATAATGTGTGAATCATGGTATAAACTTTCACAATAAATCCGTCTCGGTCCGTTTTAACAAATATAACGTAGACTTGCAGAGAACACAAAAGTAGGTCAAAGCTGTATTCTTGGAGTGATGTAACAGATAAAACAACATCTGGCAGTGATTTACTAGTGATCGCAAACCAGTACACACACCAAGCACATAAGTATCACATAGACCCCAACTAAATCATATGAGGGACACCATGGACAGAGAGTGATTAACACCTTACTTTTTAAGCACAACATTAAGGTGGGAGAATAGGTGAGATTCAATAGACCAGAAAGAATGTTCAAGGAAGGATAAACACCCAAATGCACGAATATTTTTTGTGGTGGATACAGTAATGAAAACATTGCCAGTCATATGCACGTTTAAAGATCACTAATGATAGGCTATCGATGGTTCTCTTTACAGGCAGGAATTGAAGCAAGCAGCTAAAAGTTGTTCAGGCTCGAAAATGTCATTTCAACAATAGGCATAATTTGCTTGTCAAATGGTTTTTTATTTTGATAAATGTTAAGTCGTGCATCCTGACGATCCTGTTGACACTACTGCCTTTTGAGACTTTGTCTCCAGCGCCTCCCAAATAATCGTATCGTATGTTGATGTCTTATCTTAGTCCGAAACGTGTTCGGAACTGGCAGCCTGGCAAAACAACACAAATCCATACCTGAACATTGATCAAACTTGATACACTTCATGCATCCTGGAATAGGAGCGTACGTTTCAAGGTTTATTCAATGAAAAGAGTGATCTTGTTGTGTCACAGTGAGGTTAAAACGCGGGAGCGTATTCCTGATATGATAGTGCTGCTTGTATCGCTGCATGGGTCTCTGATGACTAGGAAATCATCTCCACTAGTCATTTTAGTCCTCTTCATTTTCCTCGTCCAAAACAAATCTACGGAATATAACTAAAATCCTTCTTATCTAACCCCTCATCCTACTGAAAACGTTTCAAAATATCATAGGTCGAGGCTTTGATAGTCTTATCCAACTCTGGTGACACTGACATTCATGTTTACGGCCATAGCGTAAATATAATATATTTGGTAAATAACCAACAGTTTTTTACATTAATAAGCCTCCATTTTATTTATAAAGAACACCCTCAAGAAAGAGTGGTCCAGAACCTTCATGTACCACCTCATTGAGCAGATGGTCAAGAGCCCTTATTTCATCAACTAAAAGCGCTCTCGTACGTTTGTTCTGAGACCCCTATTTGTCTATACTACTATAATTTCGGCCTATAGAAAACTAGCGTCAACAACATCGATGTATACCATGGTACCGTCACTGTGATTTAAAAATGGAGATCATTGGTTAAGAGTAAATAAGGTAGTAGTCGGTAAGAATTCCTGGCTCAAAAATAAGAAAGTCAATAAGTTGTTATAAAATTTATGTTGTTGAACCTGATGTTAACAGACATGAATAACACTATTAAACACATGAACGAAATATATTAAACATATAAACATTTAAAGCAAAATTCAACAGATTTATTCAGAATTAAAGGCTGATACCTTTTCATGTCACTATAGGTTATTGTTGTTTAGAATCACATTTTTAAACTTGAAAATATTGATAAACATTACTGAAAGTGTTAAAATACGTAATATCTTGAACGCGAGTTTGAAACGCCAACTGATATTGTATTCCAAAGAACAGTATAAGAAATCATATATTTGGACGAAGGTTGAGGAACGTTGATAGTAAATTTAGTCATTACATTATATTCGTACCTTTCTACGATTGTTAAATGTTGTGAGGCCTACTTAACTTGATAACGAACCATTAGTAATTAAATAAAGAATTAAGTATGTACTGTACGTATATTAAGTTATGGCAACATAAGCTACAGTCCGGTAAATAAATCTAGATCGTTACTACGGAAAATACCCAAAAGAACACTTCCATATAATTTGTAACAAATTAGATTATATGTTAGATAACACAATATTAAATGTGATTAAAAGATTGTTATGCTTCAAAATTGAATATACATTTCGTCTTTAATTCTTCATTATCCTTGATTCGTGCTTGTACAATAGACAACGTCTGTTAGACACAAATCATCCTTGCCTCTGTTGTCATTGCATAATGGACATTAATCTGACTGCCATACGTGGTTTCTTTATTTGTACAATTCTAATAAGTTTGCAACAACAAACAAAATTTAAAGATGCGACATCGGGATCTAAACAGTGAATACAGGAAAGGTTCACGATAAAATATAATTTGGAGATATCAATAAAGTTTCTGGATTCATATTTATCTCACCCAAACAAGGTACTTTAAAACTCTTTTGTCTAATGGGTTTGTCATTGGTCGTGTCTTGATGGTGAAATGTACAATGACAGTTGCCTAAAAATATGAAAACGTATGTTTTCAACTATTGTTTGGAAAATATAATCTATTTTACTGTTTTAATAAGCTAAGAAAGCATTGATGTTTTGGCTGTAAGGATATAGAGCTGAGGTTTTCTTGAAAAGGACAGACATTTATAGAGACATGCATAAGTTGCAGTACTTGCCGTTTTCGTGATTTATATGCAAAGATTCCACAGTTGACACACATAAGAATTACAGCTGTGCCTGGCAGGATATATGTCAGAAAAAGTGCCGATATTGTATCTGGAACATTCAATATGGATACACGTTTTTTGAGATTGTTGAAGACTTTAGTAAATCTGTGAATGCACAGGTCATAACAGCCACATGTTATCAAAATGTTAACAACACAATAACGTGGAAGCATGTGTTCCTCACACTTCGGTGTGTAATATGCAAATAATAGTATGATGACACTTTTAGAAGAAAGAGAAATCATAGTACATCAGATTAAAACTGTAGATATGTAATAATGTATTCCGACGTTCCAATTTAGTACCATAACTAATGTAAACAAAAGAGAATCTTTCACAAAAATATATTAACCTTCATATCTGCAAATATAATGCAATTGATGATTAAAAAGCCATCAAATGTTTGTGTCTTCCTGAATGACATATCCGCATACGAACTATTTATATTAGTACGCTTTTTAACTGCTCGTCTTGAGGTTTTAGTTTTGATGCAGTCTCAGAAAAAATATTTTGAAGATGTATTTTCATTTATTTCTAGTGAATGGTACTGCGGAATTTGTAAAGCGTTTTCATATTATGACAGAAAAAAAGTGGAATTTACAAGTTGAACTACTGTAATGTTTTATTAATTCAACTTCTATCATAAATAGCTTATTGTGAAAAATTTGCGAGTAATTTGTAGCCAGCATTCCGTAATAGTTGACGGAACTCCAGAAACAATGCACTATAGCGAGAACTCGGTAGTACTCGCTGGAACGTTAACACGATACTCAATTGTAAGTTAGAGAATCCTCGGAATAGTATATAATCAATAAGGTAAATCTAAGTCAGTTGATTCTAGTGGTTTAGCAGACAATCGTAGACAATTATGAAGGTTAACTTATAAATGAAGCCACGGATTCCCATAGTTACTGGAATTTGACTTAAAACGTGTCCTCAAATGTTTAAAAGATATAGAACCTGAATATTGTATTGATATGATTATCGTTATACTACGTTACGTTCTTAGGCTCGAATAAACAGTAACAAAGAACGAGTGAAAATAACAAGCTTGTAAAAACTTAAAAAACAATTTATTGAGCACAAATACTTTCCAAAAAAGAAAAATAAACCTACGGTTTTAAGAATCAATTCCAGCATAATCCCCAAAAAAATTTCAAATATTATCCATCTGAGAAATTGCAAAAGTCCTGGTAATAAAATGTCCAAATAATTCTAAGTTCGAATCTCAGCGAAGTATCTAATATGGAAGACGATGTCACTTGATGAAGTCAGTTCTTGTTAATAAAATTCTTTGAGCACAATTCTTTCCCAGATATATAACAAAATAAATCCACTTGAATCCAAACGAATTGAAATAATTTCCAATACATGGTAACTCAAAAAAACACAACTTAATATCTAACAGTCCAATTTCTACTCATTATTTCGCTCTCAAAAGATAATTTATATATCTCTTTTTACGTAAACAAGAAAGGGGTCACATGATCTTCTAGAATCTCGTAGAACAAATGTACGTTCAAAAAATAACGTACAAAAAATATGACCCAACTACAATAGAAATATGTTTATACAAAGCTCCATAATGTCCTTTTAACCAACCAATCATTTTAAAAGCTTGTTTACAACTCTGAAGCCAGGTCAGAAATGAGGTCAACACCTGGCGTTTATTTTGTAAACTACAGGTCACCCCCCCCCCCCCCCATGAACGAATCTTAAAACTTAAAATGCCAAATTTGAATCTAACAAACAAACAATAAAAATAAATATAAATGACTTATATCAAATATACGTAACAACAGTTCCTTCAACTCACATAAAAACACAAGCAGTTAAGCTATGTATAAACTAATTTGATTTAGGTAAACATAGTTTGGTACATCTACTGATGTGTGTAGCCAGTTATTTGATTCCTGTGCTGCCTATCCCAGATTTGCAAAACTGGAGGTAACGCTTGCTGGTTTGGTGGTAGTATCCTGAGTGGGAGCTGCCATTCGTTGCATAACTTCTATCTTTGAGAATGTTAACTTGGACGATGAATCTCATATCGTTGGCGCATATTCCAACATTTGACTAACCATGGAATTGTAGCAAAAGACCTTAATGTACATATCATTTAACAATCATTAATGGTGAGAGCTTTTGAAATAAAGGAAGCTTTTGTCTGCCCCACTATGATAAAGGTAGTCTTACTATGACATGTAAAAACAAGTTCTCTTTCGAAATAAATTCCTCACAGCACTACCCACTCACTGCAAATTATATTGTGAGTCCTTAACACCCTTAAAGCAAGTAGAGAGGTGGTTCAGGTGATTAAATCGATTAAGAAATTAACACAGCTGTTCGAAGATATTTTCCTTTTGTGTTATGAATCCTGTAAACGTAGAAATGGGTATTGCATGTTCTACATTGCCCTGAAGATTAGACCTGGCTCATATGACTCATGACTTCTTGGTGATGCATATAACCTCATATTTATTAAAAGTAAACATGTCACTGTGTTCCAGACGTTTGAAGTTAACTAAGATTTCTAAGGTATGATGTGTCTTCCTCACATTAATATACGACTGTGTCCTCGGAGACAGTTGACAGAAAACATTCGCACTTTATAGCTAATTCGCATGGGCTTATCAATCAATGATGATAACAAAGAAAAACGGCGACACTTAACTGTGCCTCTTGTGGCTCATGATTCAGATTTCCATAACTGAAGTGTTATTTTTTGTATTTCTACAAGGGTCTGTACTTCCAGATCCGTTAAAATTTATCTACATTTTGGACCAAACAGTACAAAGATGGAGAGCAGTTTTGTTTGATCAATGACGATGCCTTAAACACATTGTACAAAAATTTAAGACATGAAGCAACCAATTAAAAGCTTGTTTTATATGGATGAATTGTTTTTCTAAATGGCGATACATCTCACAAGACGAACAAGAGTTAAAATATGCACGGCTGAAAATTCATTGGTAAAAGTCAAACTGATTGTTGTTTTTTTTGCACGAGAAACAATTATTGACAATGCCTTAACGTTAGTTTGAACAACAAAACAATCCAATTAGCCAAAGTAATTTATATTGGGATTATAGTGTTAGAGTTACGCGTGTGAGTAATGTACATATACCGGAAAAAGATAATGAAAAACAAATGGGGTGAAATTAGTTGACGCATCCTGACTGATAGCACCTGTGCTGAGATAGGCAACTTTTACATTACATTAATGTTATCATTAAATTGTATTATGCTAGTGACTATATAGAAAGGAAAATACTTATTTGGACACAGAGGAATAATAACGTCTATGGACGTTTCAATGTTGAAAAGTGTCTGTTTATAAGTTTGGTGAGTGGAATTCGTAACATGTATTTTTGCAAAGATGCCGACAAAGACTGGAGGAAACAAAATATTATCAAACAAAAGTAAAGGTAGTAGCTACTTATTCAATCCCAATGAATGGATCTACCAAGTATTGATTTCGTCCGGAAAAAAATATAAATCTTCAGAATGATTTAAACGCTTCAGTCCATGCGCTACTTTTATTATCTGACTCATTCATTCTTATCTTCTACATTGCTCGATGGGGTTCGTTGAAAATCAAACAGGTGTAAAGTGAATTAACATATCAAAATAGTTTGGAGGAGATAAACTAATAAATTAAAAACTGAAGATAAAACGCAATGCAGTGATAATCTCCTCTTTTAAACGAAAGAGAGTAAACATCATAAATTGTTTAAACGACGTATCTTTCCACAAGTTTACTATACTGCATTACCGATAGTTTCAGTGTTTAAATGTGATTTAACTTGAGAATAAGCAAACAGCCTAATGAAACACGTTTGTGTCCACAAACACCATGAGTTAATGAACAAGACTATATTGACAACGTTTTCAAACATGTATTACATTATAAACTAAAGGATGTAACTCGTAAAGTAATGTATGGTCCCTTCAACGTGGATAACACGTGGTACAGAACATTACAGAGAGAGAGAGAGAGAGAGAGAGAGAGAGAGAGAGAGAGAGAGAGAGAGAATGAGAGGAGGCTATTTATTTAGTACTTCTAACTACTTGATTTTATATTTTGTAATTTGTTAGAGGTATCACGGGAAGTTTAAAATGGTATCTCCGACGCCAATGAATAAATTGAAAAAAAGCGTTATTCCTTGCTTGACCTCTAAACGCATTACGTAATAAACGTAAGTAAATATTTTGTCATTTAAGCAGTGGATTCTTAAACAGCTGCTTCATATACTGAGGCAACATTTGCTGTTTTACTGGAAACTTTGTTCCACAAATTTATTTAACATTTATTTTATCAATGATGTTGTATTGACGTGATTCAATTTACGTGAGCTTTCGATTGTTTCGTATAAATAAAGCCAATCATATGTCTTTAGTATTTTTCCACACCAAACACATGCATTAGGTGTTCTTCATATAGTCATATTTAGTCGTCTTGCTATAGAGGTTTATGCTACTTTTGAGGATTTTCTAGTTTGTCTTTAATTTAGATCTACATATTTTCCGAAATATTGTTGGTTATCATTTCTCTTGTTATATCTGGATCAACATATAAGTACTTTTGTTCTCTTGAGTGCTATATGGAATATAACCAGCTTTAACACAGTTATAATAGTGTATGTATTGACGGATAACGACAATATTACATTTATGTTTACCTTCTATATTTAATGCATTGTAGCATAGTCCAATTAATTTTGCTGCGTTAAAAATTCAAATTATTTTATGTTCATAAATTGTTTTCTCAATATGGCTTCTCGTATTTTATCTCAAATTTAGAAACTGATTGGTTTAGTAAATCTTTCATTTGTGAAATAAGGCTGTCGCTCTTGGCTGATGCAACAATTTGTGTTATTTGTCAATTTAATATCATCGATTCTGGCTGGGATTGGGGAAACAGATATCGATATAATTAGTTGATCAATATGTACAGCCATTTGTACGTTTTTACTATAGTTCAGAACTGTAACTTTTTCACTGTGATCCATGACTTCATTTCGATAGTATATATATATATATATATATATATATATATATATATATATATATATATATATATATATATATATATATATATACCTGAGAGAGGAGGCTTTCTCTCCGTTATATCGGTTGTACTGTTCCGTCCTAAATTATCATTGTCTATAAGAGAAACAAATATTGCTTCTGTTAGTAAAAGTGTATAAAAAGGACCGTCAAAATCTCCAATGGATCAATAAATATATATAGACATTTTGGACACGATGGTGGAGAGATGAAACCGATAACACACTTTTACCAAGGGGAAATATCTTGTAACATTTACACTGGGTTAATTACCGTACGTATTTCTTACTCGACTGAAGTATGTTTAACGTTATGGCTTTTTCACTCCTTACTCATTTGGTAAAGACTTTAAACATTCTTATAAATAATTCACATTTGTATTACAAAGTATTCACTGCGTATAAACCTTGAGAAGTCCTAGATCATTACATTATTTTGTAAGTACAGTTTTACTTTCATTCCAATATTTCTGGAGCATTTAATGTACTAGTATGTATATCAGAATAGATTATAATAGAATATTGTATTCATGGATAACGACAATTTACGTTTATGTTTAACCTTTAGATTTATTGCTGTGAAGTATAGTCCCATTGTTTTCGTCCTTCAAATTATTATCTATTCGCAAATTGTCTTCATAAACTAGGCAGTCTAATTGTATCGCTAATTTAAAATGCATTCGTAGAAACTAATTGGTTAGTAAATCTTTTCATTGCAAAATAGTGCCGTCAATCTTGGCTGATGAAACAATTCTTGTAATATGCAAATTTAGTACCTTCGTTTCTGGTTACGATTGGGAAACTTGTATATCAATATATTAAATAGATCAATATATACAGCCATTTGAATGTTTTCACTATCGTGCGGAACAAAAAATTTTCAGTGATACATGTACATACATATATATATATATATATATATATATATATATATATATATATATATATATATATATATATATATATATTGATATTCACCTGTGAGAGGATGATTATTCTCTGTCATATCGGTTAGACTGTTCCGTCCTAAATCATCTTTGTCTACAAGAGAAACAAATATTGTTTCTGATAGTAAAAGAGTATAAAAAGGATTTCAAAATCTCAAATGGATTAATAAATATGTATAAACGCTTATGACACAATAGTGGAAGGATGAAACTAATAACACAATTTCATTAAGAGGAAATATCATGTAATACTGTCGCTGTGTAAATTACTGTACGCGTTGCTTACGCGACCGAAGCGTGTTTGATATTATTGCTCTTACACTTTTTACTCAATTGGTAAAGATGATATACTTTCTTAAAAATAATTAGCAGTTTTATTAAAAAATATTCACTGAAAGTTTGCCTTGAAAAGTCATAGATCACTGATGCATCTTGTCAGTTTTACTTTCATTCCCTTGTTTCTGGAGCATATGTACTATTATGTAGATCAGAATAGATTGTGGCGTATAATGTATGGTTTCTTGAATGATCATGCGGTATCTAATATTTTTGATAAGCATCTCCAAAGTCTACGTATCATGCCATCACGTGTTTGACTATGTACATGATTATTTTACCTACAACACCTTTTCCTGATCAAGGTTACCGGTTCAGTGATAATGGGGTATTTCAATATTAAAACGAAATACGCTGTCATCCTCATTTTGAAGAGTCCTACTTGTTTATTATCTGTGGTCAATTCAGTTTTTTAGAACATCTATATTGCTTGTTATTATATTATTATTTATATCTGATTTAATATTTTTATAATTGTTTGCTTGTCGGTTTTAAATTTTGTATTGCTTTTCATAGCATTCCTTTATAAAGTAAATGTATTCACTAGAGATGATGCTTATGATTATTCTTAGGTAAACAAATAATGTTGACCTAGATCCTGATCTAGATTTATGGCTAGATGCACCTACGGTAACATGTTTTATTTTAATTTTAAAATATTGGTTTTTGCTAAGGTCAAGATGACACTAGTGAATAAAGAAGTAAACAAACCTTTTTAATTTTAAAATGACTGGGTCTTGTCATGGTCATGCTTGACGTATTTGATATAAACGAGTACGTGATTGCTTCTTCCCTTTATGATTTCGCAGTTTGGGGAGTTTTTCGAAACTGTGAATCAGAATATGATATAATTTTGTGCTTTGACATCTGACGTCAAGTCATTTTCTCTTGTTGTAGCCGCGGTTTTAAATCCATGTTAACTTTCCTTCAGTTTAGTTGGATTTTAAAAGACTAATTCGTAGGTTGAGAATGATTTGATGTGCTCATACAAAAATCATGGACACAGACACATTATCAAAATCTTGGTCAGACTTCCAACACCGGAGTGTGAAGTCTTTTGTTTTTACAGGAACTATAAACATACAACAGACTACAGTATCCGTCATCGTCTACCAACTTTGATTTTCCAACATGACTCAAACACCCTGCCGATTCGGGTTTGTAGAATTGACCCGACGTGCCTCATTACGTGTCCTAAGAAGCGACTAAGTAGAGGCAACCTGATTGCCGTGGGTTACATCCCGTGTCGGTGGAGGAAAGGATCCTAGTAGTTGAGCGGAGGCTTTCCCATGCAATACATATCTTTGGCCTCAACTTCCCCTAGACGGGTGATCGGAATGGGCCCGGCCTCAACAAATCGGCTGGTCGCGCCGAGCTCTAAGAATGCTTTATGTACTTGCTCACTTTTGTTATCTTTCTTCTTGTATTTCTCGTGATACCAACGTTACCCATACAGTTAGTCAATCCCTATAGCTTTTCAATTCCCTTTCCCAAGCCTTAGAAGACGTCCTAGAAGGTAGTGGCTTAACGAGCCAATCGGGATGTTGATTAATTGATTGATTATATTTTAACAACGCGTCAAGCACATTTAGGCTTTTAAGCGCCAAGCAATAAGCCAAACGCAATAACGTTTAAAACAGGTAAACCTTTTAATATCGACCAGCGACATCAAAAACCAAATAGTTAAAAATAAAACGTAAGCTGGTAACAGTAAAATATAAAAGCTTCCCGATCAACGGGGGGCGTAAATAGTATATTGCAATGTAGACGGATAAAACAAACCGCTGAAAATAAGGGACGGTTATTACAAAGTGCTGTAGGTGATGACATAAAAGTTATAGTTTAAAGTAAAGGTTTACTTCTTCATTCAGGAAATCTACAATGAGAGTGATACTTATAGTATCAAAATATTTCTTCATGCCATGCACATTATAATACTTATCGCGTGTAGGTTGCAGGTCGAAACACTATCATAAAGTGCTTAACTGTGAATGTTTCATGTAACGCCCACTGTAAGAACGTCACCTTTTACTATGTAGTAGCGAGTTATGTGCGTATAGCAAATTCGAATTCTTGCAATGACTACCTCCTCCATACGGGTGGTTCAGAAGCAAAGAGTCCATTCTTATAGTGTTGGTTTGATGGCTTGAAGTTTGTTATGTCTGCATTATTCCACGATACCTTCCCAATCGGGAGGTAATTGTATCGACCCTAGAAGGTGCTGACTTCACGGATCAATTATAGGTAATTGTATCTACTGAGTATAGCATCTGTGTATCCCTGGCACTTGAAAAGTGTCCCTTCCATGGGCTCAGTTGTGAGTGGGGAGCACGCATGCTAAATTGTAAACAAACCACAACGAATGAAAATTCAGTCTGACGAATCACGTAGTGTGGAGTCATTTCCACGCTTCATGGTTATACAGTCAAAATATGCCACAAAACAAATTACAGCACCGACACCTTTTGTAACTTAGAAAACTACAACGGGGTTGATCGGCACACCTAAATGTGTAGAACAAGTTGAAATCGGGCTGTCTTCTTGTTGAGTGTGAGCGAAAAGGTCAAACAGACAATATCAGGAAATGAAAACATTCTTCTATATTCTAGTGACTTTATTCGCTCACACGACACTCAGTACGTCCAAAGGCGTGATACGCTCTCGCAACATGGCTAGAGGCAACGACACGGATATTACTGAAAGGATAAAAAAGGTGTCACTGCAGTACGTAGATCCCCCTGCGTGTTCGGTGTTATAGAATTGGTTAGACGTTTCTCAAGAGGCGACTAAGTTGAGACAACCTTTTTGCCATGGGCTGCATCCCGTGTCGATGGAGGAAAGAATCCTAGTAGTTGAGCGGAGACTTTTCCAGGGCAGTACACTGCTTTTCTCTATACTTCTCTTAGGCGGGTGTTCGGGATACGCGCGTTCTCGACCAATCGGCTGATCACTCCGATCCCAATGAAGTTTTTATTTACTGGCTCACCTTTATATTTCTTCTTGTATCTCTCTTGATACCACCATTGCCCCTACATTCTATCTCTTTAGCTTTCCCTTTCCGAAGTATTAGAAGAATTCCTAGAAGACAGTGGTTTAATGGGTCAAATGGTAGGTAAATTTGTCCGACCCTAGAAGGTGACTTCACGGGTCAATCATAGGTAATTGTATCTACTGAGTATAGCATCTATGTATCCTTGGCACTTGAAAAGTGTCCCCTCGTTGTTGGGAGCCATGGTGGGTGGAGAGCATGGGTGCTGATATTTTAACTAACCATCATGGAAATTTTATACAAAAATTCAAAGAAACGAATCAAACCACTATCCGACTCTGATGACGAACCATGTAGTATCGAGTACTTCCCACGCTTCATTGTTATACAGTAAAACGAAGCCGCAAAACCAATTACATCACTGTCCTCTTTTGTAACTGCGAAAACATTAACCGGGACTATCGGACAACAAAAGTGCAAAAATGTTGAAATTGGATTGCGTTCTTGTTGAGTGTGTCCTTCGAGGTAAAACAGAACATATCAAGAAAATGAAAACATTCTTTGATATTCCAGTTACCTCATTCCCTCGCACGACACACAATACTTCCAAGGGAATGATGCGCTGTCATGACTTAGCTGGAGTCAACAAAACGGATATCATCAAAAGGATGAAAAATGAAGGCGTCACTGCCGTACGTATAATACGTATTAAACGTAATAACAATGTGCAGGACACCAACACATCTGTACTTACCTTCAAGAAAGCAACAGTACCTAAAGTGCAAGTGAAGGTCGAGATATACATTCCAAACCTCCTTCGATTACATAAATATTAATGATATGGCCGTCATGAAGACCGCTGTTCAAATATCAAAATGTGCGGCCGATGCAAAGATCATTCTCATCAGAAATCTGATTGTAGTGCACTTTGGCATTGTGTCAACAGCTTAATTAGCATCACATCAAATCCAAGGATTGTATTACTTGAAAACAGGAGAAGGTAATTCAGAGGGTGAAGAATGCATCAAAGATTTAATATATAGAGGGTAGAACATTATTGCAGTGAAAACATCCCTTCCTGGCCCATCCTTCTCCACTGTCGTGAAAAACAATACCAAAATCACGAAGGACGCTCAAAACAGACAGATGTCCCCGATTCAACTTCACGTACTAATATCGCCTATTACCAACCACAGGAAAACATCTATACAAACTGCTTTCAATAACACTACACAACCGAAATTACCAGGTAATAAAACTAAATCGCAAGCAAATAAGCAGCAAAAGGGTTCAGATGATCACATCAAACTTTATGATAGGTTTGAAGACATTGAGAGCACGAATGCAGAAGAAACTGATCCATGTACTCAAGGTCGCTCCAAACCTACTAACAAAAATACCCCCTTCCCCTTACTTCCACCAGAAATATAACCACACAGATTGCCTTAGTGAACGGTCAAACCTAGCTCCTCAATCGTCGATTCAAACATATAATGAAGAATATCATAATACATTGGAACTGTCAAGGACTTAAAACTAACTACAATGATATTCTTCTGATTTTAAATGAACAACATCCTGCAGTACTAGGCTTACTGGTAACATTCCTGAAAGAGACGGATCTCAATACATTTAACAAATATTCTCTGTTAATATCTACTTTCAAAATACTGACAGGGCCACATAAGGAGTTTCTGTTGTGAACAATAGAGCCCCTCACAAAGTCATCTCTTTGAACACAAATTTGCAAGTTGTAATTGTCACTCTACATCTAGTGATTACCTTTCGCTCTATTTACATATCACCATACACCAACCTAGTACCAAGCGAATTGGACAATCTTGCGCAACAACATCCCGCGCCGATTGTTTTACTCGGGAATGTTAACGCCTATAACATTCTATTGGTATCATCACAACGAAGACAGAGGCCACAGAGTAGAAGACTTCATTTCTATACACGTTTTGTTTCTTTATAACACTAAATCACCGGCATATTTACACCCATCAACTGGTACATACACGTGTATGAATTTGACAATTTGATCTCCTTCGCTGCTTTTTGACTATGAATTCAATCACTTTCCAATCTCCCTTGAAAATATCAACACTAAAATTGATGAAGCAATTCCACAATGGTATATATAGAAGGCCGACTGGTACATGTTTGAAACACACACTTTAAAACGAGACTTAATGAAGATACAGTATTCAACGTTATTAATCCTATACGGTATTCTACCTCCATTCTAATCGAGATTGTACAAATATCTATTCCAAAGTCCTCACCGAACAGTAAAAAAAACCCTAAAACCTTGGGTAACTAAGGAATGTAAATAAGTCATTAGACAACGCCGATAAGCATTACACAAATATTATTGTCTGGGCTAAACCTCCCCGCACAATCAAATAAAGTAAACGTGCGTCATGGAATAAATATATTTCTTTTTAACACTCTCGTCCCTCGATCAACAAAGTATGGGACACTATGCGCAAAATAAAAGGAGAAAAAAAAACAATTTTAGTTCGAAACCTGACACAGCAATTGATCCTGCAGACAGTTTCTCTAAACATTCCGCATCATCTAAATATTCAAATTCCTTCCGAATATTAAAAATTCAAAAAAAAAGTGAAGGCCCATGATACATCCACTGTGTCTGACAAAATACATTACAAGCTTTTGAAACACCTCTTAGAATCATCATTAACATCTCTTTTGAAAAAAGTCAATGATTTGTGGATTGCTGGTAATATACCTAAGAGATGGAAAGAAGCGACACACATAACAGTTCCCAAACCAGGTAAAGATAGCGGAGATCGTAACAAGTATCGACCCCTTTTAAGACATCGCCATGTGAAAGCCATCTCGCTGAAGCGAACGAGCCAAATTTATCATATTACAATATCATCATAATGAGCAATCTACACCGGGAGCCAAACACCTGGTGATGCTATTGATTTTTATATTAAGAAGCGTCACAGATAAAATATTGCCATGGGGCACACCCATCTCTTGCTCGTGCATATCTGATAGTGTAGAGCCCATTCGTATTTGGAATAATCTGTTAGAGAGACAATTTGAGAGAATGTTTGATATGAAAGAATGCAGTCGGCCTGTTAGATCCAGACTATGCAGGTCATTCAGTATCCCGCACTTCCATGTCGTGTCATTGGTTTTTTCTAAATGAAAGAAAACCACTACTAAGTATTATATCTTGATACAATCATAACGAATAAATGTTTCCCATCTAAACTGGTGGCCATTGGTGCTATGGCGATATCAACAGCCACTTTGATAAGGAGATATTAAATTATTAGTTTCTTAGTACCATATGAGTCGAGAATTGAATATTCGTTTCAATGTTTTGCACACACAACTTGTGAGTGCAAGGAGCCGATAGTTAGTAGGATCTGAGATATTTTAACCTGGTTTGGGATGCTTGTTTTCATATCCTAGGTGCATTACGAGTTATCCATAAATCATTGAATTTTCAAAACAGATATTAATGATTGTTATGGAAGGTGGATATTTTGGATGTAAATTTTAAACTTTACTTTCTTTCGGAGTTTGCAATCTTTTGAAGGCTCTGAATATTTAGATGCTAAAGAATGTGTCGAGAATATGTCAGAAAATATATTTGCTAGGTCAAGTTTGGAACAAAAATTGTTATTATTCAATTGAGATGTCGGAAAAAATTGTTTTCTCTTTCCATTTTCTTGTTATGATCGTCCGGCGAGCTTTGGCTAATTATGTGATTTTAGTATTGGTGTGTTGTTGAGTAGAAAATGTCTAATGTTGAGCTGTATTACGTGACGTGTTGGAGCTTGATTGTGAAGCACGTGGATTTGTTTGTTAGACCTCCTTTGTTGGCTTTGGATTGTTCTTCACTTCACCACTGTCGTAAAGACTAGGTCAGGATGGAACCGCAGCGGTGGTATCAAAAATGATATAGGGAGAACGATAAAGAAAGTTGGCGAGTAAAGAGAAACCTCGTAACGCTCGTCGTGACAAGCTAATTTGTCGAGATCGGGCGTATCCCGACCACCCGCCTATATGAAATAGAGTCCAAACTAAGGTATTGCATTGGAAAGCTTCTGCTCAACTACTAGGATCCTTTCATCCACCGACACGGGACGCAACCCATGTTGCAACTACCTAGTCGCTCCTTACGACACGTAATGTGGGCACGTCAGACCAATTATACTAACCGGACGAGCATGGAGGTTTATTGTTCACACATTAAAAGTTGCTTCCTAATGGCGGATAAAACAAATATCTGAAGCATACATAAATAAACTTATTTTAAGAAAGGAAACTCAAATATCGTTATTTAACAATCGATTGCAGTACCCCTATTATTATATCACATAAAAAAACGTGCATTTCTCCACCTATTATCATAGGTGTCAAACGTTTGTTGAGAACGTCAGTTTGGTTTGAACTTATTTCCCGCATGATTCTTATTTAACAATGTCTACTAGGCACTACTAACAGTATATCAGAGGCAAGTTAATTAATCTTTAATTATATTCTGGTTTACGGCTTAATGATAAAAGTGACGGCTATAACGACATGCTTGACTACAATGAATTTACACGAAGATAAATAGCAGTGGAACTACAACAGACTCACAAATAACCTCCAGTGTGATGCTATCAACTACAATTGTACTGGTGACTATTAATTGCCTTGCATGAGTAATTCACTGCGTCCTTTTTTTGTTGCATTTGAGATTTGCATTAAGGCTAATTCTGCTACCACTGTTTCTTCATTATTCCCATGCTTTATCCATTGGAATGAAAAAGACATATAACAGTTGGCCAAGCATGTAATGTTTAAAGCGCCAAATTTATGAATGGTTGCTTTATCTGGCATGAAGGCAACGTTGTCTGAGCCACCAGATGAAAACAGGATAGCGGCACATAAAGTTGCATATATTGACTGCGGTACACAGACACACACACAACATATATAGTAAAGATGGGTTCGATGACATGCCTAAATAATACAGGTGGGTATAAGATGTCGGACAACTTCCAGCTGCAGAAACGAGTGCATATGTTAAGGTACGTATGAAAAAAATATCACTCTAACAACCGGCTTCTTCTGGCACTATTATATCAGTATCTGCATCAAAATGTCTTGAATGTTCCAAATAGGATTGAATTTTACATAATTAATTTCGTTGTTAACCCACCTATTGCACAATCCATATTTTGTCTGCTTGTTCTGGGGTGCATTCACATTTGTATGGCATTACACATGTCGCACCTTTTTGGCATACTGGTGAACATATGGCTGTTTAGGAAGATCATATAAATGTAGTTTCTGTTACTTTCATCGACATATTGTTAATCGTAAAAATAAAATAAATATATCTTGAAGCAATAAAGAGCAAAATAAAACACGTTTTGGTAGTCATCTCTTAACGCTGAACGTAGTAGTTATCATAGCTATTGAAACAAGCATCGTTAATTCCTTGGCTATATGCTTATATATCATGATGAATGGCCTTTCATAATATTCTAAGATGGACGAGTTTCGGACGTAAAAAGCAACAAAATCCTTTTAATTTTTAAGCACCACATTATAAGCAATTTTCCAAAACAGTAATATGTACAATAAAACAAGCTTTATCCAAACGAAATGGACAGAAAAAGTAAATTTAAAGGTATGGGTAGCTTTGTAAACATGACCTCTATTTTATTTGCATTTGATCATATTTTCCGGAAATATGGTGGAAATAAATGCCTCTCACATACAAGCCTTATGTATCATATAAGTGTATAAAATAAGACTCACTTAAACAGTTAAGGTAGTGATTTGGAAAATCAGACTAGACTTACGAATATTACAGTTCTGGTCGCCATTATGATTCCACTCTGGACAGCATGATTTGTTATATGATGCTCTTGACATCAGTTTTGTTTTGTGTACCGCACACCTTCAAAGAAACACTTGAGTATTATGGTGCAATACATTTATATATAGCATCATTACTTTTTAAGAACACGTTGAGGCAATTTTTACTAAAACATTCGTGAGAAATATTGGTATTTCAAATTGTAATCTGCCCATGGTGCAATAATACGAATATATAAACATAGTCGTGACTATCTGCTTTTGATAGTAGCTGAATGTTTAATCTTAGCACTTCAATCATTAGCTACGTATACAAATAACAATGCAAAGAATTAATAATCCCTCTTTCTAAATTAATTTAATATGGTACACATTTGCATTGCAATCGTTTCAGCTTTGCGTTCCGGCCTCTCCTCTCATCCATAATGAATAAACTACGCAGAAATGTGTAGTGAGAGAGAAAAGGAATTTGAGTTGGACTAGAAATTACACTAAGTAAGCAGCACAAATATGGTTTGTCGTAACGATATGAGTGCATTTTCTTTAACTTGTTAACAGTGTATATGAAATATACAAAGATGCAGACCATGTTGGCATTATACGGGAAATTTCTAGGTTACTTGGTACACAAAATATGATGTATTTTGTTGTTGATTTTATAAGGTACTAAATTGTTGTAATAATCGATTATTGTTAAATATAAAACTCTCCAAAGCCGCTCCGCCTCCCCTCTCTCTCTCTCTCTCTCTCTCTCTCTCTCTCGACCATCCCAGCATGATGTGACTAACTTCTATGAAATGACGAGCGTATAAGATTTTTGTTTGTGTCTTGCCACAAGCGCTCTGGACTTATGAATGAATGATTTATATATATAAATTAATTACATCTTGCTGTTTCGTCAATAAGCTTAGTTTCATTCTTAATTTATATGCGCCTGTACGTGAATGGCTAAGCGTTCATGTAAATGGTGTAGTTGAACAAATGCTTGTAGTGCTCTCCATTTATCATCAAAACCTTTTGTCATGTTTAAATGAAAAGTGTGTATTATAGAAACAAAAGCACGAAAACAATTAACTTACAAATATGCAAAGGTGATTGTGAATAGCCACAAAATGGATAGAACTATATTTGCAGTGGACACACTTGAGGATGTGAGCATTGAATTTGCTTGGCTAATACACAACTGCTTGTAGTAAACTTAAATCCGATCAGTGGTCAAATATGTGTTTTTTATGTGATATAAATGAAAAATATGTACGGTATGTACGCTGAATCAAAAATATTACACTCGTTGAATACATTTTGCAATAAAAGGAAACTCGGCCAGCTTGGTTCCCTTTTAATGAAAAATATATTCAACGAGTGGTATATCACTGATACAGAGTTATACTGAACTTAGTGAGGCTGAGAAGGAATTTCTGAACCAGTATAATTACCAAATGTCTAGACGTCATTACATACGCTATATATACTTTATTACAGCATGGATTAGTGTCATTAAAGGGTCCCTCCTAATTTCTAAATATAAGTAATTCTCTCAATAACCTAGCTATACGTGTTAGTAGTTTGACATCTGAATAATACTCTGAATAATACTTAACATCATTTCATATATATATATATATATATATATATATATATATATGATTCATATGTATAATTGTTTTGATAAACTTAATTATAGCTATACCAATACTTCTTCAGATAAGTAAATCGGCACTGATCTAACGCAGTACTTACTCATACCCCAGGTAACTGGCACAATAACTTTCTTTGAAGTATTCCACTTTCATTGTCTTGCACACATTTCTGAAAACATAATTACAGGCAGGTCTGCACAACATTAGCATAGTGTAACACGTTAGTGTCTAATTAACAACTATAACAGAAAGGATATAAAGATATTGGTTATATGGAAATTTAGTATATAAACATAGTATAACTTTGTAACAAAATGTACTTGTTTGTCGTGGAAACTGTAATGTTTTACCATGATGGATTAGTTTGGCCTTTTCTTGAAGTCGTATGTGTTTGGCGAACATTACGCCGTAATTTTAACATACTAGCTTCTATCAGGACATATAATGTTAAACAAGCCCATAGACTTTGACTGACCAAAACATAGTAAACCACTATCAAATACTCCTTCGCATACTATTCCACCTTTATTGGTATTAACCAATTGTCATATTTACCTGTCAACACAACGTGGGATAAATGAACAAAAAAGAGATCTAATGTTACATTTAAATCCGTTGCAAAAATGAATTTTAAATATCGTATCCCTGTATATCTTCACAGCAATCCATGCAGAAAAAGCTCGCAACCACGTACCTATTGTGTCATAATCCACACAATCCTATCGATAATACCTTATATTTAGTGAAATAATTGAAAGGTCGGGATGAAAGAAGAATAAACAGACGCACTTCAGAAAATTGAATATCTTTCTGAAAACCTTTTACGTTGTTTAATAGATGGAGAGGGAGGGTTACAATTAGGGCTATCCTGTGTTGAGCATGCGCAATAAATTGAGACCTAAACTGACAGTCAAATGTATTTTTTGTTAGAATCAAATCAGACACATTCGTTAGTTGTTTGGCCTTTGCTTGTCCACTGTTACAAATTAAGTGTTTTCTTGAACAACATTTAAGACAAGAAGTGGCGGTATTAATATCTACATTTTTATAAATATTAATACAGACTGCAGTACAGTTATGTTCTCATAAGGTTTGAGCTTTCTTTGTTAATAATCATGACCTTTCTTGTCAAATGAATTCACAAGTCGCAAGTAAATGATTGATCGTAATGTTTATTTGTCTGCAATGTTTAAAGTAAGCAATCTAAATTAGCAAAATTAAACTGAATATTTAATATAATAAATAATATTTACCGAGTTTATAACCCATTTTATGTTTCACTAAGAAATGGTGGCCTCGGCATGTATGGGTGAAACAGAACGAGAGTGATATAGTTAAGCTTATAATATATACTTCAAACAAATCAAGACAGATGATTATATTTTAGTTTTGATATTCTCGTGAGCAAATAATCAAATTAAATTTCAACAACATATCGCAAATGTCAACTTTAATCTAAGTTTCTTTACAACTAGTATGAGCTCTTTTGCGTTATTATATATATAAGACATTTTAGTATGCATTCCTGCTTACGTTAAAACACGATGGGTCTGTCTCGTAGCAAATGTAACCTAATCTGTCTAATATAATTTACCTAATTGACTTCTAACGGGAACCGATGATGGATGCTTGACCCATAATGAACTTAGCCTGAACCTGTCATTGTAGGGAAATGGGAAATTACATTTAGGATTTAATATTTGATGTACTCTAGATAAAATCATGTGGTAAATAATTTACATAGCATTAAATATGTTTTACTGACTAATACACAGTAATCTACTATCTATTGCTGTCATTCATCCTATACAATACTCTAATCCTACTAAATCGCACCTCGTTATGACTGACCCAACCGCATAAATACCAACAACCATACGTCAGTAATAGGATGTATAACAAAAAATTTGCAGCATATAATCTGCACTGAAACATTACATATACCTCACTATCCATTATATATTACGTTTTATAAACAAATTTAACCAGTCTCCTACTATCCTTTTTAATAAATGTTAAGAGATAGTACAAATGCGTAAGGCTTGATAATCTAACTAATGCAACCAAGACATAAAGACATTGTTTTCTGCTTATAATCTTGAGTAATAATAACATCAAAATTGAAAACAATTTAAAGATGTTCCATTGCCTTTCCCTTATTTAATGTATAGATGTTATGATTCTCTTTACTCACAGCATGGATTGCTCTTTTCGGTCAATACACTTTCTAATGGGAAGCTTATCCTGCATTTATATAAGCATATCATATATGTTGGATTCGATCAGCATCCTTCTTGTAATCGCAGATGATTGAATGGGTATAGATGTAATACTGTATTTCGTATATTGTCCAGCCGTTAATGTAATTCCTGCAGCCATGAACAATATCTTCCTTATAGTCGCAGAGGAGTGAAATACATGGATACGGCTATAAAAATGTATTTTTAATATTTTACAGCTGTGGATGTAAATCTTGTGCCGATACGGTTACTTCGCGTTACTCGATTGTTTTTGAAAATAAATAATAATACTTGTGGTTCTTTGAAAAAACAATTATTAGGTTACTTTTTCTTTCAGCTACTTTGGGTCTAATTGTTTTAAAACTAGATTCCGTATTTTGATTGACTTTGCTCAAGGTCTGTTTCTTCAGCTTGAGATTGTGTTTATCGTTTGATGAATCCAAATATGTCGTAGGCGATATTGTGACATCTGTCAGATCTCTAAAATTAGTCACAACCATTGTGAAAGTGAATATTTTATCGCTAAAGTGTACCACTATTTATTCTATTCAGGTTTGAAAATTATTGTAAGGGTGTGATTTTGTGGTTATTTTGTAAATAAGCAGTCACCAATGTCACTTCATGTATTGACACAATACTTGGTATAGAAATTTGTTTTCAACTAAAAGTATGATTATAATTTTTCTTTAAGTTTTGAAATCGGCAGATCCAACGTCAGTGGAATTTCTTACATACCATATACAATTGTAGTTTGATTTGAAAGTCCCTAAGCAGATATAACTAGATTCTTGGTTTTAATTTTGAGGGAAATAATGAGTAGTTTCGCAAGATATCTCGCTGGATGTGAGGTTAGACACTGTAAAGCATAACCTAGAGGTGTCTTTTATTGTTATAAATTCGTCCGCGCGATTTTGAAGATGATTGAGTGCTCCTAATGCAATAATCCCCACTGGTACGCAGGCGATCATTCTTGTCACAAATATATTCATTATTTTATTACTGTCGCAATTGCAGCATGATTCGATGGGGACGTTAACTGGTACTTTCGGTTTTATTACTCTTACTTTTTGCAGTAGATTTTAGACCCGACTCGCAACAATTCAAGTGAAGTAGACCCGTGGATGACATCTTTTACGAACACATTTGGATTACTGCAATTAACGTTTTGTGTTAGAATGATATCGGTGACTGAAATAAATACGAGATACTGTCTTATAGCTGTAACTGTATCCATGGAATTTAATAACGTGCGGAGGACAGTATTTGGAAAGTATTTTCTCATCATATATGCAATATTGGCATTATTTTAGAATATACAACGAAATATACTAAAAGAAGTAAAAAATATACTTTAAAAAGAACTCACAACACTTTCTCAGTCACACTAGTTGTATCGTGCATTTGTTTCCTCGCTACAATTCTCGACGTTATTAACAGGTTTGTGGAGATTGTAACTGTGATAAATACGAAATATTTGAAGAACATGGTTTTTGTGTATTTATTACATATTTGATTGTTTATTAAATAGATAATGGATTGTGAGGTTCAAATTGTATGTACCATTCACATTGACATCCTACCCCTATCCTACAATATGAGTAACTACGGGTGCTAAGCAGTCGTGAAAGGTGGAAATGAATATGAGCAGATTGTGCTATTGTTAGTTAATTTTAATCTTTCATACATAAGATTTTATCTTCATCCCAAATTACTACAAAGTCCTAATGCTGCTTTCCCAATGTACATATATAATGCCATAACTTCTGTTTGGTCAAGAAACAGTGAACTACTTATATCAATGAATTTCCGTTAGAAGTCAATGAGAGTCAGCACTCAACATTTCCTGCAAAAAAGACATATTAAAAAAGTAGACTTGAATTCTTAACAGTCAGCACTAACTAAGGCTAAGAACAAGGAAATACATTCTACAAAATTATTACACTTAAGAATTTCACAAAATGACATTTTGTGATGTGCTTTTGAAAGTACAAGTTGGTATCTGTTCTTGAGGATATACCAACTGTTAAGGCCTATCTCGATATTTGCATTTTGTTTACACACATCCAAATACCATTTCCATTCTCAAATCACATTCGTCCGTTGTGTATCTCTTCAAAGGGTAGACTTCACACATATTATATGTAGTGTCTAGTAAGAGTTATCAGCATCGACGGTGAGCTCAGCTTTTACGGACGTCCAGCAGGGTTTGTATTCGCGTATTTATTTGTAGTCACTGGAATGCCTTAGAATTAATTTTGGAATAAGCGTTAGATGGAGTGCAATAATGAAAACAAATGGTATCCCTAGTATGAGCATGGCAGTTGAGCGAACCCGTTGCTGACGTCCAACAGGCATTTTCCCCTGCGCATGGTTATGTGTAGTTGTAGCAGCCCACTAAGAATTGGGGTGTCATCATATCCCTTTTGCTGCATATTTGCGACTTTTATTATTCTTTGTTGATTTTGGTGCTGGGGCGTTGTTGAATGTTGTTTATTAGGGATTTGTAATGCGGAACGTTTGACCTGGAATGGGGATCAGTTGGGGTTGTTTAGGTTTGGGCGTCTTTCGTTGCTTTTGGGTTGTCTGTCACACATATTTAGATGGACGGGCCAGGTATGAATGTTTTAGTTTGTACAAACTTCCTGTCCTCTTGACAGCGGATATTGGTGCTGTATTTAACCGCCTATTGTTCCTTATCTGTTTCCAGGTACCACATGTCTTTGAATTAACATTGTTATCCTTTCCGCAGTTGACGCAATGCGGAGTGGCTTTGAAGTTTATCCGCATCGGCCACATATTTGGCTTCTGTAGCATAGGTTTTCATGATGGCGTATTTTTTTACATTTAAAGCATCGGAGGAAATTTGGTATATATAGCTCAAACTTAACTTTTAGGAATCCAACTCTGATCCATTTAGGTTCTGTGGTGTTGTTGATGGTGAATTCAATGGCGCTGGTGTCCTGCAGATTGTTGTTTCGTTTGATACGAATTCTACGGATTACAGTGACACCTTCATTTTTTATCCCCTCCACGATTTCTTTGTCACCGATTCATGCCAAGTCACGGCAACGAATGACGCATTTTGTATCTGTTACGTGAAGCGTGGACAAAACAGGTTAATGGGATATATTAAAAAGAATTAATTTTGTGGATATTTTCAATATATTGTTTGCGTTTGCACTCAACAATTATACCACCTGATTTAAGTTTTGTCTTTTCGACAATACATGGTGTTAGTGAGGTAATAGGTTTATCTTCATCTTTTGATTTGATGTCCACGAAGCGTGGAAAGGATTTCTCGCCACATGGTTTATCATCAGAGTCAGATATAGTTTTGGTTCTCTTCAGTTGTTTTTGTTTTGTTTTGAGTTTCCATTTGTTTTTTTAACTTGTTGCATCACCCGTTCTCGCCTACCCTCCACTATGTCCAACATGTAAATTATGAAATAGTGCAACAGTCAAGTGTAATTTTGATGACTCGCAATATGCTGCGGAAGTGTAAAGGTTGAAATCTGTGTTTAGTATTGATGAAAATATCAAGGGAACAAAACATTGCTCTTCTCTTAGGAGTTTGAGTGACTGAATTTGAATGCTCGGAAGTAGAATTTTAGCGGCTTAATATCACAAGATGATCAAAACGATCTTAGGAAGTTACAAGGCAGCCTCATTCAATAATTAGTTCTCATTAGAAAGAAAACCCCATATTGGTACAATTGAGTGTAGATATAATAGTATATTTTGGTAACTATATAAGCGACATGATTTAATCAATTTTCGGTGCATTTATCTTAGCCAGCTATCAATGATACTATTGAAATATCAAACAACTCCATTCACAAGTCTAAGCTTTCACTTATGCTGTGCAGAAAAGAAAAGATTAAGAGAACAAAACATTTCTCTCATATCAGTAGTTTAATTGACTGAATTTTAATGCTCGAAGTACAAACGTAGGACGATATTATCACAAGACGATTAAAGCGAGCTTTGGAAGTTACAAGGCAGCCTCATTCAATAATTAGTTTTGATAAGAAAGAAAACTCTATAGTTTTACATTTGAGGGTAGATATAACATTGTCTTTTAGAAAATATATGCGACATGATTTAATCAATCTTTGCTTTTTTATCTTATCCAGTTATAATAATACTATGGAAATATCAAACAATTTCATAAACAAGACTAAGCTTTCACATTTATACTGACCACGTCAATCATACGAACTATATATATATATATATATATATATATATATATATATATATATATATATATTGTTAAGGCTATTGGATTTAATTTTATTTATTTTTAATTGTTAAATCCAAATTTGTCATTTAGGGTTTAATATTTATTCATTAAATGGGAAATTTTTCTAGAAAATTCAGTTGACCTGGACTTTACTGTAAACAAGTTTTGACCTTGGTTTACAGTGGTCTAGTTCCTGACCTTGCTTTGAACATTGTCAACAGGTCTTCAATTTTATTGGTTAATTTCAAGGACAACATTTTATCAGTGGCTGATTTATTCTTCTAGTTCATTCTTTAAGCATGTGACTTGGTGAAGGTAGCTCCTTCCATGATCTTCCAGACTCACATGATTCCTCTTGTTTACTTCAGAAAAACAATATATATAGCTTTGTTTTAGAAGCTAACTTTAGAATAATATAAATTGGGCTTATTTTAAAGAAGTTGTGTATTTTCTGTTCGAGTTTGATATCTTGTTCTGGATTGTGTCAATTCGTTGGAAAAGAAGAATTATTCTATTTATCTGGAAAAGGACATATGTTTCATAATTTCATTTGGATGATTTAAAACAAGAACTGTACCACGTGACATTGTCAGCCATTTTTTATTATTACATCGTCAAGATTCGAACCTGGAACTATTAGAACATTTATTTATCAGGACTTGAAATTCCATTAGTGGATTATTTTGTGAATTCTATATTTGTTGGATTTGATTCTCTAAAACCGTAAGTTTATTTATTTTATGAAAATAATTGTACTTAATAAAATCATTGTTAAAGTTATACATGCTTGTTAGTTTTCACTCTTTCTGTGTTGCTGCTTATTCGAGCCTAAGCACGTAACAATATATATATATATATATATATATATATATATATATATATATATATATATATATATATACCACACAATTAAATCCCTGTTGGCCAGGTTGTAGTTTGTAGTGCATAATAGGCCTGCATATTATAATTTCAAGGGTAAATGTGTCGAACTTTTAAGATAAAGGGCGTTTGGTCAAGTTTAATTAGCACAAGTTTGCTAGTGTTAAACACCCTCGAGCATGGCTTATTGCCATAGCGTTATTTGTTGTGACACAATAACCTACTTATGTTTCTGACCCGTAAAATATAACCAAATTATCTGTCTTATGTAAGTTAGCGAGACTTTCTGCACCTAGAGGTATTATTAAGTTTAGTCATATCGCTATTATACACAAGATATAGTATATATAATATATATTTTCATCAGCATAAAGTCATCCTTTTTTCTTTCCAGGAGTGGAATTTACAGAACCTTTTCAATAGTTAAAACGTATTTTACATTTGTAATGATGTCACGGAAGTGATCGGAGATGAATCAATTTTGGTAACACTGCTTACTGTTCTGTAGCCAGTACACAAATAGAGAGTTAAATCTGGTGTTAGTTGTTTGGCAACTTATTATTATGAACATATTTTGTAGCAAATATTGAACTTCCTGTGAGGATAATCACTTGAGCAGACACTTCAATTTCAACGTTATTGTATACGTTATTGTATAATTTATTTGTGTTGTTGTTTGAAGATCTTGAAATAAGTGTTAATAATCACTTAAAAGATTTCTTGGTTCACTCTGATCGAACACACGACCTACCGCTTCAGTGGCAGAGGTTCTAACCACTAGGCCAACGGAGCGGTACAGTTAGGTTACTGCCTAATAATTTATGGATACCCTGAATGGATAGTGCAAACATCGCTCCTACTGCCACGGAACCTGAGACTACGTCTGATGACAAATTAACACAATGGAGAAGAATAGCTTTGAAACTTGTTTGAATGGAAGTGTATTCGATCGTATAAGTATGTCCTTTTCTTGTATTGCTTTCCATTGTTCATTCATGTTCCAGTTTATACAAATGAGCCAATTCAAACTAATGGCCTGTACGCCGTTCCGTCAATATGAATTTTGATCTAACTTCATTTATGTATTTGTTTGCATTAATAGGTGCTGGTGGTGCAAATGTCATTTTCTGAAATAATACCCGACCGTGTCGTTCTCACTATTATATTTGTCTATATATCCCCTGTTAAATTTTCCTTTCTGTCAATGTATGTGAGGCATTGTATGACAACAGTACGTGTATGAAGCCAACAAAAACATTCCTAGCCATTACAATTGCTTTTGTGATGATATGGAGGATAGTACAATATAATAATATGCGTTGACTGTTGTACGTGCTGTGATGATATGGAGGATAGTACAATATAATAATATGCGTTGACTGTTGTACGTGCTGTGGTATATTGTATAGTAGGTGTAAGCACAGAAATTCCATGGTTTCAGGTCGGTGTCTTCAGTAGAGATTTTTGACAAACAAAACTAATATAATTATTATGCACTTTCTACACAAATCATAAGTTAAAAATATCACCTATGCGCTAAACCTACATCCTGAACAGAAAGATACAAATTATAACAGGACTCTGGGATCTTCATAACAGTCCAATGCAAATTACAAGTTTACTTTATGATATTTCGGATATATGCAAGTATGAATGGTATACTTACATAATACTCTATATTTCCACGACCACATTGGAGATGATATGGTTATATATGCTATTGCATGTGATTGCATGCTGCCCATTACAAATCACTAAAATGTAGGAATAATCTTTTGGTGCAACGAATCATGGTATTGGCCCAGAGACAAAAACGGATTACGACACTAATGAGACTAAATTAATCACTCGAACCTAACGAAATATATTTTAAGATTCGAGACAAATATTGATGTAAAGTCTCCAGAAAACATTGTGTAACTTAATATATGCGGAGTTCTTTATAATCCATAACTCACCATTAGCAGTGCATATATTCTGTTGAAATTGAAGAACCTGATTCGTAATGCAGGGCAATACTACACGGGGTTACAAATATACGTCAATGCTTCACTCATGTATCTTGTCTTCCCCGTCCTGTGTCTCTGTTTGGACGTAGAAGTCCATCGCTCCCTCCATAATATCGTAGGAGACGATAAATCAGGTAACGAAAATGTTGTTCGCATCATAATTTTATGTTAGCCCTGGAAACTTGGTATACGTTTTTAAAAGATAATGGTTCAAATTATTATTTGACTTTGTATTTCAAATATTTTATCATTTTAACCTTTGCCATTCCTTTGCTTGCCCTTAATATTGTTTGACTGTAAATTTAAAGGCCAGGCTAAACAAGTCTTAGTCACGCGAAGTCAATATTAGAAAATACACTTAATCACATCATGCTTTATTAGGACATCAACATCAATAATAAGAACAATATTAATAATGATATCAACACTACTATTACTACTACCATTTCTACTATTAATAATAAAAATAATAAAACATTCTACTTCTACTACCACTATTAATAATAATAATGATAAAATTTTAAATAAAAATTATTATTAATGCTCACGATAATGATGATAGGAAAGGTCTCGGTTGCCTTCAATTCTTATTCATTGTTTTGCAAACACCTCGAATCAAGTTTATATTTCTATAGGTGGTCTGTAAACCATTGTGAAATTATAGTTGATTGCGTATTGTAAATACTGTTGAAAGTGAAGCCCTCAACTCCTGGCGTGTTATTTCAGTGAATGTGCATGTTTCAGAACAGCTTTAGTCCTAATGTCGTGAGTGTTGAGTGGGCAAACTAATACCTTTCTCACAGATAAATAATATTTACTTACCCTCTCCACTCTTCATTCGTTAAAGGAACTTGTGATAATGCCACATAAAGGACACAAAGGAGAAAGGCGTCACCTTTATCCATCTCTGTTAAACAACAATGTATGCTTTAGAATGTGATTTCACCCAGTTTGTTCAGAGCTATTTACTGTCAAGATCTAGAAGGACGTTAACATAAACTGATATGGTGTTGACGAATTGTTTAACAAGGAAGATATTTACTCATTTTCACGCACGTGATAGCCAATAATGACACATTTCTATGATATATCTGAATATATAGTTTACATTAAAATTTATTTGTATAACCTTTGTTACGTTACCGACATGTTATTGCCATATCTATCTCTGCTCAGCTCATACAAAACTACGAACATTGCAGGCATGTATCTGTCATCCATTATGCGACAGTAATTATATTATTGTGTAACTACACGACAGGTTCTACGATATTTGCAGTTTGGTGTGCTTTCTTTTCTCTCCCTCTCTAATCGGGTCCTCCAACATGAACAACGATTCAACATTTCTTACTGAAAACAGTGTAATAGATACATCTTTTTATATTCGTAGTTTTTCAATTATAATATTTCAACATTGGTACATGTATTTCTCTATTCATCCATCTATGCAAAACTAACATTCATTTTTGGAGGAAACGTCCAAAACTTTTAAACTTATATCACGTGCAAGTAAGTTTTAAATCTTGTTTAACGTCTTGTCCGTTTATATCTTTATCACGTGTCCACAACTGTCACTTTATTATTAGTGTAAAATGTATGATGTATATCACTTGCACGTGTTTCCTATATGTGAAATCTTCAAAGTCTTCTGTCCCAAGGCCTTACGAACTGTGGAATATAGATGACGCCGTCTTCTTGATTTTTTGTGTAATTTTTATCAATTATCGTCCAATGGGAGGTACTCCGCTCAGTACCTTTGACGAGAAAAGTGGTTAATAAAGGGTTATTCAGTTTTATATTGTGTAGTGACTAATGTACTGATATTGAGTAGGAGAAGACTGATATACTATTTAGTAAGCGAACTTTTATTATGTGTTTTCCACTATTTAAGGCTACAGCAGCTATTTTTCTCATCATTTGATCCATAACTTTTTGTGTAGTTTGTAAATTCAGTGAGGTGTTCGTGATAAAAACTGTGGAAAATGAAATGATTTGTCTCAGATTTTTCCATTGTGTAGCGTAAATAGTATTCTTGGTTGTTTAAGTCGCAAGTGAGTATTTAAACTGGCTCTGCATTGCAACAGTGCTGGTTTTCAATACTGGAGAATCAGAGTGTGTTTTATACATTCTGTCAAAACTGAAATCAATCCAGAAGAAATGATAAGCATATTTTTCAAACATACACTGTATGAAAAGTTGCCTTTACAATTTACACTTAAATACAAGTAAAGATGTAAAATGTATCAGTTTCACCTTTACAATATCTTTACATAACAAAAAGATGTGAGTTCGTCTTAATCAATGTAAAAACTATAAAAGCAGTTGAGTTGTCTTTACAAAAATAAAAGGCATTGAAAGTCTGACTTTACAAATATTAAATCCAAACTAAACTGCAAGCTTTTTACCACATGCTTACAAACTTTAAATAGTTTGTCCACTTTGCTTCATTTAATTTAAGGACAGATGGTATAGTTAGGTCAACCAGAGAGATTTGTTTAATGGGACTGTTCCAGCAAAGATATAAGAAATCCAAATAAAAGTGAGAAATGATAACAATAACAAATGATCAATAGTTTAATAAATGTATTGCAATCATTACATCAAAATATACAGTTAACATCAGAATCAAACAGTATCTTAATTGATATATTTTTGTACATGATAATGGCCAATATTTATAAAAGAACAACAAAAGGGTTAAATAGCTATTAAAGAAAAGCAATTATTTGGAAATACATTTTATTAATAACATTATTGCCAAAAATATCTAACAACTAGTCAACGACACATTAATCAGTTCCATCTCTTGAAATCAATGAATTATTCTTTGTAAATTCTGAATGAGTTATTTGCTTGGTGAAAACATTACTCAGAGAATATTTCTTTGATTCTTGGATTTTATATTCCATCATAAGAAATGCTTTATAACAATTATGGAATACAAATTATATCAACTTGATTGTAAGTTATAAAATTCAAACTATAAGGCTACAAACATGCTTAAATATAGAGTAACATGATTCAGAAACCAAGGTACTTGTATATCTAATAATGTCCTATATGGCCCCATTGTTTAAATATCAATAATGGTCCTTTACTTCTTCCTCGTTCAGATAAGTTATACCTATGCAGTTTCATTACATTTGATGTGCTATTATGGGCATATTTTCCCACACGTTTTTCGTTACCAGCTTCATTTAAGTTACACATGTGTGTGCCAATGCAATTAGTGAAGTGAATCGGTCGGAATTGTATAGCTTATAGTCAATTTCACTTAAACAATAATTGATTAAATTCAGTTGCCGAGAGAAAATTTTATTTTTTGTTTCTTATACAGCTATATATATATATATATATATATATATATATATATATATATATATATATATATATATATATATATATATATATATTATGCTCTCTAGGACAAAATGTAAATAAATTAAATGAATGATCCTGTTTATCGATATGCATACAATTAACCAAATAAAAATGTTACATTTTAAAAAAATTGTTTTATGTAATTTGTGCTTCACAACTTTGTTAATTGAAGACAAATGCCTATTTTTGATCGACTTTATGAAACTGATATACTGTTGCAAGCCCATTAGTAAACAAATTCATTAGTATGTGGTTTGTCCATCGCTGAAAGTATAAAGAACATGCTTTGCTTGTTTAGTCAGTTTTTACTAATATTTTGATAAAAATATGTAACATTTCAGTTGGAAAAAATATATAAATAAATGCTCATATATCTCAATTCAACAACCACAAAATCAAAAATGCATAATTCTGATGATTGATATACTTCAAACACGACACTGACAATAGGAAAAAAAATATAAACTACTGCGACACACACAAAGACATTTTTTTATGTACTATATATATATATCTTATACATGCAAGGACATTTTTAAGATTTACAGAATTTAGTCAATGTGGTCTTATCTTCCTTTATTTTAATTGTATTCATTATATACCAACTTCATGAAACAGTAAGTGATAAACATGCATGGTTTCACACAAGTTCTGAGCACTAACTTCATGTAATATATACATGTGCATGGTTTCACAAATGTTGTGTGAGCGCAATTTAAGAAGAATTAGCTTTCAACAATTAACATTTAAAGTAACTCTTCAGTGGCTTTAGTTATTTAGAAGCCAGATATAGAAATGTATTTCCATCAAGAGGGGACATCATAAGCACAAATTACCTTTAAGAAGCCAACAATAAACATTTTATCTACATCAGCTAATTTACAGCTGAATAATACTTCATTTATTTATTCAGGACCTGAATATTAAAGTCATACATGTTTAGTCGTTGATATCAACTCATTTTTGTATTATGAACAATGGTCGGCCCATCGCTATGTGAAATATAAGCAATAAATGTGCACCGCTTCACAGAAGGTTTGTGTACCAACTTAATGCAAGTTATAAACATGTATGGTTTCACGCAAGTTCTGTATGTGTACCAGCTTTATGTAAGTCTTACATGTACAGAGTTTCAAACAAGTTCTATGTGTACTAGCTTCTTGTAATGTATACATGCGCATGGTTTCACAAATATTTTGTGGTTGAATTTTAAAAAGAATTTGCTTGTAACAATTAACAATTAAATTAACTGTTCTTAGGCTTCAGTTATTTAAAAACCAGACATACAGAAATATATTTCCATCAAAACCACAATTTGCCTTTAAGAAGCCAACAATACAATTTTTAGCTATATCAGCAAATTTACAGTTGAATAATACTTCATCAGGACCTGAATATTAAAGTCTTACATGTTTAGTCATATACATCACAATGTTTTAATTTATGACAATAGTAAACACTTAAGAACATATTACTAGTCCATTAAACATATAAATGGTAATAAAGTCATGTTAATTTGCTTACCTAAAAATCCCTTTATCTTACACAAGATATCTATCACAAGGGCAGACAATTATGACTTTCATGCTTTTGATTGTTTTGTATGCATAAACAAACTTTGACTTAATTCTTTGCACAGGTATAAATACTGCTGGTCCCTCTCTTTCAAATGAATGACTTCTCCAAACTTCAACTGGTTTTTCATACATATTTTTAAGTGACTCATCTAATTATGTAAACCAAATAACATTTGCTATTAAATGCAAACACAATTTCTCATCCAAAAACAGATTGTGTAACAAAAGTTTTTCAATCTGACCTGGCCATGGAGTCAAATCAACCACATTACAACCAGCAATCTTACCATCTCCATCAGACCAATGAGCCAGTATCATTGATGATCTATAACTCCTTCCATGTTTAGTACCCAATATACTACCATATATCGATACCTGTCTTACAGATCTGTATGAACTGCACACAGACTCTGCAGAAATCATACCGTTTGGATACAGTGCACCATACATTAGTAATAGATACTTAACTTCCACCTCAGTCAAAGCCATACTCTTACTAGAGGGATACACAATTCCATCATTTAATCTCCAATCTGCATTCTGAAAATATATGTTCCTTGATGACATTTTTATATATTCAAAATCTGGTTTTCGACCCATTTCACTTAGAGTTCCACGATCTGGTGACTCGTCTAAGCCAAACAGCTTATTAAATTCTGATCCAAAGTCACTCAATATGTTCAAATTGCAAACAATATCCAGTGAGTGCAAGTTTTTGATGAATTTTCTCATTAACTGAATTTCAATATTTCTTCTGTTTGTGGGCATTGAAACCAATATACCATTTTCTCTCTCAAAATTGAACAACCGAAAGGAATGTATGGGTCCTAAATCATTAATACACTGATCCAAGTGTGCATGCATATGCATGTTAGGTGTTACTTGGTCTTCCCCGTATAGCTTTTCAAATCACTCACAAAACGACAACAACAGTCTCTGGGCAAGCTGGACATTTTACTTTTTCATTGTTCGCGTGCATACATTCTTGCATGCAAGAACAAATGCTCGCCAGCATTCTAAATCCTCTGATTTCAACACATCTTTTAGAGCAAAAACTGAGAAAATGGTTCCGTTTTTCCACTGGTCTGCTGTAAAACTATCAAAACGTGATGAAAACGTTTGTGGAAGTTTTCCAACATCAGAGGGGCATTGAATTCGCTCTATTTTCTCTTGTATCATCCCTAAATGTTCATCACGCATTATTTTTGTTGCATTCCAAATTTTTAACGTGTTTCGCTGTATAGTATGTGGAATTAATAGAATGTAAACAAAAACGAGAAAATAAATAATTGATATTTTGGAAGGTGGATATACCAAGAAAGTGTAATCCATATATGTTTTTACAAGTAATTAAGTGAAAGAAAATGTGTAATGATTACGTCAAAAGTTTAATGGTTGGCATATATGCATATGTATCAGGTTTTTATAAACACTCTATGTATGTATGTATGTATATATATATATATATATATATATATATATATATATATATATATATATATATATATATATATATATTAATGTGTTCGGAAATGAGTACAAATTTTTTAAAAATGTAAGATTTTGAGCACAAAACTAAATTGTTAGAAAATAGATGGATAGAGTAACAGACAATATCCATATCAGTACTATAGGGCTCTGCTAACTTTGTCAAGCAAGGTCTCAACAAGACAAAGATGAAGCATAAAAATGCCAGATCTTCGTGATCTGCACTGCATGCCTATATGTTTCAATTACTCCAATACCACTGTATTTTCGGACATCCTTTCTAGCTTTTTGCCATTTTCGTAAGCTAATCACAAGTGGATCCTGCTCTATTTCATCTGTGACAGAATAAGTTGTATTGTCCTCATCACAAGTCTGTGAACCACGGTCTGCTGTTGACGGTTCACATCTAGATTTATATTTTTCCTCATCATGTGATGGTGTAAAGTTTGAAATGGATGCTGATTTTACGTCACTAATCTGCTGCTCAAATCGTTTCTTCTTTAAGAGTCTTCTTCTTTTCCTTCTTGATTTTACTGCTGATGCACTTCTCTTTCTATGTTTGTTTTCAAGGAGCACGTCTTCCTGTGCATTCATCCCTATATGAGAAAAACAGGTAAACCATACATTTTCATAGTTACAATAAATGCTAATTATACCTAAGAAAATGAAACTTCTGGTGTTTCAATTCTTTAAACAGTAGGATGAATGGTCGGCAGCTGTTGCCAGTCAAATCTTTTTAGTTTTCCAAAAGTCTACAACACAGACTAGTAACTCCACTTTTCAAGGGTTCTGAATACTTTTATTAAAAACTATTACTACAAAATTTGATATATTTTGAACTTCTAAAAGAAAGTCAATTATATTTAGAATCTATCCCTTACAGCAATTCAATTTCTAAGAACATAATATCAGTCAAACTCATAAACTATTCCTAGATTTTACTCACAATGACTTGTAAAATGGCAGATTTGTACAGGTATTTCTGCATATAGCATCGTCTGCCATACATTTTATGCTTCTATTATAACTGACGTTCATTTACTTGTTTTATTATACATGTATTAGGTTTATTAAATATAAAGGTAAATTTTACATTAATCTACTTTACAAAAAAGTTGCAATATGGGGCCATCCATTTAGTATGCATGCAAAACTCTGGCAAAGCTGGATCTTCCCCCACACCCACATGCATACATGTCTTTGCATACACCCACCTGCGTATGTACGCTTCACCACCCACCCACCCCATAACTATAAATAATGATCAATATTTTATCCACGCAAAAACGATCAAGGATTAACAATATTAACATGTTTGATAAAACAGATACTTCACCGTCGTTGCATGTCTGGCTGCAGCAAATAAATAAGCTGCGCAATTTTTAAAAGTTAGTCTAGTGTCCGCTAAAATTCAAATGCTGAACACACCTACTCCTATGCGTACGTACATAATCGGTATACACACACGCACACATACCCTTACGCCTCTGAGTTAACCCCTTCTCCTTCCATGTGTACGTACTAAATTGGACAGGATACCTGGCAAATAATGAGAAATATATTTTAAACAAATTTAAATATCACTTTTAAATCCATGACACTTATATTTAAAATGTTCCGAATCAGCTTGGCATTAGGTGCACATAATTTGGGCTCAATCGGCCAACATTCTCTCAGTCTCACTCCCAACCCTTCAAACTGCAAAATATTATATTTTAATAAGGCTGCTTACCTGGCTATGTTGCATGCAGCATCGGAATGTTGAACTATGTTCTGTTTTTGTTTTGGCAAAAAGGCTGTAAACAAACATTCGTCGTGATGCGAACAAACGCGATTCTGGTGAAGCGTATTTTATCACTTACTCTAGCGGAACCCAGCTGCAGCAAGGCGATAACTGACTCATGCGCAGCTCAGCATCCGCAGCACATGATTGTAATCCAGCCAATCAATCCTCATCGTCTAATTAGGACGTTGTATTGGCGCAGATTTCAACCGCCATTTCAAACAGCCTCGCCATTAAAAAAAAGAATGTCCGATGATCTGAGTGATAACGATTTGCACCTTTACATGAGCCAGTCTCTTCAATCGGACGTTGAATGTAAATAAAAAAGAACAGAAGCTGAAACTGCAAGGGCAACGTGTTATTCCCGAGCAAGACTCTTGTCAACTGATTCGTCGGAGTCTGATATCGATTTGGATAAGGTAGGAGAGTATATTTTTTGTTGTAACAATATATATATATATATATATATATATATATATATATATATATATATATATATATATATATATATATATATATATATATATACTAGCAAGTACCAGGCATGCGTTGCAATGCCACTCAAAGAAAGAAAGTGTTTGAGCAGTGCGAACCCGAAAGGTTTCCAATCTTGCTTTCCGTTGCTCGTCTGTTTCCGAAGCTCGTGATGCCTTTATCTTTCGTGCTTGAGGTGTAGATCGACCATTAGCTTTTCGTTTAGGTGGCATAATTGATTTGACAGCGAAGGTAACGCTTTGAAACGACTATTACAAATTCACACCGCGCATGCGTTGCAATGTCACTCAAAGAAAGAAAGTGTTTGTGTTTTAATCCTGCGTCGTTCGGTTCGGAAGCATGAATTGTACTTCCGTATGTTTGCCAAGAAATGTTTCGAGTGGCTTGTGTCACCTGATACCAACGTTGTTAATGGTTCGAGTGGTGAATGTAATTCTGGCAATTTCCCTTTTCCAACCGCGCAGCACATTCCAGGTGTTTCATTATTAAATTTGAGGGCATTGCAATACACGAATAATTTATCCATTTTTCCAATAAGCACACTTGGATGAAGACTGTAATCATAATTAGCATTGTAATGGAATGCACTAAGATTTAAATCAACGTGCATTGTTCGTCTGGATTGAGCAGTGCAAACTCGAGCGGTTTGCAGTCTTGCTTCCCGTTGCTCGTCTGTTTCAGATGATCAGGTTTGAACAGTGCGAACTCGAACGGTTTCTAATCTTGCTTCCCGTTGCTCGTCTGTTTCCGAAGCTCGTGATGCCTTTATCTTTCGTGCTTGAGGTGTAGATCGACCAATAGCTTTTCGTTTAGGTGGCATAATTGATTAGACAGCGAAAGTAATGCTTTGTTACGACTATTACAAATTCACACCGCGATTGTTTGACGTAACCAAGGCGCGAACCAAACGTAACTAAGTAAACATGACGTACACCGATTATTTCATACAGCTGTTGATTTACGTCATCATAGTTTCAGCCAATCCAGACCGTGTTCGATCACGTGACGTATTTAAGGCGCCTACTGTTCGATCACGTGACGTACAAATTCACACTACGATTGTTTGACGTAACCAAAGCGCGAACCAAACGTAACTAAGTAAACATGACGTATCTAAGGCGCCTACAGTTCACACCGAAGACACGCGAAATTAGGTATCGCTACAGACCGTGTTCGATCACGTGACGTATCTAAGGCGCCTACTGTTCGATCACGTGACGTATCTAAGGCGCCTACTGTTCGATCACGTGACGTATATAAGGCGCCTACTGTTCGATCACGTGACGTATCTAAAGGCACCTACTGTTTGATCACGTGACGTATCTAAAGGCGCCTACTGTTCGATCACGTGACGTATCTAAAGGCGCCTACAGTTCCCAGCGAACACACGGTTAATGGTTGTACTAATTCAGAAACCTTCGCGGGCGTGCGCAGAACAACTCACCAAAGTTTTATCGCAATCGGATTAACGGTATAGGAACGCATACGACACAAACAAACAAACATTCAGTTTTATATATTAGATATATATATATATATATATATATATATATATATATATATATATATATATATATATATATATATATATATATAGTGAATTGCCCATTAAAGACCCCCTTTCTTTTCCCCAAATATCATTGACATTTCATTCAGTGTTTAGTTTTCATTTTTAGCTTTTTCATATGTAATTTTCACATTTAAATTTCTTCACCATATCAGATTGTTCAAGAACGATTTTCACGGTAAGTAAAAAATAAAAATGTGTTTCCTCTTGGACAGCAAACTGACTTTCAATAACAAGGTTCCCTTCTGTAGTTGACAAAAGAGCCAATGCCATGTACTTTTAATTTAAACAAAAGTAATAAATTAAATTAGCTGGTGGCCAGTTGATAATGAGAATGCTGTGTATACATCTATTCTTTTTGTATGTTATGATTTAATGTCTGTTTAAATCTTTAAATATGAATGTATATGTGTATCGAAATGTCTGTGTGTGATATAATGTATTTTGTTTTCTTCTTTCTAAAGCACCCCTAGGCCTGTTACTGTCTCTGTGCTTGATTTCTTGCTGGAGCTAATGTTATTGGTTGTAAAATCTAATGATACCAGTAAAAATAAATTTATGTCTTATATCAGACTTAATAAAGGTGTCAGTTGCATAATAACTTTATCATATTATTTTTTTCATCGACTCGTGATCTTTTCAGACAAGCTCTAGTCACAATCAGTCGCTGAAGCTTAGGACATGATTGGCTGCATAAAGGATATCTGCATGTAGCAGTACTAGCACCCCTGTACATGTACTTGCCAAAGGTAACAGAGCATCGAGACATTTAATAAAATTTAATGATCAGTCATAATTTTGATTTATTAGTTAACCCAGACAATATTTAAAAACTTCCCCAATTTTGGTCCTATGCAGGTTATCTTTCTTCCCCCCCCCCCCAACAGATTTTTGTTTGATAATAAACCCAGTCCCAAAGAAAAGGAATTTTAAAACAAAATCACTTGTTAATATTAAAGTGAATAATTATTTCTAAACTAAGATTTAAAGTTTGCTTTTTTAAGTTTGTTTCAGATATCTAAAAAGTCATTAGCAAAGCTCTTTTTAAAAAATGAAGACATTATAATAGTTGTATTGTACAATTGTCCCAATTTGTTGAGGTAAATGTGGGGACATTAATAGTAAACCTGATAAACTGATATATGACTGTCTTTCCATACAACAATTGATGTACACCACTTCTTCGCAAATATGTGTCTCTCTAAAAATGTCCCTTATATAAGGCCGGTACGACAATCAATTCCATTGTTTTAATTTATTGATCCTGTCAACAACGATGTAGTGAGAAAGTGCTGTATATATAGAAATATGTAGATGTCTCATTATGCCCCATATTCTTTTGCATGTTGGTTTTTGATGCACTTGTTTTAAGGAAGCTGTTATGTACTTCTCTTATTTCTTCCGTGTTCAAGATAAAAATGAGAAGGGACTTTTGAAGGAGATTCTTTTAAAAACCAGAAGGAAATTCTAATAGCCATCAAAATGAGAGAGAATTAGAAGTCTAAAGACTAAATTAGAAGAGAGAGATGCAAACTTCAAGGAACTAATTATAATTCCCGTTACATATGAGGGTGTGTATACTACTATAGGTGACATAATTCATCGATATATCCATGCATTGATACCTTTGCCATATCTATACAAGAGGTGAAGCATCGATACAAAACAATATCTAACTTTGATTTTAAAGTTATTTTAATCTTCAGCAGCAGTCATGAATAATTATTAGTCATTTGTCTTATTCTTTAAATTGATAACCGATATGTATCATATCATTAATCGTATCGATACATACCATAGGTGTACTGTTTCAACCCTATATACTACACAGTCAGTGAAGAACATGACTAGTTTATGTCACTCACATTCAAGCGAGTTGGGATGAAATATATCAAGTAAAAATGAAACATTCTGTACAGCATCAGAGCTAGCTAGGACAACCTAAATATTTGATATATTATATTAAAATTTGACATACTTGTATTGTTAATGCAGTTGTAAAATCTGGTCGAAAAGTAATAACTGGCAAAAGGCTAAATTTAAAAGATGCTGGTATCTCAGGTTGAACATGCTATAAATAGTAGTTTGGAATTTGTAATAGCAAGCCATAAAAGTTCCTTATACTGTATCTTAATTTTGAATTCTTTTCTTAGAATGCAGTCCACGAGGCATATGCCAGCGGACTTGACAAGGGTTTGGCATGGCAGTTTGACAAAAAGAGGTAAATATGCTCGAGGCATAGTATTCAAACATGATTAAAATATAGCATTGCATTCAGAATGTCCACTAATTTCCATTCCATTTCGGAAATTTACATGTAGCTGTTGTACCATTTTACTTCTATTGCATTGCATGACCTGTGCTACTTTGTTGATTACATTAGCTTTCATAAGAAAAATATCTGTAACATATTTTTTATATACTGCTACTGCAGACGGACTTGATTTAAGCTATTGAGCATTATTGCGTAAAAGCTATTTAACAGAGAAATTTGGCAGGTATATTGGTTTGCCTTTGAAGATGACCTAATTCAATTTTCAGGTCATATAACTAAATAAAATTATTTTTAAGTACATTGTTTTACTTGAAATTTTGCATGAAAACCTTGTTAGCACAAATGGCCCAAAACTACTGAACGTAGTCAAAGGAAATTAAATATATGTTGTAAATATATGTATTCCATATTTAAACCAGCTTAGGGGGCCACAGGTGGATGAGTGATCTAAGGTGTTCACCTGTAATGATTACTGGTATCTCACCTTTTTGTGGGTTTGAGTTTTGGGCTCGATCAATGTAGGTGTGTGAGAAAGCTTGCCAGTATCTTCTTGTGGGTGAGTGGTTCTTCAGTGGGTTGTTTTCTCTCCAGATTATTCCTCCACCAGTTATACTGGCCACCATGTATAGTCTATCATTTGTTGGAAAATGCCATTAAACTCATAAACCACATTATACCTGATTACCAGACTACATTTTTGTACTTGTATGTCTTGCTCTTTTGACAGGCCACATTGTTGTGTGTGTGCTGAAAGTTCTTGAAATTCAGAATCCATATATACATTTTCCATATTTCGATACTTTCCAATAAAGACATGACAACTAAACACCCCTCCAACAATGATGTACATTTTGTATGTGAGAATGGGTAATACAATTAGACTACAAATGTTGGAAAAGAATGACCTTTTTTATTTTCTTCAGATTTAGTGATCAGTCTAATGAGAAGTTGACTGACTTTATGAAAAGTTATGTGCAAGGAATTTATCCCACTGTAGATTGCTTGGTTCTAAAAGGTATGAAATTTGCATCTGCCTCAGATTTATTTTCAGCTTGTAAGGAAACTTAAAAGTGCTTTTCATTGAAAAATTAAAACTGTAATTAAGTTTGCATTAAAAGTAAACAGATTGCAATAACAAAAATGTAAAATAAAATGTAGCTATCATGGGAATCAAATCCCAATGTTCTGTGTGGCAGACATCTGCCTTACTGTTTGGGGCCAATGACACTGTTAAAGGCATGCAAGCTGTCAAATTTGGTAAATTTTAAAGAATGTAAATTTAGCTTGATATGAACATTTTGTTTATAAATTCGTTGTTTTGCGGACGCCATAACACATCATACTCGTTCAATTAATAAGAAACCTAATTTTTTTCACTCGACAACTTCGTCTTCTTGGTGCCATGACGCTTATTAATTATTCATCGGAACCGTTTACGAAGACTTCCGATTCGGTGTTTTGAACCTTGACCTATCTTCGCCATGGAAGCTGTGGTAAGTGCATCTAAGATGCGCCCATTGAAAAACTCCGATAATTACTTATTTTCTGCATTGCATTTCAATTTAAGTGATATGCATGCATATTTTGATGTCGATTTCTACAAATGCAAAGCCTTTTGTCACAGAAATTCGACGGAAAATTACTTTTATCTGAAAAATACTCGCAATCTCGACGATTCTTTATATTGGGGTACAGTTAGGGGAAATTGTAATGCTCGAACGAAAATTGAGGGATTGTCAAATTATCACTGCTTAGAACGTTATTGGTGATGTTAATCCTTGCATGCAAATCTATATAAATATCTAAACATGATTTTTGAATGTGATAAAAAAAAAGGACAAACGCCGAAAATTCTGTGCAACTAGTTTTGCATTTAATATATGCTTCTTCAGGCATGAAATGTCTTGAAAGAAACTGATGACGTCTTTAATTTTTAAAAAATGTAGCACGCAGTATGTTGGTCAAACACTTCAACAAGTGTCTAAGAGAATGAATAATCATCGCTTTTTTATAAATAGAGATTCTAAGTTTTCCTCTAATATTTCAACACACTTTAACACCAATAATCACTCTATACTCAATTTTTCTTTCATGCCATTATATATTGTGCATGGTGACATGAATCAGCTCATAATAGAAACTTTTTGGATTCATAAGTTAGATACTTTGTATGCTAATGGACTTAATGCCAATGCATTATATACAATTGTATAATTTTAAAATTGATCAGCGTTTCCCTTTACCCTCATCTGCGCTTCAAGGACCCCCAAATTTTGAATTTGACCCCCAGTTTTGATACCAATGTTTGTTTTTTACTCACTCTGACCCCCAGTTTTGACACCAAGGAGACTTTTAACTCTCAGTCCTGTACCCCTAGAGGATACACTGATTGACATACTGTATATCCATTATAACAATATATTATATGTATGACTGTTTGTCTATTTTATTGTATTATTTTACTAAACATGATTTTAAAAGACATGTTACTTTTCTTTTTAACTGCAATTAAATAAAATTTGACAAGACTTGTATTTGTACCGTTATAGCATTGAGTCTACTAGTATTGCCGATAGCGCAAGCCAGCAAGGATTGAAATAACTTTACATTTTTCATTTTGACAGTCATCTGACGGATCATCACATTTTAGCAGACGCTCTAGTGGCAACGGGAGTGACAGTGAGGGATGTAGCCAAAGAGGGACTAAGAAGAGAGGAAGAGGCAGAGCTAGGGGCGCAGAAGGTAGAGTAAGGGCCGCAGAACGCAGAGCAAGGGGTGCAGGCAGCAGAGATAGGGGTATTCAGTATGGACAAGCACTTCCAGCAAGAACAGACAGAGTCCAGATGTTACGCCAGGAGAGGGATGAACAGCTTATGGTAAGTACAAATTATTTTTTTTATAGATAATATTATACTTCTATGTAATGGTATATTAGTCATCTTGTTTTTAGTGATTACAAATTTTTAGCACCTGTCAACAATAAATCTAGTTTTCCATTTTAAAAAATATTTTGTCATTGGAAATTTTTAAGTCAGATTAAAATTGTCATTTTAGCCTATATATCCATAAAATCAGTCAAACTAACGGTAATAGAATATAGGAAGCTGCACGCCCCTGTACTTTTCACACATTACTTTATTACTGGCCATTTAGACATGTGTTACATGCTTATAACTTCTTTCAGATACGAGTGAGCCAGCTAACAGATGAGGGAAGGCAGGATTTGCTCTGCAAGATTGTGGAAGCACATCCCCAATTTGTATTCAACATCCTTATGAAGTCAACTGAGGAACAACAAGGAGAATATCATCCTGTTCCAGGAGTCACAGCCCCGGACTGGTGTCGATGCACCCATTGCAGGGAAATGCCCTCAGATGAAGAGAAGATGTGTTGCAACCAGCTTCCCATGGACTGCCTGTCAAGACTACAGGTATACAGGTTTTTGTTTTGTAACCTTGTACAACTTACTTACTTGTAAAATCAAATCAAATAAAACAGCATTCAAAATTTATGATTACAAGTGATCATTAATCCTTGATTTTCAACTTTTTGTTTGTTATAATTAAAAGGAAAACATCACTAACCTTATTGTTTTTGTTTATGAGATTGTGGTATACAAATATGAATGATAAATAATATTCTTTTTGTCAGGAGTTTGATCTTGCAGTCTTAGATGAAGTTGTCTTGGGTGTAACACAACAGTATAGACAAGATGTGTTTGCCTCGGACCATGATGAGGACTACAATAGAGGCAAGCGACTCACTGCAGGCAACAGAAGGGTGATCCCTTCATGTTGTGTATAGAAGATCTGAGATAAATATCCAGACCGTTTCGGACAATATACTGGTTTTCTGGCAGGACGACTTGGATAACTGCAATATTGTTTTATCACTATTGTTTTATTTTTTAAAGTCTATTATTCTTAAAGTTGTTTGTTTTTATTTTATGAAGTGTAACTGTGTTGTGTATGTAGTTGTGTATTATTATCAAGAATAGGGGCCTTGGATTGGGTTGTACAGAGACTGGTTTTGATTTGTTCTTATGATTTTCTTTGGAACCATATACAGAACGGCGAGTTGCGGACGTTGGTCTTTTGTTGAAGACTGCTCTGTGTTCTTTTTATGTGAAGTAGTACTTTGCTGTTTGGTTAGAATGTTGTCTCATGCACATTGATTCCACATCTCAGCATTTTCTATTTCTATTCTTTTAAATATACATAAGAAATATAATATTCTTTATTGCAAACCAAAACAGGTCGGGGGTTTTCACCGGGTACTTTGGCTTCCTCCCCCAATAGCAACTGGATGCCACGATATAGCTGAACGATTGCTGAAAGTGGTGTTAAACCCCATTCAACCAGCCAACCAGCCAGCGAACCAAAACCCTGATGGGTTAAAGCAAACACATAACACTCATGATGTAGAATTCCTTTGGTAAGGTAATAAGTACTGACAACAACTAGACAAATACTGACAAAAACAAGTGCATAGCTTTGATCTTTTATTTAATGGAAACGTCATCAAATCCCATCTAAACACTATTCAATCTATTGGTGTCGTCTAATGTATCACCTCGTTTTGATGAAAATCTTGACTTTTGCTGCTGTACGATTTCAGCTGTAGCCGGTCGCGGTACTGGTGCCAACACTCTTGAAATGCGTCTAGGGTCATCAGTCTCAAGAACTACGGGTCTATTCATGCCAATGTTGACATTTAGCCTCCTTTCTATAACCTTCTCCATTAACTCTGTAATATAATCATATATTTTATCTTCCTTGACAGGGTAAGCTGACCAGCGTCTACTTTTTTTGTTGAAACTTCTTTGATACCTGAAATAGAAATGCTTTTATATAAATCATAAATACTTCTTACATTATAACTTTCTCGTCTGATTACTGTCACTCCGACACCTTCACTGTTTCTGTCTTATACTTTATCAATGATGAAGAGAATTAGCAAGGACATTTGAATATATACCTTTTTTTATAGCATCACATAATGACAATTTTAACTATTTCCCTCAACTTTTATGGGATGTTTCTTAGAAAAGGAGAACAGACTGAATATGAAATATTTTAACGTCAACTAGTCTATGTACATTAAATATGACTATTCACAGTTTAAACAATTTCTTAGCATGGCAATACCTTAGTGTACCATCTCTGTTAACAATAGAAGGTCTGTTGATGTGCCTGTTGTGGTCAATGGCAGCTAACAAGTTTCTTGACCTATATGCTGGTGGGCGGCAGGCGATACGTTTGGAGGCATACATCAAAATGAGATTTTGGAAATTCTCCAATTCTGCAGTAGATCTGAAAAAAGTTAATAAGAAGTTGACATGAAAACATTGACATCCACAAAAGAAATCCAAGTAAAGAATGCCTTTATACACAACAGAAATGATTTTTTCCCAAAAAATAATGTTACATGTATGACAACATTTACAACAAGAAGTGGAATAACAATAACAATTCAACAAAATTATATTACACTGCAAATCAGATATACTGTAAACCAACAAATTTTCCACGCCAAAAAAAGTGAGATAAATGCAACAAAAGGTTAAAAGTAGTGATGACTGGTTTTAAGAATACCACTTTAAGCCATAGTTAGCATGAACCTGAAAGTTAAATAGTGACGAGTCTGATTGAGGAATCTCTTGTCAAGGACAAGCTTCCTCAATGCCACATGAGCTGGATTATTTGGTTTTAGCCATCCTTTCTCTCTGTTACTATCGAGTGGTCCATGTTGACATCGAACGATTTTTCCAGCACTGTCTTGAGGACATAGCCACTCATGTTTGTCAACAACATGGTTCAGTACTCCAGCCCAGACAAACTGAAAACAGACATTATGGTTTGGTTATATAATGAAATAAACAATATTCATCTCATGCCGTAGATATTTCTTAGTAAACTATCTGCATGTGTCATCCGAAACCAATCTACAAGGCTTTTGCATTATGGTTGAACGTTGACTACAAATATAGCTAAGGCACAATTGGAATCAATTTTGACAGTTCTGTTCTGTAATTAAATCTGCAAAAATATTCATATTTTCTATTAAAAATATCTGTGAATTATGCAGGGTGGTCTTATTATTTTTAGCTCACAGGCTGGGTTGTTGACTCTAACATGTTCACCATTTCCATTCTTGATTTTTTTTCTAGTTACTATGAAATAGTTTCTTTATGTTAAGGTCACTATGAAACAATTTAAGTAAAGAGTTCTTACAGAAAATTCTTCTTAAGTGTTGCAAATGTCGTAGCAATGCCGCAAGTGGTTGACAATATCTTTTGACCATTCTGTCAATTCGGCAGTCTCTTTATATTTGCTGGCAGCCTGAAAAAATTTTTATCTATAAATAAAAAGAAAAATCAAGTAGATGTTTCTGGATTTATAATCCATAAAAAAAGTATTTTAATGTAAAAAAACCTTAACATTGAAAGGAACAAAATATTGGATAGAATTAAGAGTGTACAACAGCCAAAAAATTTACTTACTGTCAATAAAATTGCCAACTTATGTAATAGCATATAGCATGGTGCATTTTTTTCCTCTTACCGGTATGTGTTACTTCTGTTGTTCAAATGTTTGCGAAAACAATGTCAGAATAAGAAAAGTCCAAGGGTCAAATGTCTATATGCACAAGAACTAATAAAACCATACCCTACAAATCTTCTTTCCAAAGTTCTTTGCCCCATGCAAGACATCAAAGGAATGTTGGATATTTGGGAAGTCTTTTTCTGAAAATAAGAAAATATTGATGTTTAGAAAAGGAACATATTGATCATGATGCAAAAAGCCCACCCAAAATATAAACTTAACAACCTTACTCAAAGTCTCATGAAAAGTCAAGTGCTCGTCGGTCACATGAGAATCACTAGTATCTCAGGGATATCCAGCTGTGCACCAAATAATATAAACTGAATCTAAATTATTGGGCAAGAGTTTTATTCCTGTTCCTAATTAAAGATAAAACTTTACTTTAAATAATACATATACAGTCCATTCATGTAAAGCAAGACATAAATATTATCTAATATTACAATGGTTTTTCCTTAAGCATGTAGCAAAGGGATTATTTTTTGCAAGCTAGCTCAACCATGAAATTCCAGGAAAACATTATACCTTGCACACCGTTTTAAATAAAAGATGGAAAAGTCTATTATTAAACTTTCATCTCATCATGATTACAGGTAGCAGGATAACAAAACTTTACCTGTAATCTGGATGAGATCAGTGTCTTATTATAGACTATTCCATCTTCATTTTAAAATTGGGTTGAAGGTATGATGTTTACCTGTAATTTCATGGTTAAGCAAGCAAACTATATGCAAAAAATATTCCCTTTGCTAAATGCTCTGGAAAAACCGCTGTAGCACTAAGACAATTCCTAATATGCCAATTGCCAAGATAACAAGGTACATGCTTGACATATGACCTAAATGACTCACATTGATATCACACATTATTAATTAAAACCACTTACTTATAAAAGCTGCTATCTGAGTGTGTGCATCTGTCACAACTTCTTTAATGTGCAAGTTCTTTCCAATCAGATATCGCAATCCTTTTAGAAAACAAGCCTTTTCCAAATTGCCACTTTTACGATCAGTGACCCTCTTGTCCATCGTGACAATTCTTAAAATCTCTTTTGAATCATACTCCATAAAAGTGTAAGAGCAGTACTGGGCTGTATGTCTTGGACTGTCCATACGTCCATCTCCTAAAATATAAGCAATCAAAGCTTTTCAATTAGTGCACTGGTTTATTAATTGTATTGTATCATTTTAAACAAGACAGCTACTCACAGAAAAAGATAAAAGATGCAAGTCTTTTCCATGTTAAATTTCAACAATGGCAACACAAAAAGTGAGATATATCGTTATATAAACCCATATAGAAATCATTGTTTAACTGAACTGAGACAATCATCAAAGCGTGAGAATCACTAAAAATCATAATGAACTGTAAGTAATGCTTGATTTTAATGTGACTGTTCACAAAATGTTATTTGTGGAAACACAACAAGTAATAAAGGACTAACCTAGAATTGTAATCTCTTTTCCATCATATCTCTGTAGCACATCCTCCTGATTGTCTATCCAGTAATTGTCGACAACCGGTATTAAATAAGTCTTCTGTATCTTGTTAAAAGATGACTCTCCAAGAAAAGGAAGGCGAAGAAACTTAGCCAACATTGCCACTTTCTGAAAGTTGTTGCCGGAAAATAGTATTGCAGCTGCTAACAGCAGATCACCACCATGTAGTCGATTGTTTAGAATCGGCTGGGAACACCACTTATGGACCATGTATCCTCCATTACAAACCTAAGCAAAATTTAATCACTCCTAAAAAGTTCATTGGAAATAAAATACATGTAAATAAAAGATGATTTGCTGTCTGCATTTTACTATCATGTGTAGCTAAAAAATATAAGACTCTGTTAACAACATACTTGACAGTGTGAGAAACAGCACACTTGCAATGTAAAAACAACGTAAATAAAATAAAGTTACTATATTGGAAAAGTTATTATAAATCTTACATGGATAACTCGTCAGAGGCTTTTATTTTGATTCAAACTGTCCACCCAACATCATGAGAAAATCTTAATTACTTGAAAGTGATTCAAAATTACAACTTAGATGCGAGTCTTCTATTGAAGATATGTGTCACCTGCTAGCAAAATGCCAAACATTAAATCAAAATTTCAAATAGCAGATGCACATATACATACCCTAATAATGAATCCCAGAAAGTGTGGTTGAAATCCATCAAGTGGTTTAGAAGGAGTTGCAGATTAACAAAATGTGACGACACTGACGAACGATAACGAGGACAGATAGTTTACAACATGCGACACAAAAACAAACAACATCTTGTTATCACCTCAATTCAAGATTTAACTATAATATTATATACATGTATAAAGTATATACACTTCAATAAGCAATTCTAATTCTCTCACCCATTTAACATATAAAGCTGAACCAACAACTTCTTGCTTCACAGATACAGTTTCTTTGCGTTTATCAAAATTACACACAGAACTGATGCTAGAGTTCAACAGATTCTCAAGACAATTGAAGAAGACAATGTAAGGTGTGTCTCTAAGAAATTCATTAGCATTTCCCAACTTAATCTTCTTAGTTGCAGGACCTCCTATCTCTGGCTTTAAATACTCATCCTCCTCAACAGATGATTCCTCCACGTCTGTATCATCTTCAAAAACCAAAAAAGTCAAGTCAAATAAACAGTTATTACAGATAAGAATGTACTACAATTTACAATTTATTGTAATAAACTTATTTTTGGAGCCATTATTGAGCAAAATTTTTCTTTGATTCAGATCCATTAATTTTATTTACTCTTTGTCTACACTTTGCATATGCACATCACCTACAGCCAGTCTACACGCAGTAAGCTGATAACATTTCACAAATTATTGCTTAGGAAACGTTAAAACAAACTGTTAAAAGTGTTTACAAAATAATATACCTTATTGTAAGGTTAAAACTAGGTTCATAATCCTCATCAGAAAGGTGATCATCATCAAGATATGATTCTGTAACATCAATGGTTAAACTGAAAAATAGGGAAAAAAAATTCAGGACATGAAATGGGAAATAGAAATACATGACCTGATAAAAAAAAATTATTACATAGACATGTTATGAAGATTTGTTTACAGTAAAATAACAAATCTAAAAACTAGATTGCTACATGTAGCCTTATGTCCACCAGTCGCTGATGAAAGTTAAAAGATAGTAGTATGTTCCATAACTCCTACAAATGTTGAATCGAAATAACAAATATGCATATAGATATTATGTGTAAAATAATAACTGCTAAGTTTCATAAAAATAGGGCAAACAGTTTCAGAGGCGTTTGCAATTACAGAAATGTTGCAGACACATGGACAGGGACCATTACCATGTCCATCCAATGTTTCATTGTTGGAAACAAAGATACTCACTCAAAAGGATTTACAAAAGTACTGGACATGTTACAAGGGGTGCTCTTTTGGTGACAATTTGCTGTTCATTTTGTGTGACTCACTGAATGCATCTCTTCTACACCCGACATTTCATTATTACTGAAAATTAAAATATATTTTTATAAATAATTATCAATTTGACATTTATCGTGTTACCTAAATGTGCATGATGCTAATGAAGGGTTAAGTAAACTTGTGTTACCATCACATGACATTTGTACATATTACATGTATATGTATATGGGCCATGGGGTCACAAATCAGTGCATTTTATGAAACATGAAAGAAATCTAACTGACATATGACATATATAAATACAAAAGTATAAAAAAAATGAAGTCAATATCTGATATGAATTTACATTTAAACAGGAAACAGGATAAATTAATGTGTGATACAAACCATACCTATTGACTGGGTCATGATCTGAGGATGTTATTTCTGAAACATCTGAAGGAACTACCATAAAATGGCTGCCTGGTCCTGGAGTAGATGTCAACTTCTGAACATGTATGCTATTAGGGTCAATTTCATCCAGCCTTTTCTTAGGTATGGATGATCCATCTTCTTGGCGATTTGTGGAGCTACAAATATATACATGTACATGTACAAGAAATTAAAACGTTATAATGTTTTTGAGCGGAATTCATGTAAAAAATCTATATCCGTTAAGAATTCCCCATGTCAGGCCCCTTAAATTTTTATCTTTATTTACATTGCATTATGTCAACAATTTAAAACAGAGGGCTCGAATACAATTACCGTAATGAAAATGATTATAGACGTTAGTGATAAAACTTATGAATACTTGGTTTCATTTTACAAAGCCCCTATGGCTACAAAAACAAAAAATAAGTACACTTGCATGCCACTCACCGAACAATCAAACATTTCGCAACTTCAGCGTGTGTTTTAACATTCAACTCCTTTTTTATTTCCATCCAACGATCATATTGGTCACCAATGCATATCCTGGCTTGATTAGATTTAGCCGTGGAATCCTTTTTCTTTCTTTTACAGGGCACTATCGTTTAAAGTTCTCTTTCGTCCTCTACTCGATTTTTGTTCCGACATCTTCCTTTCTAAAGTTTCCGAAAAGCGCATGCACAACAATTTGCTTACGAAAGGTAACGATCGGACATCGTAGATTTGACGATTGAATTTCTTACTGGATGGAAGAAATTCATATGGTATATTAAATTTAAGAAAACTAAATTATTATAATTCTTTACAAAGAAAAAACATTTTTGTCATTTGGAATATGAAAGGGGAGGTAAAAATAAATGCAACAAATTACAAAATAAAATTATGAAAAATATTAGCTTGTATGCCTTTAAAGATATAAAAATTTAAAACTATTCATAATTTTTATACAGTGTACCTAAACATTGAGAATACTTCGCAACAATGTATCTTTCATTTTTCACACACCTACTATGATAAGATATTATCCCACCCAAAAGGAGGCTGAAACAAGAAAGACAAAGAACAAATTAGATGAGCACAAAGTACGACAGATGCGATATGAGAGGAAGGAATAGGTGATATAGTATGAATGAAATTTGCCTGCATTATTAGATAATTATTATTATTACTATATTAGATACTTTGTGCATGTAACCTTGTGACACAAGCGGCAAACAATGTACTCTTCATTTCAGCTTATGGACTGACTGATTTATTTTCATGGGGGTGGAAAGACTATGCATTTTGGAGACAAAAAAATACATCAATTAAATACCAATTTTCTCACAATTTGACTGAAAACTCGTCTGGGTGTAAATGGATACCATTTGCTACCGATGTGAACTTAACCCTGTATATATATATATATATATATATATATATATATATATATATATATATATATATATATATATATATATATATATATATATATATAAATATATATATATATATATATATATATATATATATATATATATATATATATATATATATATGCATAGCTTAATTTTAGCATACATTTCCTGCCAAATCTTTACTAGTTCTGTTCACAAAACAATGTCACACAGCATTCATATACATTTACAAATTCAATTTTAAAGTTCAATATCCAATTATTTGTTCATTCGTGTAAGGGAAAATAATAAAAACTATTCATCATAAAAATGTAGTTGTATGGAAAGGATGTCAATAATGTCATCGTAATAAATTGATTCTTATAATTATTTCAATAGAAATATGTAGTTTCCTAGGTGTGACTGCTGGAGCGTTTTGATAGCAAAAAATAAAAAAAAAACCCGTATGAACTATTTTTTAAAAAATACTTTTTGCCGTGTTCTTTTGTGTGGTATACCGCTTTGTAGTTTGATACTGTGGTAGAGGGTATAAAGTGTCAAATCACATCATTTTTTTCATTTAATTCGTTTTCAGATTAATTAGGATCAATTATCAAACTTCTGTTATTAATTTTGGGAACATAATTTGCACTGTTAAGTGAAATGCAATAAATCGAATGGATTCTTGTTGTAGAAACGCACCTTTCTGAGGCAGAAATTGACTTCATCTTCTCATGCTAATATTTTATGATTGTGTTTACAATGGCCACTGCTTTGAATCTACAAAACATCTTCTAAGTCAATTCTTTATTAGGGAATGGCATAAACAAACGCCGACCATTGATAACAAAAACTTACTAACCCATCGGAGTATTAACCATATGAAAGTTACTAGTCCAACGGAAAATCTGCTAGCGGACTACTACTATTTGGAGCCCTGATATATGTAGACAGTTCTCCAAATAAATCTCAGTGTAGCACATTCCATTTTGCAATGCGGGTATGACCAGTAATAAATACTTGTGTGTTCATTAGTACTTTCAAGACTGGACTATTGTAACTCAATTCTGTCTGGTTCATCTCAATATCTACTCCAGAAACTTAAAAAAGTTCAAAACACCACTGCTCGGATCATACTTTGAGTACCACGTTCAGAGCACATCTCCCCGCTGCTCTGTACTCTATATTGGCTTTCCATTCGATCCAGAATTAAACGCAAAACATGCCTATCTGACTCGACCATGTGTATACACCAGCAAGATACATACGCTCCACTTTTGACAATCGTATACTCATTATTCCCACTTTGAAAATGAAGTCACATGGATAACCAGAGCCCAGCAATGCGGAATAAATTGCCCACTGACCTAGTAATGTTTCCTACCTTAAATATTTACATTTTCATATTTTATTTTTTATAATTTCATGGTGTTTGTTTTTTTGTAATCATAGCATTATATTTGGGTTTTTATGTTATAGGTGTTGTCTAGTGTTTCAAAGCGCTTAGAGCTTTTAAAGGTTAGGTGTTATGCAAAGTCCTCATTATAACTATTACTTTTTAGAAGTACTATGTATAATGCACATCATAATGAGGGAAACTCACCTCTTAGGCATTACACTTTTATGTCTCTCATGGCTAGTGTTAAAGTAGAAGAGACCTGCATGTGTCTGTGTATATATGTATGTGTATATACATATAGTAATTAAGTACAATCTGTCGACTTATTTTTCTTATTTATAATTTAACAGAAATCCAAAAGAAGACTCACTGCTTTGGACAAGAAAGAAACATGGAGTCTGGAAAAAAGCGAGAGTAAGGAAGGTCCTGCACAAGTTCAAAATGAGTTCGGATGAAGAAGGGGCAGATGGTGGGCTGATTTCCCAACTTCCTTTATGGGAATCGGATATCTTCCAAAAAGTGAAGGAAATATTGGACAATACATATTTGGATATATGTTCAACAAGGAGCAAGAGGCTACTGCTGAAAAGAACGCTGGGCGTCAAAAAGGACAAAGACACCCCTGATGCCCAAGAGGAGTCTAAGTAGATAATCCAGGCCTAGGAATCCTATCCAAATATTTATTGTCCAAACTTTCTTTCCTGTGTGTCATGTGCTCAGTTCTGATTGGTTACTAAGAAAGGCCAGAAGAGCACATGCTTGATGCAATAGCATACATGCCAACCATTACGCTTTTGGCGTAATCATTATGCTTTTTTCACTAAATTACGCATTGTGCTTAAATGTAAATGGATTACATTTTTTCTGTATATCCACCTTCCAAAAAAAATGAATTAGTTGTTTTCTTATTATTATTACATTCCATTAATCCCACAGTCCGTATTTTAGAAAACATGGCTTTTATGTAACTACAATATAAGAGTACTCTTGACCGTGGACATGTGTGCACTTTCCTAAAAGTATCATGTTGTAATTTTAACATGGTTCTACTGTTGACCTCAAATTCTATTGATAGCATCTGTATGCTTAGTGAGGAGAGAGCATACTGGTTTTCTAAACTTAAACTTTATGTGCCGATTCTATGTTTTAATTTATATTTGTTGCAGAACCAGTCTAAAGATATTTGGAGCTAAAAGGTATCTTTTATTTAAGTCTGCATTAATGTGAGCAAAAATAAAATATCTCTTTTCAAAAATTTCTCAGACAAATTGTAAAATGGCAACACAAAATTAACGAAACCAAAAATAACAGAATACTCAAAACGTTAAGACGAGAGTGCATCATCACGTGACATCTATTTTAGGCTGTGTGGAAAGAAAAGAATTGTATTATTTTGCGCTAATAGTCTTATGATGGCTTCTAGTCGATGTGTGTAAAGCTAAAATTGATACATATGAAAACTTAAAACAATAAAGGATGTTAAAAGACTAGAGGGACAAATAAATCATTGTGTATTAAAATCGTAGCATCTTATATATGGATTATGCTTTTTCTGCTTCGATTCCGCTTTTTGACTACTTGGATTACGCTTTTCCCTCGTCAGGGGTTCGCATGTGTGCAATAGGAACATTCTCTGCCTTTTTTGTCAGTTTGACAAAGACCTATTTCACAACCTGACCGAAATGACCTGGCGATATTTGAAGCTGATATTAGCTTGGCAGGACATTGCGTTTTTATGATAACTAATGGTTGGAAATGTAGTTACATTTTGTTGAAGTTTTTAACACAAAATAAAGCTCTAGACAGCACAACAAAGTTAATTTATATCATTGGGAAAGAAGTATATTAACTACATGTTTTCTGCAATTCTTGTTTGCATAATTACCAAAAAATCTAGTTTACTGATCTCAGATTTTAGTATGTTGGTAAGGGACCTGCTGCACTTTTTCACATTTGAAAATTGTATATGGCTACATAATTTTACATAGTACAGTAGAACCTGCCTTGAAAGACCACCTCTTTTGCCAAAACATTTAGATCTTTCAAGACAGGTGGTCTCTCCTAGCAGATTACAATGCTATATAATCAATAAATTTGTGCATTGAGAGTGTGGTCTTTCAAGATTGGTGGTCTCACATAGCAGTGGTCTTTCAAGACAGGTTTTACTGAAATATAAATTTCTATAAACATGTAGTGTCTCGTCTTGTTTATCTGAGACAAGCTACTGAAATTAAATTTGTATCAAGGCAATTGTTGAATAAATTGATAAATGCATGCATTATGTTTAATCAGTCATATACATTTGAAGTATAGTAAATATAGGACAATTGTCACATAAATGGAGGTTGTGATTGTATATCTTGTTTTCCATTGTACATGTCATTGTTGAATTATTGAGTAAATTAATATTGTAATAAAGGATGATTGTCATAGCTTGTTCTTTTATTAGTTTGTTCTGTACATTTCTTCTTTTTACATTTACCTGCCACATAAACCCATATTAGTATGCAGTAAAACTGTTAACCAAGGTTACAGTAGTGAACAGACATCTCCATCGACATGAAGTTTTCCTGATTTTAAATTCTTCATGCATCAGATTACTATCCTTTTTGTGCACCTCATAACTGGTATACATAGGGGTATGGTGGTATTGCATGGGTTGTAATAGATATTATAAAATCTAGAGAAAAAACCCATCAAACTTGAATGGTGACCACTGCTGGGATGGCGGATTGAACCCAGGCTCACTGGTAAAAAGTGTTGAATGTGTAATGTAATGCCTTGTTGCAGGTATTTACACATAAGATATATACTGATGCAAATCAAAGTTATTATCAAATTTACAGTAGAAAATGCTTATTTTGTTGCCAATAATGTTGCCAGTAATGACTAATAAAAGATAATACTTTCTACAACTTTAATTTTTGTAAAGGTAAATTGCAGTATATACTGATTAATGAAAAGACTTAAATTTGGTCTTCTTGTTGCTTTTTAAGAAATGGAATTGGTTCCCTTTAATTACTTAATGGAATAATTAACTACTTCTTTACAAACTAAAAGTTATTCTTTCATGCATCTTTTGTTCATTGGAATAGTGGGCCATTTATTTGCATATTAGGACCATAAAATCGCTTGTAAATATCATCTTTAATATCTTCAACTTTTTCTGGAAATTTGTATTAAAGTTAAGTAAATGTCAAGAAAAGTGTGTCTTTCTTTATCTTTTAAGTGCTAGTAAAGATATCTTTTCAAGCAGTGATATAGCTTAAAATATCCTGAGCAACAACAATACTAACGGAAGTAAATAGTAACATGTATTAGTGAAAAATAAATTATTCAAATGTAATTAAATTTCTACCGCCATCATTATATGTTTGTTCTATGCATATACATTGGGACTTATATATCTGTTTGTGTGGTAACGGATTTAAATTTCTGCGTAAATGATTTAGTAAAAGTACACAATTCTTATGAAATAATTCATTTTATCTCATATACTAGATTTTGGACAAATTTCTGCTATTTAAATTTTCAATGTAATATTTATGCTTGGTTATATACATGGTAAAAACTAGCATCTTGAAGGTAGAGGACATAAATATAATAAACCTTGAATTTATAAATTCACACATATGAGGTTTGTAAATTGGTTTACATTTACTTTGAGTAAATCGTGAAAATGGTTTTTTTGGTGACTACTTTTGACAGTTACTCTAGCACATAAGATCAAACGCACATCTTGGATTTCAAATAAAATATCCATTTTGGTGTGGTTATTCACTACATTTACAATTATCTCCAAATTGAGATAGTTGGTTTGTAAAGCGAAATATACAGTAAACTTCAGCCATACATGTTTAAAATTCACATCCAACAACTTTGGAAGCTGCAACCAGCTGTTTTCACAATTGGAGCTTAGGAAGGCTTTAGACATGGTCCATGATACATCCGCTGGGCCTGATGAAGTACATTAACAGTTGTTGAAACACATCCCGGAATCGTTACAAGCATCTCTTCTGAAAATCTATAATGATTTATGGATTGCTGGTAATGTACCTAAGAGTTGCAAAGAAGCAACAATAATACCATTTCCCAAGCCAGGTAAAGATATCGAGGATCCTAACAGCTATCGGCCCATTGCACTGACAATCTGTGTGTGCAAAACAACGGAACCAGTTATTAATTCTCAGCTTGTATGGTACTTTGAAAGTAACAATTTAATATATCCTTTCCAAAGTGGCTTCCGTTCTGGACGTAGTACCAACGATTATCTGGTTATACTCGAAAAGTTTATTCGCGATGCATTTATCAAGAATGAACATTTGGTAGCAGTCTTTCATTTAAATAAAGGCCTATAACAAAACGTGGAAGTACGGGATACTAAATCATCTGCACGATCTGGGTCTAAATGGCCGTCTTCCCTCTTTCATATAAAATTTTCTCTCCGATAGAGAATTCAAAGTACGAGTAGGCTTTACCCTCTCAGATATGTACGAGCAAGAGATGGATGTGCCCAGGGACATTTTTTTTACATCTGTCACACTATTTAATATCAAAATCAATAGCATCACCAAGTGTTTAGCTCCCGGTGTGGATCGGTCATCATACGTTGATGATTTTTAAATTTGTTCAAAGCACGTGCATACAATTGAAAGACAACTGCAACAAAATATCAACAAGATCCAAAATTGGGTCAGTACTGACAATTTCAAATTTTCAAAATTGAAAACAGTATGCATGCATTTCTGTCAGTTGCGAAGACATCATGATGTCTCTAAACACATGCTGGATGGAACACTTATTCCAGTTGTTGAGGAAACAAAGTTGTTGGGTATTATCTTCGACAGAACACTGACTTATATTCCACACATCAAGAATTTGAAATCTAAATGCTTGAAAGCTTTAGATCTACTCAAAGTAGTTGTACACTGACTGGGGTGATGATAATGGTTATGGTTCAGCTAGGAAGTTATATTTGAAAATACTTGACCGAATTCATTTTCTGGGAATAAGACTCGCTCTGGAAGCCTTTAAGTCATCTCCATGTGAAAGCCTTCTCGCGGAAGCAAATAAACCATCTTCATCACATCGTAGAGAGGTGCCTTCTGCACAGTACGCTCAAAAATTAAAATCGAAACGTCTAAACCCTGCATTTTCAGGTGCTTCTCAACATAAATACAAAACTCTATACGACAACAATTCAAATGTCTTACCATCATTTGGCATCAGACTATCATCTAGCTTTGATAGTATCAAAATTTATCTCTCTACAGTTCAGAAAACGTTTGTCTCGGAAAAGCCATTTTGGCTCCTTTAACAACCCAAAGTACACAATGGAGAAACATCTGAGACAAACGCTTCTATCTTCCAGAACTCTTATCATGAATTCACCGAAGTTGAAAACTATTCTAGAACTTATACTGACGGATCAAAGGATGCGAAGAAAAGCTGATGCAGCCTTCATTAGTGGCAAACACATAACCAAAGTTCGTTTGCCAAACGATTCGTCCATTTTCAGCCGAAATCAGAGCAGTAGACCTTGCTCTGAAATTTATTGAAAAGAAACGTATCTTAATTATTATTATTTTATGTGATTCACTATCAGTACTTCAGTCACTACACAATATAAAACTGGATAATCCATTATGAATCAATCTCCTAGAATATTTTTTGATCTAATGTAAATACTTCCCCTTATTTTCAACATATTTTCAACTGTACTCATCAACATACACCATTTACATCTCCCTTTGATTGGAAAGTTTCATATTTTACTGTTACTAACATTTTACCATCTTATGTTTAACTATTTGGCTTTATATTTTGCTGTTCGATATTAAACCTTTTATTGACTTTAAACATGTATGCATGCAACTATTGCAAGGCGCTAAATAGCCTGAAAGTGCTGGTACGCCGTTAAAAATCAATCACTCAACCAAAATTTATAAAGTGAAATTTGATGAAACTAACGTGTGAAAAGTGTAAGGTTTTGGTAAAAGAGGGAGTTATGGCGTCTAATTGCCATTGCGCTATATAATAACGTTTTGATGATTGGGATAATGCCGTAAATTATATGAATCAAATAATTTTGAATTTTTAAAATATGTATGATGATGTTCTATTCGAAATTGACAACATTTATGGAACTGAGACTTATTTCCACTTGTATGTCTGTATGTAAATTATTAAGGGCTGGCATGATAGTTTTGTAGTTTGCCATCACTTTAATTTGTATGGTAGGTAACACGAGGCTTCACACAGAAACCATGTCTGCTGTAATTTCATTTATATTTTACTTTATATCTAGTATGTGAGAATATATCATGACAGTGTCTGTAAAAATGTTATATTATCTTTAATACTATGAAAGCAGCCATTGTCAAAGACATGACACATAATATTGTAAACATTTTCAACTGCAACGTTTTAATTACTACCCTAAAATGGTATGATATGTTTCTGATGAATTGCCGAGGTTGTTACTTGGTAAATAAAATGAATACAAGCACAATATACATTGAGTCATTGTTGGCTGTTGTTTATTAGTAGAGTATTATTGGATTTCAGTGACTGTTGCTTTTTCCGTTTTTCCGTTTTCACATTCAGCGGTTATTGAAAAGTTAGATTGCATTCTTATAATCAGGTACAGTAACAAGCTGTTATGGTTCTTTAGTACTTTTATTGAGAATTATATTTACTTGACCACATTCTCAGCCCTTGTTATTTTACCAAGATTGAGGATTGTATTTTCCCCCTGTTATGATGGACATCGCTTACAACGATCGTAGCATAACATGATGACATCCTTCAGAAACACACGATACGTTATACCCTACCCAAGGCAGGAATGATCGTTTCTCTTTAGATCATTTAGGCTTTTCAGTGAACTGGAAAATGTCTGACATCCTTTTATCAGAATTTGCCCATCTGGATATGGACATTTCAGCCATTCGGATCTAGTTTTACATCCTTGTGTTCTTAATCAGAATAGTAAAATTCATGGAGTTTGTTTCCAAGAGGACTTGAATGTCAGTGAGAGTTTTGACAACGCCTGGAATTATTGTATGGGTCAGCCGACTTGACAGCTCATGATCAACATTCTATGCACCCAATTAAATGACATTTTGAGCACAATGGTCCCAATTTGCAAGTCTCCTCAGTAGAGCAGCCATGATTATGCCCGAGTTTACGCATTCCCGTGTCGATGGTGCAAACCATTTTGACTGACCATATAATCCTGATGGAGAAGCCCCATTCAGCTGTAGCGGTTTGTACAAATGTCAGCGTGTCCGTTTGGGGTGCCCACCTGGTGCTGGACTATTATCAACGGTACGTGGAAACCAAGATAACGATCTCTACATATCAACTTTATGGAAATTAAAATTATCACCAATGCCTTTGAATTTTGAAATATGACTCCCGCAAATATGGACCTCATTGCAACCAACACCTCTAGTGGCAACCTACCCACTCATACAAGGAGGCAGAATATAACCATACACGTGTTGTATGATTTAACAGTTTCTCTATTGACATGGCACTCTCCATATCAATGTATAAATCAGACACATTCGCAGCAGACTCAGTGTCTTGGCCAGCAATATAACCCAAATATGGATGGTATCAATGGTATCGCTATCGATCAGTTTATATGGGCAAGTGTCATGTTTTCAGGAAATGGTGCCATACCAATGATTGCCGGAATCCCAAAAAAGCTGGACAACATTTTTTTCTGGCTCTTGAAGAGAAACAGTTATCCTAATTTCTATCAAAAGCAATATCTTCGTGATATTTGATACATTCAGACACCATTGTGGGCATAATAAAGATCTATAAGATCTTTTGCCCCGTTTTGGTCTCAATGAAAGCAATCCTGAGTTTTAAAATCAGAGTCAATTCACAAAGATTACAGCTCAAAAGCTTTGATCAATCTCTGCAAGCCTTGTGCATGAACGTAATGTTTCCATCTGACATGTGATACCAGCTGTTGCATTGTTCTAGCTATGATATTAAATGACCAGGCATTGACCAGGGCACGCTGAGCATAGTCGGACCTTTTCCAAGGTCTGGTTACTTCATGTGTGAAAAGATGTTGTATAGTACTCACACTAAAAAAGAGAAAAAAGAAGCCACGTCAAGAAGTGACGTCGACTCCAAATCATTTATTTCTCAAAGTATTTACTATTTTATCAAGTATTTAATTAAAAACTAGTATTCTTCTTCATCATAGATTTTGGATGTTTGTCTGTTGCTGTTTCATCTGTGTCTGTTTCCTCAGTAGATTCAGTCTGTGAGAATCTTAAGCAAAGACAAATATTAATTTTACCCTATGCTCCTATGATATTTTTATTATGTGAAATGTTAAATTTGCGAATGAAAAGATATTGTAATAAACCAATAGTAATTGGAATAAAAAATGACATTGTGATCTACACAAAATATGATAATTGGAAAATAAACATAACAAAAATTAAAACCATGAAACATAAAGAATAATTTCTTTCTCTCTCCGAATATTGTTCATAATATAATATTTTTAAGAACAGAATAGGTACTTCTAGAAATAAACATCATTCTTGCAATTGTCAGATATGTTTATTTCATTATTAAGGCAAATCAACGCTCATATTCAAGTGTTTCATCAATGTACCGATGTTGAGAAAGAAATATATCCACTGAGATATAATGTGTTCTGAATAAGTGTAAGAACCGAAAAAAAAGATTAAATTAAATTGAGAGAAAATGCTCATGAAAAATTATGTCTTTATGCAAGAAAGGGTACAAAGACAAAAACGGTTCATGTTAAGTAAACACACATATTTGGTTTTATTTTACCTAGACAATGGCTCTTGATGCCAGTACAAGGATGGCATATCAAATTGGAATGAAATACAAATGTTGCCCTCATGAATAAATTGATAATAAATGAATCCGGTCTTGGTGAATGAATTATGATCTCTCTCTCTCTCTCTCTCTCTCTCTCTCTCTCTCTCTCTCTCTCTCTCTCTCTTTCTCTCTCTCTGTGTGTGGTAGAAAATTTCCAACAGAGCAATGCATATCACATTGGCTGAATAATTAAGCGTGATTGCACACACATGAATATTGAGCCTTAACTATAAAGACCGAAGTTAACCAATGATACGGTTTGTAGGAAAAGTGATGAAGAGCATGGAGCCAGTGCAGAATTAAATTTCGGAAGTTAATGATTACCGCAATTTAATATTTTATAGGAGTGTTCATAAATTTGACAGGGACATTAAAAAGGTGGACAGGGTGTAGCATCACTCTAATAATACTTAGGTGGACCAATGTGTTGGCTGGAATGCAGAGTCTACTTCACATATCTTTGCTTGGTGGCGGCATCACAGGCCCAACTATATCAGTCATCACAGCTTGTTAGCTTTGCTTGATTCGCTAGTGAAACTTTATAGGTAATATTTCAGTATTCATCTGATTATTACTATATACAAGTGTCAAAGGTCATGTGACCCCAGGCTGTGTTGGTTTTGCAATTATCGTTCACATGGTGAGCCAACTATCAATTCTTAGAAAGATACATGAGGTACATGTTGGTTGGTGAGCATCCCTCCTCGTATTACTTATTCTCCTAGATAATGTAATTGGGAAATGTACTTTAAGAAGAAAGCCAATTTTAAGTGCATTGTTGCTCCAAAATCGCTTACCAAATCACATTATGGTAGAAATCCGAACCACCCTGCCATGCGAGCATCCTTGTTAGTATATCAGGCAGTGAAAAACTACTATTAACTGGTAGTGGCAGGGATAAGTAATGGGCAAACATTATTTCCATTTCTGCATATGAGATCGACAAGTAAAAGTGATTGTCATTTTTTTAAACTGTTTTAGATTCAGGAGGCTGTATACTAATATTCCTAAAGTAATGTGATTGAGTACGTTTTCTCAGAGAAGCGTAATTTAGTTTAAAATTCTCTTTCTATTTTCCTTTCAACCTTTCATTTTTGCCTTGTACTGCCTTGACTGATTTTCTCTTCTTCTAAAACAGGGTGCTGGCCCATGGATTTTGACGCGCTGGGTAAAACAGAGTGTCATTTACCAGCTGATGTGCATTAAGCACCAATTATGATTTAGCCGGTGGACTAATGGGCTGGCTGGCATGCTGAGTCAACCATACATCTTCTGGCCTGGTGGCGGAAGCACAGGCCCAACTAAATCCGTCACCATAGCCTGTTAGCTTTGCTAGATTCGCGAGTAAAACTGATATGGTAGCATGAGTACTTCCATCAGCAACAATGGAATGGAGTTTTGTGGAATTCATACTTTCTTTAACTTTCTTCTTTCAATGCATGATCAATTGATATATCAAGGTCTCATGTCCCTGAGTATGTTATGATAATTAGCACAACATGTTAAATGTTAATTGAGTTCACACATCATTACCGTTTTTGAAACTGATTTTCCATATTGGGTTAGGATGTAGGTTCTTTTAAAGTATTACTCAGACCTTGACTCAAGTTTTTAATTGTACATTTAGTACAATATTGATGTTGTTATTTCATTAGAAGGAATAAAGAAACGTATCATCCTTGAGGAATTTATAAGTGTCAGTTCAAGAAGTCTATGAAACTTACTTGCACTCAGTGGACTGTAAATCTGAAATCGGGCTCATTAATTTACGAAGTATTCATTTCGCTCGGCTGACTCGCTACCTTTGCTCACAGTTATGACAGAATCGGTTAATTTAAGGTAGTTTATGTTATACAAAAACATTTATAACAGTGTTCGATTGATCAAATGAACTGATCTTACCCGACAATCGAGCAGGGCCGCTAGATTGTACGTTTGTAGGATGTACCTGGTTTTCAACTTTTATTTTATTCCACCTCCTTTATTTGATTAAAACAAAGATACAATTGTCGTGATAATGTAAAGGAGTCCAGCTTTCAATTTAGTGCTAAAATGCAACACAACCTTCCGCAGGTCAGTTATCAAAATGCGATCGGCACATAATTAAGTTCTCAACGAAGCACTCGCTGACATAGCTGTTACGGTAGATTGGCGCATTTTACGTTTAATTACAAGAGGATGATTATGTAAAAGGAACTAAAGGATAGAAATAGATATTTTCATAAAATGATATTTAATTTATAGCTTTTTAAATATACCCTTCACTAGACGTAAATAAAGTTTTCATTAATCGACATTTACAGGTCGTTATCTGCGGTGTGCTAAGACTGTCATTTGAAAGAAAATGTAAAAAAATTACATGACCTAATTTTTAATTTTATATTTCATAATGATTTGTAAAATTTTAATAACCTATCTACCGTTTTCGACGATAAAATGAGTGATATATCAAAATGTTTCCGTTTACTTCAAGTTAATAAAAGGGATGAATTTATTCTGGTTTCAATAAGTTCCACGCCAGACCCTGCGTTATAAGCGGGTTCTCGAGTTATCACGGCGCACGTTATCGAAGGAGAGATATTGTTGTTGTTGGAGGGCTTAACACCATATCTCTGCACACGATATTCTACTATACATAGCAGCCAGTATTAATGGTGGATAAAGATATATATATATATATATATATATATATATATATATATATATATATATATATATATATATATATATATATATATATATATATATATATATAATGTCATATTTATTATGAATATTGTACGTGTTTCATATTTCATATAAATAAACCCTTACTCATAGTGGATGAATATATGCGTCTTCATCCGACTGTAGGTGAACTTCCTGCAGATTCTCTAAAGAGCCATCTTGCTTTATTGAAGAAGATCTTGATCCAAAACTGTGGTTTCCAGAAGTACACGCTTTGTCTAATACTGAACTAAGTCCTCCAGTGCTGTCTTCTCCTACTGTCCAGTAGTTAGTATGTAGATCTATATCATTATAAACTAACTCCAACATGACACTGTTTCCAATGACATCATGTGGTTGATCCACCTCTATAACGGAGCTGTTGATACTACTATTCTTACAACACCTGTAATACAAATAATCGTAAAGCTGTTGCAGAAGGGAGGAAAGATCAGTAGTAGTACCGACTTGACAACGCAATTGAGGTATTACGTTTTATTACTAAATTACATTTGTTATTGCTTTAAATTAATTAATTTTGTACAGCTATACTTAAATATGGGGTAGATGGCTTCAGAACATGATGTTCAGGACCCCATGTCGATGCTCATTATGCAATCTGTGAGGATACAAAGTTGACCTCCGCTTAATGGAGCATATTTTAGATATCATGTTGGTGTGAACGGGAAACATCTTTCTGAATTGATTTGCCTAGATCAAGAAGTTTCTTTGAAATCGTTTAACATGTTGAAAATGCAAACATTGTTTACTAATAATATCTGAAAACCTTTTGTCCTGCAGTGTTGCTAACCCATCTTACAAGCCAGTCATACGGACATTTGTATTTAAAATTGATTACAGATTATTAGAAAGAACAAGATAGCGTATATTTGCAATCACCTTACAATCTTTATTGTCTTGATTTTATTAAGACTTTAAAACGACTGTATGTATCGTTGACAGCGTCAATTTTTCGTTTTATTCTTATGGCTCCTGCAAATTGAAAACCTATTGTAATGTTTGTAAAATGCTATTATTTTCATTAAAATGATTAATGTAATTTGTTTTGAAAATACACATTTCCACACTTGATACCGCGTCAAATGTTTTGAAGAAGTGTCATTAGGCATTTTAATTCTTTGGGACAGTAAGATTTCAAATTGTTCATATTGTAACTCTTGTCTCGAATGCAGTACAAAGAACAATATTAATGTGTTTATAACAGAGATTCTAACTATAGATAATTTTAAATTAATTGACAGAACTCGAATCTTTGGTAATTTGTAACTTAAACAACATCGTCTAACTTGTTGGCTCAATTTGAAAATTCAAAAACAAAATTAGTTTCGCATTCTTATTTTCAATTGTTGATATGAAATGTGAGCATTGGGCTATGTACCATCAAAATATAATCTGTCTAATTTATGTTTACAATTATAGAATGTTAAATTTTGTTTATTTTCGTTATGTTTACATTTATTTATAATGTTAGGTATATTTAGTTGATATCATATGCATGTCTTTGACCTTTGTTTGTAATTGAGTGTAGATATTTGGCCTACCTGACTAATATCTTGTCTGACGGTTCTGTCTACCTGACTTTGCCATTCTTAAGTAAGTGTTGTAATTTTTTTTCATTTGAAATAACGCACATTCTGGGCATTCAACTGCACCTTAGGTCAGGTAAATTTTGTTCATAAAGGATCGTAACGGATCATGTAGACACACTTATTAATTTCTGTTTTGTTTTCAACTTGTGGAAATGTGCATAAATGATGAGCTGAAACTATAATTGCAGAACACTCGATCAGCATGTTGAGTATGAAATTGAAGATTCCTTAGCATGACAATTTTATAAGGTCCCTGGTACATTAAAAGCCGTATTTAATAGTGTACCAGTTCTTTCCCTCCAAATATCAAGCAGTTCATTAAAATGTAAGTTGATTCAAGTGATGACGGAGCTTGTAGAGTACTGAATCAAGAATATAATAATTGTGTCGGTCATCCTGTATCTTATATTATTTATAAACAAAAACAATAAATAAGCACCAGAGTAATTATTCCACAACAGAGAAGGAATGTTTGGCTTTGATAATGGCTTTTCAATATTTTGACGTCTTCCAATCTTTCAGACAATGAGTCTAAAGTATATTCCAGATTAACTGTATTCAACTATTGCTATAGAGTTTATGTACTTGTATTTGACTAACATAATACATGATTTCGAGACCAATATATCGAATTATGAGCATGTATTTCAGATGATTATTTATGGTGAAATATGTGGTAGTGATACCTTATACAATAATTACTTATTTTGTATATCATTGTTTCTTTTAAACCAATGTGGCTGTTTCCTAACAATTAGTACAGTGTTACTGTGGTCCAGAATAAATAACTGTATGATAGTTTGACATCAACACTGATAAAACGCGTACGGTGCTTATAATCACAGAACTATTGCGAAGCAGGTACGCAATTATATCCTAATGAAATTAAAACATTTCTGATAATGTTACTACAGAAACTACAAATAAGTCTAAATTACAACTCTTACCGTTTTCGTGATTTGTGTAGAAAGAATCCAGAGATCAAACACATAATAGATACCGCTATGCAAGGAAGAATGTTCGTCAGAATTGGCATCCATATTGTATCTGGAACAGTGAATTTGGATACTTCAAAGACACATTGAAATGCAATTCATGTTTTCGTAAAACGAGGGAAACACTAATTTTCAAACAAAACTACCGTTGCGATCGGTGAATCACCTGTGAACGAAGTTATGAAAAAGCACATTTCGAGAAAAAGGAAACATAAGTGTATCAGACTGAATCTATACGACTTCATTATTATTATAACAACTAGGACATAGTGACTGATGTAAAGTATTCCGGATATTATTAGCTTTTAAACGAATGTATTAATACTGGCATAGCCGCCGGAAAGGAAAATATTTTGTGTTCTGTATACATGCAACACAAAACACAAAACCGGATTTTTGCAATTATACTGAACTATTTGTAAGGTGGTACAAATTAATTATGTTTGTTAGGATATTAATTCAATTATTAAAACCTTGCCGCAAATCCTTATGGATAAATAGTATCTGTGTTTAATAACCGTGATGGTTCTAATATTTATATCAGTGTTTTAAATCTTATTTCCATGTGTTAAATTATGCACATTCAACAGCGGAGAGCGGCGTTGAATATAGATTTGATTCGACGTTTCACATACAAATGTTTTCCAGTGCACTAATTTCAAAATGAAAACGCAAATGAGAAATCTGGGCTAATTTTTAATGTCATATTATAGTGCAGGCCATCCAGTACAGTTTAGAATCGACTGAATGATATTGTTTTTGATGAGCAAGAAAATTGGAATTATAAGAGTGTGTTTCATTAGAATCGTGTTAAACATCTTCCGTATGATTAGATATAGGATGCTTTTGTGGTACTTTTTGGTACCAAAAAGGTTTTATGGATATATTAAAATTATACATGGCAGATAAATGTACAGGAAAAAATGCATGATTGTTTGAATATGCAAATACTGGCACATTAGTACACATCCTTTGAACAAATGTAAGATATTTTTTTAAATGTATGCTTGTTTGCATCAGCATTCATTTGATAGCATACACCAGAATGCATTATTTTGAATAGCACACACACACACACACACACATATATATATTAGTTAACGTCTTCAACTGCAGGGACATTTTCCACATTATCGTGGCCTTGTCGCTTTTTAAGAATACTAATTATATTATTTACGTATATGTTTTTGATGACGTTTTTGATGACGTTTAGGATTCGTTTCTCTGACTGACACGTATTTAAATAGTATGCATTGTTTAACGCAGCATCCTTTAAAGCAGTTATTTCCACAAATTGTACATTCTACAAAGTCGTTATCGTTCAAAATCACAAAGTATTGCATGCTATTTCGTACTGTTTTTTATGTATTATGCTAGATTCATCCACAAAAGACAAGTTTGCTTTCTCAATCCTAGAAGGATGTATATTTGATATGTCATTCATTTTAATTGCAATATGTTTTCTCCTACCTACCAACTGTTAAAAGGTTAAACGTTTCATTTCCATTTCACTAATGCACATTTTTAACTTTTATTTGTTTTTTTATCAAGTGTTAAAATAGATTGCAGTATTTATATATTTCTTCAGCAACTTTGAAAGCAAGCCCACTAAAATTGTTACGTATTTTGAAATTAAACATGTTTACCCATTTAAATCTAGGTTTCCCGAACGTATCGTTTGTACGGTATTTCCCTTACTTTATACAACAGACTTGATGAATGGTCTACCCCTATTTGGTTTCAAGTTATATACAATAGTTCAATCTTTAGGGTTTTGTTACACTTTGTAACATTTTTCCACTACTTGTATTCATTATTTGCAATATTCCTCGTGCTTTTGTTGACAATTGATCGAATGCATGTGTTGTTTATCATTTACATTTCTTTTTTCACATTTTTTCATCCCGATATTCAATATATATATATATATATATATATATATATATATATATATATATATATATACATTTATACCTGATAGAGGATACCCTTCGGCTGGAATCGTGTATATATATATATATATATATATATATATATATATATATATATATATATATTCCTTTTGTAGGTTTGCATGTCACCTGTGTTTGACACCCACTGGTCATACTCATGTCTTATGTTATCTCTTTTTATATGGACTTCTTTTATATCGCTTACTTGTGTGATGTACATGAAGTAGTTTAATTTATTTTTTGTAATTTAAGCGTATTATTTTTCTCCCGGTTAATGTTGCATCCACTACTGATTGATTCTAGAGTAAGCAGCTGATCTGAATGATATGAAATATGTCTTATTTCGTTGAGAGTTATTTAAAGACAATACAATTATTCAGAGAATAATTTATGTTTCACAGATTGTCTCTACGTGTTTTGAATAGACCAGTAAGACTGGTGTAAAAATACAGTTCACTTGCAACAATTGACGTCCGATTTATATCAAGTTTTGCATGTTATTTAGTTTATTTGAGCCATTTTGACATATTTGCTACTTTAAATCACATTTTGTTACCTATAATTGTATATCCGTTTTTTCCTGAATTATTATAGATCGGTGCTGTCTAATCTTTAAGATATTTACATTGAACTGTACATAATCCAGATTATATATTTGTGTATTTACCCACATCACAAATTATATTTATGTCTTCCTTCTGTGGTACTGAGGTGATAATATGTATGTACAATCACTATCTAAATCTTTAAAGGCAATCTGAAAATCAGCACCTTTCCGAAATATTAAATTCGGTATTTTCTCGTTATTTTATCTGGAATCAAATCAACAAATTAGAAGAGTTTTTCTTTCAAAAGCAGTCATTGGATATACATTTTATCAGACTTTAATCCGTTTAAAATATCTTAACACACATGCAATATCTCTAATGTGTTTATGTCAAACGTGTTAATTCAATACAGTGTAGAGTCGTATCATTACTCTAGATGTGTATGAGAAACTATTTTATGTTTGATAAGTGTTTCCATTCCATAGTCTAGTTGATGTAGAGTTTCTTAATTAGGAAAATATAGTCTCCAGACTAATTGGTTCATTATATATTAAACTTGTGCAATAATAATATTATGGCTGATGTGATACGTTTCGAAAATAATACTAGGGAAGTAATCACACACACACACACACACACACACACACACACACACATATATATATATATATATATATATATATATATATATATATATATATATATATATATATATATATATATATATATATATATATATATATACATTTATACCTGATAGAGGATACCCTTCGGCTGGAATCGTAGTATCATTTGGACTGTCATTACTGAGATTGTTGTGGTCTACAAAAGGTAAAAGCGACTTTATTGTAAAAAAAGTTTTAAAAAACGTCATCTGCAAATAATAAGAAACTCTGGATTGTTTACCAAAAGTGTAGTGGGATGAGACAAAGAAAATACACTTATCTTTGGCATGTACGTAATCTATATATGTATGACTCAAGCATGTTATGTCTTGGAATTTGGGTATGTGGATTGTCTACATTGAGTTGCTGCCAACTGTGGATGGAGGAGACCTTGCATGCATTCGTAGAGAGGGTGACAGTGTGCAAATATACTATCTTTAGCTGTTCATGGTTGATGGTTCCTTCTTTTCATTTCGTTACATCATAATGAGGACCGAACGAGAGAAAATGTCCAATTATTTCAATATATTAAAATTTAGTATGTATGCATAATCGAACATGTTTTGTTTAGTTTGTTCAATTTAATATCAATGCTCTATTAGCCATGCATGTGATCTCGCCTTTAATACCTTTTTTACGGAGGCCAAGAAAACAGTTTTCTAAATGCCAGTTTCAATCAACCGATTTGTAATGGAAACAGATAAAAACATGAATGTATTTAAGTAGGTATAACTGACATATCATAAATCTTGCTCTATGTTTGTTTGTCTGTTTGTCTCTCGAGACGAAATGACTAAATTTAATTGGTTTGACACAGCTAACAAAGTATTATCTACAACTGTTGATTAAGCACAACAACCTCATCAGGTGAATTGGCGAAAAATATGTCATACAATTAAGATATTTTATATTGAAAGTTTACACGAGTAACAAAGAACATGAGCATCATCCACTGAGTACAGATTATAGCGTGGCTCATATTGTTCTTTATGTGCTTCGCTGTAAGATATATGTGAATTTCGCATGCTATATGATTACTATTCGTCCACATATTGTTCAGTTTGGTGAAGAAATGCATCTCTGAAAAGAAATAATCCGTTAGTACTAAAAGAGGCCGCTGTTGCCTGTATTTAATAATTCGGTTACTTGTTGAAATGTATGGTTTAAATCTTAGTATGTATTAGTGTTTATGTTAGAATCATACAATTTGAAATATGGATGCATATACGTGATACATACAACAAAACAATATCGTTGTGAGTTAAATCTTGCACGTTATCACAAAAGATTAATTTGAGATTAATACCACATTAATATGTTCCACGCCATATTCAATCTAATATGCACGAATAGACTTTTTGCCTAGTGCAGCTGGACGTAGCGATATATACATACATATATATATATATATATATATATATATATATATATATATATAGAGAGAGAGAGAGAGAGAGAGAGAGAGAGAGAGAGAGAGAGAGAGAGAGAGAGAGAGAGAGAGAGAATCCTCGTCAGCGTACCGGTATATTACGTCTGTTTTGCACATGCTCATCTTGTCGTATCCTATATGATTTACTTCAAATAATGTCCAAGTCGTCCACATATGAAAAATGTCATAATGGTAAGTCTAACCTACATTGATAATAGTTAACGTTTAGTTGACGGCATTATATGTTTTTATATGTTTTTCATGAGATGCCTTTATCAACCATCTGATTCTTTGCGTAGCTAGCTCAATAACACACTTTTGACTTCGAAGCTATCAATCTGCTGTCTAGAGTTACCTGTTACTCTTGGTTCCTCGAAAAGCCCTGAAAATTGTATAAAGAATGAACAAACGTCGACATAAGAAGTAAACAAGACATAGGTGCTACATCCTGGTACTCGTTCGTCTCACCAGAAATATACTCCAGTAAGCATTCAAGATTCACGTATTTCAATCACAGTTCTAATTTATATATGTTAAATTTGTTCATGGAATGCATTTTGTGAAAAGCAGTTATAATTGTGTTTCTGGTTTCTAAAGAAAGAATAATGTCATACAGAAAACAAACGTAACATTGGCTAAATAGAATAATAAAACTTATAATGATAGATTATACAAGTTTGGTACAGAGTAGCCGGTCATGTGATTATTTCTGTTTCTAATTTGGCACTACCAACCACTGACAGAATTCGAAACAGTGAAAGTAAGTCTAATTTCAGGACATGTGTTAAACGGCTGAAATAAACTAAATTATTTGTATGATCTTTTATGATTATGTTTACAAAATAGACACCCATATTCTGTTTTAGACATACTTTGCATATGCCAATATCCTTCCTTAGTATAGTGCCTTTTAACAATTTATTTCGTCATTGTTTATCCACAAATCAACATGGTACAGTCCACATTTTCTTACCTGTAACTAGCAACTGCACGATGCTTATTTCCCTGTCACGAAGCTGTGTGTAGCAGGTGTATAGTCCTTCGTCTAGCTCTGATATGTTTGTAAGTAGAAGATTCAATGTTAGGTTTAGGTTTTGCTTTACAAAAGAAAAGTTCAGTCGAGTACTGTACTCTAGTGTGGGCTTGAAATAACCTTTCTCTGGCCATATTCGAGTGATAGTTCTATTATTATGGTTAATGTAAAGCATATCTTCGGTTCGATTATGAATGGTCCAGCTTAGGACTGCAGAGGACCCAACATGAATAATAATTTTCTTCATACCTGAAATTGAATACGTCTTACAAAACAATTGCAAAATTACATTAAAAGTACATTGGATGAAAAGCATTTACTTACCGCCAAAGCATCAATAAATTGAAACATTTTAAAATATTCGGATTTTGTATTAGAAAACTGCCAATGAAGAAACTTAACATTGTCATAAACTTTGACGCGACAGATACACCATGCAGTTTCTCATAAGCTCCTAGACGAAGAAAATCCGTACATTTTTATATATGTTTGTAATTTGATTTGGAACATACTGCTCGGCTAAACTATTAGCTATACAATAAGAGATAAAAGATGAATATTCTAATTTTAAGATGTCATGTCTTCTTTCATTCCCTAATATAATACTCTTTTACTCCAACTTTTCGCACTGAGCCTGTGCAAAAAATGTGAGTACTATTTGAAATGAAGGACATACTATAAAAAGTAAGTGAACACGTTACAACAATTACAAACAATATTGAGATAGTCGTTACAATTTGGGTTGAATTTTGATTGTTTGGTGTTTTCCACTTTTGATATAAACATCTTTCTTTCCTTCTGATATATATGTTTTATGCATAGTTGATAATGTGGGAACTATGCGTTCGATTAAAAGGAAATGTTTGAAATTTGGGACTGATGTTTATATTCACAAAGAAAACACAATCGTTTAATATTAATTCTGCCCCACAGGAATACTACACTTAATGATGTACATTAGATTTTCTCCCCGATATTTTATAATTTTTCTATGTAGGAGTCGTAGTCAGTTGAGAGAGGCAAGGAGATGGCTCTCTCAAAAAAGAAAGAGTCGCTCATAACGGTGTAGATACGACTACATCTTGGGGAATTTGGTAATGCGAGAGATCCAGTGATGCTGTATTGATACAAGTCTTCTTTCCGTTCCGACGAAACGGCTCTTTAATGAAATACTCGATATATAACGCTACATTCAAACATCAAGCTACATAAACTTACATTACAGATATGAAATAAATTTAAAACTACGATGTTCCATCACTTACCTACATCATATATTTGTATGATTTCTGCATTTTTGAATATAATACAGGTAATTAAATATCGAATGAATTCACGATAGCCAAATAATCTAAAATTCAATATTTCAGACTAATACTGCAATCATTTGGTAGAAACATATTTTAAAGAATTTGATCTAAAATGCAAACATATTAAACTCTATCATTTAATGAGTACATAATTTCTCAATTAACTATTACTGAGGATGAAGTTGGTAGCGAATGTCGTATTTTACTATAATCAAGAATATAAGTACAATCAAATATAAGTTCTGCAACAATTAAACTTTCCAAAACATTCTTTTAAAGAATGTAAATAAATATTACAATAATCCAATGTTAGATTAACATCTTAACACTAAAGATTCCTATAGTGTATATAAATTTGTAGATAGTATCTTACCTGTAATGATACAAGTCTCCTTTGAGTTTCGACGAAACGGCTGGTTCTTTCTAATATCAATGCTCTTATATAAATGTCCAATTTATTCGTTTCGCCAGAATCTTAAATTGAGATTGCACTGTATCCCACAGGCTGACGATGGTGACAAAGTACTTATTAGTCAGTCAATTAGCTGCATCACCCTTCTTAATTAATCACGAAGTATCTCTAATATTTATGGCTGTAAACTGTAAACATACCGATGGTACTTTAACTGACCCTAAGATCAAAGATAGTTCGTTCTGCGAATACTCCTTGGGATATAGTTCGACTTAATGCTTAATTTATTCTGCTTGTATCAACTAATTAAAATGGATTAGTTTATGTATTATTTGTTCGTTACCTATTGTGCACTTTTCTTGACCCAGATATCGAAGATAGTTCCTTCTGCGACTACCACTTAGTGCTTAATTTGTACTGCTGGTAACAACTAATTGAAACGGATAATCAGTTTATGTACTGCTACTCTCTGGCTATATCTCATTCGATTATACAGATAGCCAACACATGTTGTTAGTAAATGTCTAGAAGGAATATCATTTTGTTTTACCGAATCACTTAAACAAGAGTCTTAATACGTTTCTTCTAAAACTAATTTATTAAACAACTAGCTTGATAGAAAGCTCAGGTGCTAGAGAGTTTTGCCTTAGCTCATAAGGGTCTAATATGTATTATAATATTTATAGCTGTGATAAATAGAATTAAATGCAATCAATCTGAACATGTTTTAGTAAAATTTAAACATTACTTTAATATAATTTAGAGAACATTTCAATCTTGCTACTTTTACTAAACATTCTGTCCTAATAAACGTATTAATTTATAAATGTATCCATCATAATATATTGTACAATATACGTAAAAAATCATGAATCAGTGAATTAACATTGAGAGAGAGAGAGAGAGAGAGAGAGAGAGAGAGAGAGAGAGAGAGAGAGAGAGAGAGAGAGAGAGAGAGAGAGAGAGAGATACCTCTGATGATGTTCAAAATGGTAAGGAAAACAAAAAGTGCCCAGGACATTTTCACCTATATTGTGAGTGACACATACATCAGTATAGTAACCAGTACAAACAATGGATCACATATTTCAAATAACTGTCTGTGTAAAAGTGAAACTTGTTTAAACACACACACAGATATATATATATATATATATATATATATATATATATATATATATATATATATATATATATATATATATATATATATATATATATATATATATATATAAGGGAATGACTTATCCTCACAGAAAACAAATCACAATGCAATTATCATACAAAATAATAAATATACAATTGAAAACAATGAACCGGTAATATTCCTTTCGATCTAAAACAATGCACGGAAGGTGTAAGTTTGATCAGGATGTTTTATAAGTCAACGTTCAATTTAAATGCTTATTGATCTCATTTTGTTTTCTTGAATAATAAGATATAGAAAGATATGAGTTGTGGTTTACATGCTGTCCAACAAAATCACATTCTATGTTGTCTTTAAAATCAAATACATCTTTCCTTGTTTATCATCGTATACGTAAGCTTAAATTTAACAACAAGCAGTTACAAGAAACCCTGCTGTTTAAAATATGTCCTTAATACAGCTCTCCTCCACATAATACAAAGAATAAGCCCCTGACTATCCATTTAAAATGTTTTTAACTTTAACATTCTGTATAATACCAACACAGATACATACATATATATATATATATATATATATATATATATATATATATATATATATATATATATATATATATATATATATATATATATATATATATAAGAGTGTGTGTGATCTCGAAGACCTCGAATGGGTAATGATCAAATATTTAATTTATTAAACAAGTTGAATAATCTGGTGCTGTTGCTTTGGAAGCAAAAGATTTACATCGTTTTACGAGTTTCATAAACATTATGTTAAATCATTATAAGTTGTAGATTTAGATTATCAAATAGCATTTATTTTAATGGAAATAGGAGTGACAGAAGAATGAGTAATTTCATCTATTATGACGCAGATGATGCACCTTTCATTGAATGCGCGTTAAAAAAAGTCCATGGGGATCTTTATTGCTATTCTATAACTATTTCAATTATTACTTTCTTTTTAGGACTTATACATTTATTAACAAACTTACTTCCGAATCAAGCAACATAATTTGTCCAGACAGTATGAGTTGGTATTTGACAATGTATTTAACTTTTCAATCACACACAAAGTGAGAACGCTAAACTGACACTTATGTCGTTACGTTATGGACTTCATCAACAGAATGATATGATCTCTACTGACTGTCAACGGCGGTCTATGGAATTGAGAGCAATAGTAACGGATTGTCCAAGATTTGCGACTGGTTGTAACGGCAGCCCGTCCATGTTCGGCGTCGGTTTAAGCGCACCGATATAAATCGATTCTTTAACCCAACTCTCCATCCAGATTTGTTCTCAATCTATTATATTTAGAGAATTCCAAGTTAGAGTGTGACCACGGCAAACATGGTGGATGTGCCGTGATACCTCATACGTGTTTGATCACTATTCCATCGAGCGACTTTCACAGTCAGTACAGATCACATCAGTCTGCTGGTGAATTCCATAGCGTAAGGACGAAAGCTAGAGGTTAGCTTTCACTGTTTGTTGATTATGTAATTGAACAGTTCAATACATTGTCAAATATGAACATTACTGCATAGTAAAGCTTTCAGCAAAGTATTTAGGGTTTGTTAGGTTTAAGAAATGTGTAACAGAAGGAGTGTGACACTATCAGTGCCATTACTAAGCGGTTAAATCGTCCATTATTTGCAATTTGTTTAGAACAACCAGTTATGCATATCAAAAGTTGTATCTCGTTAAAGTGAAATATGTTGTCAGACAGTTTATGTGATTTAAGACATTTCATGATTTACGAGATTATCTAACAAGTGATGATTAAATATAAATAATACAAAAATATTTTAGGGACTATAATCTTTGCTGCCATGCAAATATGTTCTCGATTAATCATGTTGTCTACCGGTGTGATTTTACGTCGAGGATGAAATAATTTTAATCAATATGTGAAATCAATTAAAACGTAAAAGCGATGGTCCACTAGTATTTGTCATTCCTCTAGAAATAAAAGTCGAAGTTTTCATCTGTTAATGCAGTGCAGGTGATACAGTGACGATAATGCATGTATGTGTGTGTGTTGCTTATCACTGACATAGGTCAGCAGCAGTTGTCAAAAACGTGTTACATTATTTGACCAGTTTAAATATACCAAATGTTATTTTCCATGATTAGTGTTGATATATGTTCTTCTGTTTTTATTGCCCTTTATACTTTCAAATAGCAAATTTTGTATATATAACGTGGTCATTATTCCATCAGAATGATCTACTATTTGTATGGGATATTGCCTATATGTATGTATTGAGGTACTTGTACGAGAGAGAGAGAGAGAGAGAGAGAGAGAGAGAGAGAGAGAGAGAGAGAGAGAGTCCCATTCAGTGAAGAGTAGCTATTAATCATTTTCTTTCATCCAGTCAGTATATAATTTACCTACCGTCACTTTGTCATCATGCAGATCAATTAACCAGTCAGCGAGTAAACATTTGACACACCTGCAGGCATTGCATTCGTTCGCCAGTTTCATGCGACAAGCTGCTTGTGACAATATTGAATTGATTATGATAAGTATTTACAAAGTTTTCAATGAATTATTAATTTATAAATCGATAAGGGTGAAAAGAAGTCAGTGGAATCCTCGTTAACCTGACACTCGACACCTAGATCGTCTAAATGGAGGAATTATATTTATTACGCAACATAGACTAAACTTCGATGAATAAAGACCATTTTTGAGGTTGTGTGTACGATCAGCTGAGTATGAAAACGATCAATGGCAATGTTTTTTTGCATAAATATATGTATAAATCATGTCCTGTCGATGACGTGAACAAAACCAAGAGAAAATAAAATTGCAAAATATATCTACAAATAAATGTTTCTAGAATATGGGTAGATAATCCATTACCTCTATGGCTTTGAGTTATGTATTTTTCTTGTATATGAAGGACTGAGCCCCATTCTGTATTATTTTAAATTTGAAAATTTATATAATTTAATGTTGGTTGTACTAAAAATAGTAATGTTTCGTCTCGATCTTTCAGACTCATTGGGCGGATTGAGGGGTGGTATTACAAAAATGTAATAAATGGTTTCAGATAAATATCCAATACATTAAGCATGGATGCAAATGTTTACATCAACATACATCACTCATCAAATTTCCGGCTGAATAACACATTATAACTTTACAATTATTATGTACAACAGTATTCGTCTAAACTGTACTTATTTATGTTTTGTTAATAATTTTTCATTCAGTTACTTACAAGGCAGTATATACATAAGCCAGATAGAAAAAGTATAAGATTATATCATAAATACATTAGCATGCTTTGCAGCGAATTCCCGTTTACATTAATTGCAGAGCACCTTTGAAAATTTATTTTTTAATTATTTACTAAAAATAGAACATTTAATTATTACTATACGAACTTGAACTACAAATATAAATATTGTCTGCTGCAGTATAATTATTCAACCTTGTAATTATATATCTTTAAGAATAATACAGAGACGTCATTTAAATATTTTTTCAAGGGCGGGAGAGGAGCAAAACGTAATGGGTGTGGAAGCAACGTATCATAACCATCGAAATTATGTCCCTAAATACAAATCATTTTGAATCAACAGGTTAGCAGGTGGTCATGTCACGTGATGTAGAAGGCGGAGCGATCTATCATCTCGAGTAAGGCCAATTGAAGGATTAACAGGACAAGCAGGACAAACAACAAAACAAGGCAAGACACAAAACAAATTTGAATAAACAAGACAGGCTAACATATGTATTTATAAGCTTTGTTTTACCATAATCTCTCCGGCTATGACTTGAATCACCCTTCCGAAGAAAACTATTGTCTCACATTTAACGTTTCAAAGCGGATTTTTATAAAATCAACGGTATGAGCCTTATATTAAATACCTACAATTACCAATGGCTTTTGTAACATTTTCAAACACGTTTAGTAATACATCAGAGATGCAGGTCAAGCGTTTGCTTGTACGTTCTTGAAACACAATTATATTTAATGGTTGATTAGCTGTTTAAAATTAATTATGTATCTAATGGATTACGGCACATTTGTAAATGCCATGTGTTTGAACCTTTAATATAGATGTGTGATATTAATTATATTTGTACTAGGAGATAATAACCTTATAAAGACATGTATCCATCTTAATACGATGAATCCTAACAAGAAACAAAGCTAGATGGGACCATATTATGAAATTGGGTTCTAGTGGTTTTGTTTCGGTTAAGAATTGTTGCTTTAAAATGGGGAGTTGTCAGGTGTCCTCCCGATTGCAAGTTCATAGTAATATGTTCTGATACCAAATCAATAGCAACTTTGAAAGAGACATGGGAAGTTAATGATTCAGTGCATTAATATGTATCTTTACTTTGGCTGTTAAATTCATACTTCTGGATGGTCTTGGAAGTTTAGAGACCATTCAGCAATCAAATTGCTCTTACTAACGTCATATGAGCTAAGTATTGATCTACGGTAAATATCACAACCTTTTGGTAAATATGCTATACATTAAGAAAAATAACACTAGTTATCGCTTCTGTTTATGTTTATACTTCGTCATCAATGGTTCAAACATGATCGAAAAGGTCTATACAAGCAGGAGCACTTACGAAAAAAGGAACGTCTTGAATTATTAATAAAAGACATGAACACAAAATGGAAATAATTTTCTTTAATGAACCAGTCGCACAGAGTATTAATAGTGGAGGCTTATATCTATATTTTTAAAAGCTAATCTGCAGGCTGCCAAACTTAAGTTACAATTAGTGATACGCGTATATCGAGTATATGTTCATATGTTGTAATAACTTCTAACCATTAGTACCTACATGAAAGTGTAATTAACATATTAAATTCCTTTCGATGTTTTTCAGTGTTACATAGCTTTTGATGTTGTCCATCTACCTGCGTCTGGCTCTTTGTTGCTTGCGACGATATTTCTGAAAGTAAAATATTGTAACAAATTATCGAAAGAAATAAAAATGTAGTTGATGGCGGCATCCAATCAATGTCCTCAATTTATTCCAAAGCAATTCTGACATGCAAATGATACTACCAATAAATATAAATATGTATTCTATATCAGATAGTGTAGTGAGTCAATCATAGTTTTATGCAGGTTCCAATAAATTTACCTTGGAACAAGTGATGATACTGATCGAAACACCATTATGGAAGTTGTATTAACAACAGCGATAAGTGTTGTGAGCCATTTTTAACACATTGTTAGCTATATAATGCTGATATAAATTAGATATAGGTACCATTAAAAAAATCATCATGAGACAACTGAAACAGGCTAAACTGGGTGGCTATTGAACCAGCGACCCTGGATTACCAGTCCAACACTCTACAAAATAAACTACCGTGGCATCTGCGATAACATAAAATCGCTCCAGGATTATAATGATGTATAAAGTAATTAGATTATTATCAGTAGTTATGAGAGTCAGGGATGGAGCACTGTGACTGGTCTAAGAGCCCACAAGAAAGCCTGTGCCCCGACCATCTTAAACTGAGTTAATATAGCATTCAACTGAATAAAATTCAAAAACGACCATATATTTAACAATGCTAGTTGTTTTGGGTTCTAAATCGAATTTATTCTTGGGGTCTATGAACATTTAGCATATTGACGTCAAAACAGGTATCCCGTCACGTGTAAGGTAAAAATCACGTCAAAAATGTAAAACCCAAATTTGCAAATTTAGATCCAAAATGAAATGCAAAAGTTTCACCAATTCAATAATGAATAAATAATTTAGAATATAAGTTTTAAAAATATCATTATTATAAAAATTGATTAAACAATTAGAAAACCTTTTAACAATATATTACAATATTTGAAACGTATGAACAATTAACAAAATTGGAATATTCTTCACCGACGGTTTGATTTGTATTTATCACCAAGAGCATGACGTTCAGCGCACTCATTCATCGCAATCGTGTACTTTTATAAAATTGTCATATGCTTCTACGGGAATATTGAATGTGGTAGTGGATGATCGAACAATCTGATTCACTTAAGCGAGTGGATATATATATTCGGAATGGTAAACAAACAAACAGCTAAAACACCCACCCGCTACACCTGCATTGCCAATTATACTTTCCATTTAAAATCTCGATTCAAATAAGTCAATTCAAATGCATTAAGTATGTTTTATAACTGCACTCAGTTTTAACTTATACACGCTAAATTGCTCTCCGATATACATGCAAAAATAATTTAAATATACAAGGACTTGGAGTTGGACAAGACGACACAAAACATACAGAATGCACTCATCAACAATACTTTTTTAATTCATTCAAAGCAATTAGTATTAAAGGTTAAAATGGCGATAATCTAGCAGGATGAATGAATAGTAAATTGTTGTGACCTAAGAATTGGGAATGTCATTTAGTGAAAGTAATGTCTATTAATTTTGTTTTGAGGTTTATGTTTTGAGTTTTACAGCCAATGGCCATGCGCAATGTCTGTTTCTGAAGCGATATTACTGTACATATGAACTGACAATGATGTTCAAGACCTTTCAATGCGCCACATCTACGTTAATGTTGCCATTATGGAACATACAATATGCAGGCCATGTAATTTCATAGTGACTAGGACCATTTAAGATTTTGTCGCGGGGCACAACATCGCATTTTTCATTGGGCACAATTTCACCTATGTCTCCTTTTTTCAACCTTTTGTATAGTACATTATGGGTTTTGTGTCTGTGTTGAAACGTTAATATTCGAACATCTGCGCTACAAATAATCTTTTCCCAGGCAACTCTCATTTCATATTGGAGACGGCGATACCCGTTGTGCTGTGATCGAAAATATACGCTCATTGCTAATGTTTGATCTCTCAGACTTTTGTTTACTTGTTTGTTGAGCAATTATTAAGCAGAACAAATGTACAAGCTTGTATGAGTAACGAATTGTGCCGCAAAAGTTGTTATCCTGGCTAGACAACAATTTCTTTCAAAATTGCAAAATTTACGACTCAAAAATAGTTCAGTATCAGATATTTCTGTTTACATTTGGTTGGTTTCCATGATAAGTTCCAGTGAATATTCAAGGAATATTAATACTACCATGTATTGCCAACTAAAACGTAGCTGTGGCTTGTTTATCTGTATGGAGGATATGTCTAATTTTATGTGAAACAATGTTATTTTTAAATTGTTTATAATACAATCGGGAACGTGGATCTTTCTTGGTTTAATTTTTATTAAATCTGTGTATTGAATTTTTAATGCTTTCTGATTTTGTTCAAACCTTTAAAGATTTTGTTTTTATTTAGGTTTTGCCATTTTTAAAATCCTTTCACGTTGAATGTTTTTTTTTTTATTTGTGCAGTTTCTAACTTTTTTTCAATTTGGTTTCAAATATTTGGTGAATTTATTGTTTTGAGGTTTCATGCGGAAACCTTGTAACAAATATTTCACTACCGAAACAGCAATTATTTAAAGCTACTTTTACAATAGGAGAAACAATGAAATAATGTTTAAGATGGTTTTTAAGACAATCCTATGTGACTACAGATGAGCTACATGTTCATGTAGGATCATCAGCATTATAATAAGTCCTTTAAGATACACACTTTGTTGATATGACGATGTATTTGGGATGACACAGGTTATGGATCGTCAAACTGGTAGCCAAGATAAAATATATGACCTATTGTCACGTAGATCTATGACAATATTGCTATTTAAATTAAACAACCCATCAAGAAGAAAGAGTAGTAACGCGCAAGATTTTATTATTGATTTATCGTCACAATATGAAAGGGCCCATAGGGTAAAAAGTTCGTATTGAATCCAGTGTGGAACCAGAACAACTGACAAAGAATCCAAGGCCAGCATCTCGATACTACCATCAAACCACTGGAGTATGACATGTGGCATTGATTGGAAAGGAAAGCGAACATACCATAGAATAATATGTTATAGCAAAAAGAAAACAAAATTAACCAAACGCGTGTCCAACACTTTTAATGACCGTGAACATGAATCAAGGTAAACGTGGCAAGCCTGTATCTGGTATCTGGACAAATGAATGTTCGTTTCTTTATCATGATTCGTCCAAGATATTAACATGATCTATTAAGGGGTGTACGAAATATGAGCAAATTACAAAGACATACACCAAAACTTTAATGATTGCAACTTTAATCCCAATGTTAGTGTGTCAAGATCAAACTTATTGACGAATAAATTGATTTAGCAATATAAAAAGTAATTTAGTATATAATAAGTAATGCCATGTATTATGATACATTTTGCAATAGTTAAGGAAATATTAAACAATCAAATTTTCCGCTGTTGGAAATGTGACTGCTTAGACTCAAGTCAAATTAACATGGGATTAACAAAGTGTCCACGAACAGAATATACATGATGAATGCAATACATGTAACGTATAGTTACATATACTTTCGCGCTGACTCATTTGGCGATTATGAAGACTTGCAACATCAAACATGCATTTAACCATTGAGGTACATACTCTTATATGTCATGCCTCTCAAGAACTTCTTTTCTGAAACAAAATATGAACAAATCACGGAAACAAATAACAGGAGGTACCGTCATTGTTTTATAAATTATTTATGTCGACAGAACTATGCAAACAAATGTGCGTGAGTTTGAGTTATCATGGTTGCAGTAACCATTTTCATGCATGCATCAAACCTGCAAAACGTTGGAAACCTTTGCTCCACCAGACATATACAGCGTTAATTAAATTCGAACTTAATTCATCTAGTTGTTGTATGAATTTTTTTTTCTTATAACCCTACATCAGTAAATTGCAGCCAGGACAACAACACTGTATGTTTGTATGGCTCGCATGAATAGTGGCATGTGATAGACCATTGAGTTATAAATGTCGCATATGGGTTACAATTCTCATATAGCATGTGAAATCATTGACTGAACCTGTTCCGTGTTTTTGTTTCCATGCTAGCACAATAAGCTTCCCAAAACAAGCATGGTTTTGAGACGCTAAGCAAAGTAAGTTAATATTTCACTAGATTTTGTATAATATTAAGCAACAGTTTTTTTTCACAACAAAATCTAAACCAAATATGCTGTCAATAGAAAAGTAGTGATTTGTGCAAATGATAAGTCGATCATCTAATACGAAAATCTAGTAGCTTTAAGTGACCATACCAGGTTGCCTTTTCTTGCGATAATCACACAGACAAAAAATTGGTATACTGCACATGACTATCGATGACATATCAGGAACATATATTAGAAAGTCTCCCAAATATGGAATGTGGGGGATAGTGTTCCATGTCCAAGGGATCCCAGGTGCAGCACTGCATAAGCAAGCTTTTACAGTGTCTAGAATATGACACCAGATACGGTCATTTGAATTCGAAAGTAACCGGTGTCACCTAAGACAAAATAGTTTAACTTTTCAGGTTCGATTTTGGATATGGACTTATTAATTTAATTGCAAGAGATAATTGCATATATTCTTGATGCTAGTTTTACAAAAGCACTTATGAGCTTAATAATACGTTTATATTTATTAAAAAGATATTACTTTCGTCATTTTCTCGTTTAATAAAATGCAAATAGTGGAACAATATACTCTTTTATAATGCACATTCTCTCTCACCACTACTATTAACAATATCATTCCTTTATTAATAATTACTGCTATGGGATAATATATCTTGAACATTTATTTATCTATACCAGGAAACTGTATTTTACAAAGCTTTCATTTCATATGGGGTTTTCAAGTGTGAAATGTCGAAATTATAATGAAAGTTATTTTATCGACTTGATATTCTGCATGAATTTAATTTGAACTTGCCTGATAAAGTCCATGAATCAAATCTAGTATCCGGATGATAATATGTGCTGATGATACAACTAAAAGGCACGTAATTTCCCAGTATATGGTATCTATTTTCTTCGCTGCATCAGATTTTGGATTTTCTTTGTCCATATCGTCATCTGAAAGGAGATTCAAAGTTCAAAGGGTCGTGTGTAGAACAAAATCATAGCCTTAAAATATATATGTTGCATAAGTGGGTACAAATCTTTCGAAGAGACTGATGATCTGCTGTCTGAAAAATAATTTCCGTGAATTCATGCTACGAACAAATCTTTAGTACTGCCATAAATATTTTTGAATTAGTCATGTGGGGAAATATATTAAATATCTTTATTTAGGACGAACTAGATACCATTAGAAGACATATTTTGACGACCGCATGTTGATATAACGTCCGGATTAAGTGGAGGAGCTACTTTTCAAGATGGCTACTCACCTTGTTAGATTAGATATGTATTGGAACTAGTTTAATACGTTCTAATTAGACATCATACAATATCAGCAGGTAATTCCAATGTTTATATGATATACTATCTGGGGGAGTGGAGATAATAGTTTTAAGGCTGTGGCTATGCCGGCCATATTAAATATCACGTTGCAAACATATTGACGTAATATTATCTACACACAACGATAGGTCTTCGGATAAAGTCCGGACACGTTACACTCAGAAGAAGTCGGAGTTGTAAAGATGGCTGCCGTGGTGACATTTTAAATGACAGATTGTCATTTGTGACTAAATTTATTTATAGGATGTATTCTAATACAAACCACATCTTGATATTACAGATATTTCAGACCAGATGAAGTCTGCTAAACGATTTTCATGATGACCATTCTGGTGGCCAGGTTAGGTGGCCACAATGCAACATTTCTTATTAATATCGTCTAAACATGATTAGAAATATTCTGGTGAAAAGACCAAGCTGATACGACTTTCCGCTCAGCAGAAATAGCTATAACAATATTCTTTAATAATGGCAACATTGTTGGACATCAGAAAAGTACCATGTTATTTTTATAACCAACTCGATACTATAAGTAAGGTTTTTTACAGAAACCATATGTTGTTATGCATCCATTCAGTAGGAGTCGCGAAATTCAAGATGGCGGGCGTGGTGTCCAAATAGAATATCGGTACTAATAAGTTTTTTATTTTTGAAAACCTATATACTGACCTATACACTGGCGTCGATACCCATGGTTCAAGAAAAATACCGATCAACTGAAAGGCATCCCGACCGATCCCTGCACGCACCCCTGGCTCGTTTACATTATCAAAGTTTCTATGCTGGGAGTGGTAACAGCTATTCTCTGGACTAAGCCTATTCTCTTAGGACAATTGAGGGAAATGATTATTTTTTATTCACATTCCATGATTTTCTAAAAGTGTTGACACTTTTTAAGGGGGAGATATTGTTGCGGAATTTTGTATATATTTTTCGTTTATTTAATATTTGGATTAAATACATATACTCGGGTTTTCTTTTCTATATGGCGTTATCCGAGGGTGGTTATGTATATCGCATATGATTTTGAAATGGTGAGTTCAGTTCATCTCATGGGACTCGAGCACAGCGCTTACAATGGGAAATCCGATATACCTTGAAGGCATAGTCAGTCTATACCAATATCGCCAGTGTATAAATTTCCTCATCGTAGAGTTAAACATCACATTACAAAGAATCTTGTCATTGAGCAGTCTACTTTAATGAATGCAATTTTCAGCTCAAGAGGTATACGAGTTATATGTTATCTTCATATTTACATTTTATGATATAATTGCTTTCCTGCCATATTTATTTTGCATTTTATGGTAATTCCTACTTGTGTAGTATAATGCAATGATTTTTGCCGTTTCCTAGTTTACCTGTTTGTAACTTAATATAACGATTATTTTCGCATAAATGTATTTTTAGGAAAGAGAAGATGTTACGATAAGTACCATATAATTATTGTTAGATACAGGTTCACTTCTTAACCTGATTATCACCTTTGCACAGCAGTCCCGATAATCTAATTTGTATAAAATAATCAACTCAACTGTACAGTACTTAACGTCATTACGTGCTGTTATACATGGCCGTGTCATTTGTAGTACACGGAATCGGATTTTATATTTACAGCTGACGGATTCGTGATTGATTAATGGTGACTGCTGAATACTGAGTGATGAACAGTGATGGAGGGACGGAGTGATAGTAATGCTGTATCTCTGTGTATGCACCATATTGTAGCTGTTGTTTACCAGTGTTGCTAATTTTGGTTATGTTATACTAATACTACTACTACTCCTACTACTACTACTACTACTACTACTACTACTACTAATAATAATAATAATAATAATAATAATAATAATAATAATAATAATACAAATAATGAGGACTTTGTATAGCGCCTAATCACTAGAAGCTCTAAGTGCTATACAACATTTGCAAACACCTAGAAATTAAAACCCATAAATAAAGATATGATTACAAAAAAAAGAAGAAACACCATGAACGTAGACATCATTAAACATGCTAATAAATAGTTAAGGTAGGAACAATTATTAGGTCTTTAAGTTTGTTCTCCGTCGAAAAGGGTAAGTGTTAAGAGCACTCGTAAATGGAATCACTTTGTCGTTGTGTCTACGTTCAGTTGGCAATTCGTTCCACGTAGCTGGGCCCTGGTATCCGTTGTCCATATGACTTCATTTACATATATGGAATAATGAGTGTACGATTGTCCGAAGAGTTGCGTAAGTATCTCGATGGTGTCTACACATTGGTTTGTTGGATTGGAGTCCGTCAGTGAAACGTAGCATAAAGAACAAATGTTGTGCTTGATTCTGGATTGAATGGATAGCCAGAGTAGAGTACAGAGCAGTGGATATGTGTACTCTAGTGATGGCACTCTAAGGATGATCGCAGCAGCTCTGTTTTGAACTTTTGAAAATTTCTGGAGTATATATTGAGGCGAACCAGAGAGAAATGAGTTACAATAGCCCAGTCTTTAAAGTACTAATCAACACACAAAGTGTGATAATGGAACAATATGTGCGAATGAAGATGATGAGTCTCATCTCAAGATATGTGGCCTTACATATGTTCATGTCTTATTGGTGAAATGTGAGAGTACTGTCCAGAGTAACACCTAGGTTTTTTACTGTCTGTGAATTTAATGTTGATGTTGTTGATATTTATTTTTCGCGGTAAAGGATGTTAATGAGAAAGTCTTTGTGTTGTGATTAGAATGGCTTCAATTTTGTCATTATTCGTCTGCAGCTTGGTGCATGTCATCCCTGATTTCACATCAGAAATGCACCACTCAACACCTTGGATGGTAGCATCACCTTCAGTTGAGTGGCTAGATATGTATATTTGGGTGTTATCGGCGTACAATTGTCGAGACCGTTGATGTTGATCTATAATAATTGAGAGAGTCGGAGTGTATATAATGAAGAGAACAGCTCCAAGAAGAAACCTTGAGGAAGATCACAACATAGATCAACTGGGGTGGTTTTTAATTCATTCGCGGACACAATTTGTGTTCTTTTGACTAAGCAGGACTTGAACCATATAAAGGCTTTATGATGAATGCCATATACATGCTGGAGACGGCGAAGTAATATATCATGGTCTATTGTGTCAAATGCTACATACAAATCAAGGAGGGTGAACACTGCAATCTTTCCACTATCCAAAAGGAGAGAGATTGTCATTAATCACTTTTAGAAGAGTAGTTTCAGTGTTGTGGCAAGGGATATATGCAGACTGTACATTACTAAAATACTATTTCAATTCAGATGAGACACAGGTTGGGTTAGAATCACTTTGTATAAGATTGTTTTATTTAACCTTCCGTGATTTAAGTAATGTAGTGGTCTGATTTATCTGTATGGGATATGTTAGTGACGTTCTTCTTAGCAGCTTCATAAATTTGCTTATGAATCTTTAGTCTGGAAGAACTACAAAGTCTCTTCGCTTTACGGCAATCGTATTTGCGGTGTCTTTTAGCAGTGCGAAGCTGGTCTCTAACACGCTGTTATACCACGAATAACACTTTTGAATTGATAATCTGTGCTTGGTGGCTGGGGCATGTTTTACAAGCAATCAACGCAGACAGTTACTGAGTTGTTCTGCTTTAGGAGGTAAGCAAGTTGTTAGGTCTACTTGGATGTCATGCATTAGCTTGGTTCTATTTATTATACGGAGGATTCTCTTAGTAGCAAATAAAGGTGGAGGCTTAGGGACTGATACGTCAAGATGACATATACTGCAGAAATGATCTGATGTTCGTAGGATACCAGGGAGGACCATATACTATTATCATCGGATCAATGAATATTTCAGTCTAAAATGTGACCATGCTTATGGGCGGGCTGGTTAATTGAATGTTTGAGGATAAAAATAGTAATGGAATCTAGGAGTTTTGATGTATATGGGTTTCCAGTACAGTCAAAATCAAAGTTGAAATCTCCAAGAATAATCAAGTTACCACATATATAATTTACATACTCCAGAAGATTCTGAAACTGCTCCAAAAAGAGATACTCAGCTTGTTTTTTGCTACTAGGAGGAGGGCGGTAGAGGCAGAAAAAATGGACTGACCATTGTTATAGTGTGAGTGTGGTTTGGACTAGTTCTAACGATGTATGATAGAAATTGAAAGTTATGGTGTCGTTAAGACGATTGACCATGGAATTCTTTGTGATGACAGCAATTCCATCTCCGCGAGAGTGGCGGGATGAACAGCTTGATGGAGTAACCGGTGGGTGATAGATCGACGCCTGATGTTTCAGCCATGTTTCAGTCAGGAACAAAACGTCAATATTCTGATCGTTGATAAAATTAACTAGTTCTGTGTGCTTTTCCGATGGTCCTACTGATTGTACAGTGCTTAATGCAATCAAGCAATACACAGTGGCATATCGTGGATAGCTGACCCGAATAATGTCCATTTAATACTGATTTCAATCAGGTTATCTGAATTAACTGCCAAATTTAGGGGCCTCGAGTGGTATAAAGCGCTTTCCGTTACGGATCACTGCCATCTCACCTCTCTTTGCGTGGGTTCGAGTCTAAGATTCGGCTAATGTAGTTATGTGAGAAAGCTTGCCAGTAGCTTCTCATGGGTCGGTGGTTCTTTCCGGGGGCTTTTCCTCCACCAATAATACTGGCTGTCATGTATAGCCTATCGTGTGCTGAACAATAGCGTTAAACTCTACTACAACAACAACAACTGCCAACTTTTTAAATTGTCAACCCGGAAAGGGTGAAAGGGAGACAACTGGAATTCAACTTTCTATTCCATGCCGGCCATCTTTAAAGCAACATTTCTTATTTCGCCTCCGTTTACATTTATAAAAAGTTGAATTCAGTCTCAGTTCGTTCATTTTAGAGCACACTGTAGTGTGGAGATCCAATGAGTGATCATTGAAAGCCATTAATGAGGGTCCATCATAACATTAACTGGTTGATTGTGGAGCAAGACAGCCAAGAAAAAGTCTAATTGTCCTTGTTTCCAAAACAAGGAGATGATGACGAAACATATATGAAGTGCGATAGCTGCCATGTTGTTATGATTGTGTGACTAAAGGGGCAGTATTTATGATTAGAGACTGGTAAATTATACAATGGAATACAACAAGAGAAAAAGATATTTTACGGATCTTTAGGCAGATCAGGAGAGGCAGACCGTTGGTAGCTGTTCCCCAACCATTCAACATCATTGGGACTGAAAACACCTTTTGGATTTGTGTTCGACTCCACAAGTTACAAGTTCCACTCATGTTGCTCTGACCTGAATTCACCAAAGGTAAACCACGGAATCATGGACGCTGACTAGCAATTCGATCTCTGATGTTTGATCCCAGTAACTGTCTAATTATTTCGTTCTGAGGAATATGTCTCCAGGACTGACTTCCCACAATCACATCAGTAAGCTAAGAAATCCTTTAAACGGAGAGTATGGGTGTGTCTTGGAGAATGTAAAACATCGAACTATATAAGTAGCTCTAGTTTTCTTATTGCATATATACGTATCTTAGCTGAACATGTTATTATGTGTGTACTGAATGTCAGAGATAAGTATGTATTTCATTATAAACGGTTTTGTTATAAGTGCTGAGTGTATAATTAAAATATTTATATCACGCGTACGTGTTTTAGGGTAATATAGGTTATTCGCTTTAGATAAGGTATACGTGTTATCTCCATTATAGAATGCAAAGGACAGAGATTGTGGTGCAGCTTACAATTTTTTATAATCTCCTCGGTACAATAAGCTTCGTGTGGAATATTATTCATCAAACACGACATGGCAGGTCCTGTAGTGCAGGCAAAGTATGACCCGGGATCCTCTCTAGAGTTTATTTGTATGATGCCCTGCAAAATTTGGTGTACCTGTATAAATCAGTCATTTCAAAATCGTTGTGATGGTAATCATTGACAAATTTCATAATATTTGTATCATGTTTAATGTACCTTAATTTATCCAAATCTTAACTACTTTAATCAAAGCATAAATATAAGTATGCAATGTTAATCAACCAACAAATACTAACTTTTCACCCATTGTAAGGAATATAATTCTCTTGTAAATACAAAGATTAAAAGTTGATTATTTTTTGGTGTTTGTTTGAAGATTTTTTTAAAATCTTTTTTTAGGCAATGCTACTTGCATATCTTTACCAGGTCAGTTATACAAAAAAGACGAAACAGTTTATCTGGAAAACGTACTCCGGATTCTTTGTTTTGTTACCAGAAAAATGTCCATTTAAATAAAATAGTATAGGGTAATATCTCTGCGTCGTGTAGCATGGCGCAATATAAGCTTGATTTCGGATGAGGAGAAGACTAAACACACTTCAATTCAAAACTACTAATCATATACCTTTCATATCGCAACTAACCACCGTGTATTGAGTTCGTAGTTTGTTTGATTATACTTCTGTTTAATCTTGTATACATTTAAAATAGTTACATTTTCTTTATTTCTACTCACATTCGATGAGTTAAAACCCAGCCAATGCACTGTGACAGGAGGTAAACCACACCCTGTCTCCTTCAGGGATGCATTTAGATAAACGATATTTCCATGTGTCTGTGTGCGTTTTATGGATGGCTTACAGTCTGCATCTGGAGGTACTGAAGAAGACAAAAAAATCCATATGGTATATGCTAACTTGTAAAATAATGATACTAACAATTCTTGTTGAGTATGCCCAGCATAAGCCCAAATGTGCCACTCCTGAACTTAATTGTAACTATATTGAAGCACATATCAAGGATACTGTTCCAAGTATCAAGAGACTCGTATAGTGAGTATCTATATGTATGAATAAATAATATGAACCAAAACGTCTTTAATAAGCAGATTTTAGCGGCTTTAATCAACAAAATAGATATGGAAATGCAAATTACTGGCAATTGTCAACTTGAAATCTGATATGGTCTAAGCACAGTAGCTCTGTTTGTAAATCCAGTTACATATATAATGGAATACGATATATAAAATGATAAAGAAATAAATATACTTCATTTTTTCGGCCGAAACAATTGTGGTACAATGAATAGTAACGACAAAAGCGGTATATATTACACTTACTACAGATGTGTAAGGTTCCATTCCTCGTACTTTCTCTTGATCTATGACTACTTGCTTCCATCGAGTACACCACTTTATACACTCCAGTGTCCATTTCTTCGAAATCATGAAGCCAAATGTCATACTTTCCGTCACGAACAATCCTTTTCTTACTAGATTCTTCCTTTATATTTTCATTGTCATCATTAATATTTGCAAACCATTGGTTAATTAAAATATTATTGCGATAAAGGCTTACATAACCTTCTCTTGGATTTAAAATGGTATTTGAAAAGAGTTTTATGGATGATCCCTGGCAGATGCAAAGATGGGTATCTGAAATATAAGCAAATCTATGTACCAAAATGATGCAAAATACTCGCGCCATGGTTATAACACGGTAAGAGATAAACAGAGTGCAGATTGCATTATGTTTGATGTGAAACATTAAATTGGACATGCTTCACGGTGTCAGTTCTAATTAGCAAACTAGAAAAATGGTTGTAACCCTCTGTATTAATATAGAGAAAAATAAGATCAAACATGGTGATAAGCAATGTTTTCTCCGCGTGCAAGACTAAGACAATTAGAGTCATTTTTTCAAGTCGCTGCATGTAACAATTAAACCAGAAGGTATCATTCACGCCTTCTTTCAAGTGTTCTTGAACATTTCTGATCGCCAGACATCATAATTTTGTTAATGAAAGTATATTATGTGTCGAGGCACAATACTATATTATTGTCACCTAGCAAAAGTACATTTCCTCTTATGTAGGAAGGCATTTTCATTTTTATCTTCATGAACTAGTTATAAAAGACAGTATTGAATACGATTCAATTATGAACTATAAATACGTTACTGCGAGAGCATATGTTATGCTTAAACCGTTGTCATTATATGTAGACTGCATCGGATGTACACATAAAGTAGTGGACCGTTTCTAAATAAACATTTATGTTTCTGAAGTGACATGTATTTATCCTGAACTTCGAATTGTACATGATCTCTGCATCTTCAAAGTCCTCAAAACTACCATTCAAATAAACAACAATGTTTGTAGACATAAGTGTGATAGAAGACACGTTTTCACAATCTAAGACACATGCGAATTTCCTAATGTATTCCTCTTTGTCCGTATACATAGTCAACAGAAATATGAAGATAAAACTGGTGTTGTCGATATATAGAATTAGGAACAACTAGGCTCTGAAACAACTCTACCCAAGGCAAGAATATTTAACGTTGTGGCCTATGCATTTTGATAACAAACAACTTGGATAAATTGTTCTATACATGTCTGATCAAATCGTTGAAGACAAATGCGACCAAATGATAAAGGCGAGTCGCAGCAATGAGTAAACTGGACCCTAGTTCCGATATTCATCTACACTGTAACTATAAAGGACACATCTCAGATACTAAACATCTAGGTACCAACAAAGCCCACCCAGGCTGACTTTGTATGTTAAACGTATGTCCAAAAAGAATTAAAAATTAAAGCCACTTTGATCAATCTCGCAATAACCGTTGCAGGGAATTATGTAGCCATATGACTAGGCAGTTCGATTTGTGCAACAAAATCAGTTAAGTTTGCAGAGAAAGGACTGCTAAATTAGAGTAGTTATAACAATTGGTATAACCGATAAAAAAACAGTTTATCGGCATGTCATTTACACATAGTCTATGTTGTCCTTTATCAAAGTGAACATAGTCGAGTTGAATCAAAACTCAAATGATTTGTATTTGGACTTTGATATTCGAGTTGTTTGGATTTTGTCCACACGGCAACGGCGCTATGCAATTAGTATCAGTAACAAGGACTGGAACATACCGCTAAAATTCATGATGAGAACGCCATCGAGTAATTACCCTTCGCTACCTATTAGGATGTCCTTTGAAAGCAATGAAAGCCAGCAACAGTATTACTTGTGTAGCCAAACAAGGTTAATATAACTGAGTTTATCTCAACAGTGGATTCGAATTTTATTTCCATGGCTGAATAGAATGTTATTATATGAAAGATACATCCGGGTCTCGAATTCTCCCTCTCAAAGTGCCTCGTTAAAATATGTATACACTGAAACATGTTATTACTCACATGTTCAATTTTAAACAATATCTTTGTTTGCAAAGAAGACAAAAACGTGATATTGGAACTACCATATTTGGTTTCAAATCATCTGGAGATACAAAACGTATTCATTATTCGACATAAGAACAGATGTTACGGGGTGGTTCACAATGTGTTTGCCTCTGGCTGCCGTTGCTGTTGTTTGTCTGTCGATTCGACGATAACCTCTCTAGTGATATGATGGTTGGAACGGATGGTTCTGTTCTGTGCGTGCGCAGGTGGCTGACTAGGCCAACCCTTGCATGGAATGTTCATTTGCATAAGGGACAGGGAATGTGTTGGACATCTCCATGAGTGTTGATGGTACGGGCTTTTCTGGCTTTTCTCATCAGCTCTGCAGCTGCTGTCCTGCTAGATTCGCACAGCTTGGAGCCTTTGTGCACAGAGTTACGCCAAGTGACTCGATCGCTTCCCGTTTGCTCCAAAGAATCAGTGTTTATGTTCAACGGCTTCAATGCAGCTTTCAGATTGTCTTTGAAGCGTTTCTTCTGATCTATGCGCCACACTTAAGCACTTTATGACAGTGTTTCAACCTACAACCTACGCGTATTATAATGTACATGACATAAAAGAACTTTTCGATACTATACATATCACTCGCAATATAGACTTACTGTAGGAGGTAAACTTTTTTTAAATTATAACTTTTATGTCATCACACACAGCACTTTTATGTAAGATAAATACCTTCCCTTAACTTCAAGATATTTTCATCCGTCTTCATTGCCATACACCATGTTCAACACCCGTTGATTTGGAAGCTTTATATTTTACTGTTACCATTGTACTTTCAACTTATTGTTTTTTGATATAGCTGGTCTGTATTAAAACTTTCACCTTTTTAAACGTTTTGACATATAACCTATTGTTGAGCGCTAAATAGCCTAAAAGTGTTGGTGCGCAGTTAAAATATAATCAAATAATCAATCGATCTAACCTCCGCGCGATCGCTGTCCTTGCTGTAACTCACCATAAAGGAGTCTCTTAGGCAGCCGGTGGTCTGACATGCGTACAACATGTCACACGCAGCTTAATAGGCACTGCATCTGGATGCTGTGGATGCTGTAAAGACTTGCTTGGGCGCGTACATCCGTGTCTCAAACCTTGTCCTGCTACGTGATGTTGAGGATTTTCCAGAGAAATGTGGTGTGCAAGTGGTTCAGCTTACTGCCGTGGCGTTTGATACACCGTCCAGGTTTTGCATGTGTAAAGTATTTAGAGCACAACTTTCCTGTAGACCTTTACTTTGGTCTGAATGCTGATGTTTTTTTAATTCCAGACGTTAGCATACAATCTACCAAAAGTTGCGCTGGCTCTGGCAATGTGAAGGTTCAACTCGTCAATAGTGACGCTATGTGAGAGTATGCTGCTAAGGTAGGTGAAATGGTTCACTACGCTGAGATTTTGTCCATTACGGCGATGTTAGGTTAAACATTTTCAGGGGCAGACTGATGCAGGATTTCAGTCTTCTTGGTACTAATGGTGAGACCAAAGCATGTGCATGATCTTGATAACTTGTCAACGCTGAAATGCAGGTCGGCTTCTGAGCTAGCATGAGGGCGCAGCCATCAGCGAATATGAAATTCCTGATGGTGTCTGTCAGATTCTTGATTTTTGCATGCAGCTTTATGGGATTGAATAGTTTTCCACCTGTACCGTACCGGATGCCGACTCCAACGTCTCTTTCTCCGAAAGCATTAGTCAGCATGGCGGAGAACAATAGACTGAACTATGCCAGTTCCAGAACACAACACTGTTTGACGCAGTTGGTTACTGAGAATGATTCAGATATCGCTCCATTGTCCAGGACTCATGCCTACACGCCATACTTGAAATGCTGCACCATGGATATACTGTCTTTGGGCATACGTACTTGACCATTACAATCCACAAGCCTTCTCTGCTGACAGCATCAAAGGACTTTGTCAAGTCAACGTAGAAGAGGTCGGTGTTTTGCTCTTGACATTTCTCTCGTAGTGCCTCGCAGCACATACCATGCCATATGGTTCCACGCTCTTTTCGGAATCCACACTGGCTTTATGGCAGTAGTCCCTGGTCATGGTGCGTAGTGAGGCGGTTCAGAAGGATTTTCTTTCCTACAATTAGCAAGAAAATATCCCGATGATTGTCGCAGGCCTGGCGGTTCCCTTTGCGCTTATACAAGCAGATTAATGAAATGTCTTTGAATTCCTGGGCGATTGTCTCTTGCTGATATATCAGTAAAAACAGTTGGTCGAAATTTTCTATCAGGGCTGGGCACCCTCCTTTGTAGACATCAGCTGGCATGTAGTCTGTACCAGATGTGTTTCCACTGGAGATCAAGCATTTCGCTTTCTGTGTCTCGAGCAAGGTTGGCGGATCATCCAGTGCTTCGTTGATGAGTAAATGGGAGAGACGACTAATGGCTTCATTATTGATGGATGAAGGACGATACAGGACGTCGTCATAGGGTGCAGCCCATCGGCCTTGAAAAATCTCCTGTTGTCAGTATTATGTGTGTTCCTGTCTCAGATGAGGGGGGGGATGATCCAGAGGATGTAGGTCCATACACGTCCTTCAGGGAATTGAAGATGTTCTTCATGTCATGCTGTAGCACTGGATCTCATCAGCTTTGTTGCTTGGCCATGTGTATCGCATCTGACTCAGTTTCTCCTTTACAGTTATGCGTATACTGTTGTACGCATCTTTCCTAGAGGTGGACTTGTGGTTGTTGAAGTATGTTTGAAAGAGGCGTTGTTTCTCATCCAGTAATTGTTTGATCGCATCGCAGTTCTCATCAAACCAGTCTTGATGATTTCTGGTTGAGGGTTCTACGACTTCTGAATCTGTGCTGTAGACCGGCTCTCTGAATAACGCCCCGCCGGTCTCCAAATTCTGTTTGCCGAGAGGGGTGAATTTCTAATGTTCGTCCCGGGCATCCACAAGACATTTCACCTTGGTGATGTTTAGTCGTTTAGGACCCTTCTTTCCCTATGGGAGTCTTTTGGGCTCAATACGGATGTTAAGTTTGGTGATGACGAGGCGGTGGTCTGTTCAGCAGTCAGGGCCACACAAGGATTTAGTCACACGCACATCTTGCCTGTTCCTCTTCCTGAAAATCACGTAGTCCATGAGCTGCCAGTGCTCAGAGCGACGGTGTCTCCATGACGTTCGTATATGGGTAGGGAAGCAGTGGACTTTATTGCTGATCAGCATTGTCGATTTCAATGCAAGAGTAGGCTGTGATTACGTTGCATGGGATGGAGTACTAGGAAAGCACTGAGTGGGTTACTATGACAGAAATGATCTCCTTTTGCTCCAGACTTGCGCCAACCCACTCTGAGCTTTCCTGACACTCCATCCCAGGCAACGTTATCACAGCCTACTCATGCATTGACATCGACAAGAATGGTGAGCTTATCTGCCATCGGAACGTCCACAACGACGGAGTGAAGATCCTCATAGAACCTGACCGTCACTTCATCGTGTTTGGTCATGGTTGGATCATAGCAACTGATGATGGTATATTGCTTTCTTCCAGACCAAATGGTGAGTTTCATGGTAATTAATCTGTCGTTTACTCTCTTTGGCGGTCCAGTCAATTTGCCAATAAGTGCTGTCTTTACTGAAAATCTAACACCAGCCATGGCGCTCTTGACTTCCTCGACCGCTTTAAAAGAACGTGTATCTGGAGACATTTCACAGAGTTCGCCTTCTACTGCAAGCCTGGTCTCGCTTAAATAAGCAATGTCCCCGTTGCATCTGACGAAATCGTTTCCTATTAGGGCGGTGCTCGTCTGTGGTCGTTCCGCATCGTCTCTGTTCAATAAGGTGCGCACATTCCATGCGCCGAATGTGAGAGGAGCAATCCTCATTTTCTTCTTTGTATGACCGCTGAAGTAGGCTCCCCGGTCAACCTCGAATATGCTGGTTAGGGAGGTTTAGAGCAGGCAATGTTTAGGGCATCTTTGCTAGCTCATTCTTTGTGTCAGCGAGGTGAGCAGTGCATTCATGAAGAGGGCTACTCAGTCATTCAGAGGGCTGCCGGATTTCACTGCTGGTCCGTGTCAGTGGTGAACGAACATAATGGCCTGAGACGCCTGTGTGCAGGTTTGCGGTTACGGCTGCCATTATACCCACACCTGTCGCTTCGTCGCTTGAATGTATTCATAGGACGTTAATGGCTGATAACTTGGGATGGATGGATGACAAGCCTCGCAACGTCGCAACGTCGAGACGGCTGTAGACAGAGTTTGATACAGTGGATGACAAGGAAGTCTTATGTGTCTGGTCGAGCTCTTAGCGCTCAACGGTGCTTTTCTGAGAATCGCTTTTCTGCCATTTGAACCGCTGGTGGTTCCCACGCGCATGCTGCTGAATACTGTCTTCATATACTATGTAGACAAAGCTTAACTCACCGAGGGTATAAGGATAAATAAAAGCCCATATAGAAACACTAGTACTGCATTCCAAAAACATCAACTGCATGCACTTAAAACTACTGAGTTAAGATTCATGTTGTCTAACATATTCCAGTCTGAATAATTTAAACCAAACATGGTGGGCCAAATAATTGAGCTGACCATACGAATTTCCTATAGAACTATATCTTCATGCTTATAGTGTTCACACCAGTGAAAGGATTCGTGTATCATGATGGGTCCAGTAGCAGCTGTCTTTATTAGCCACATTGATTAGAGATCAATATTTACAACAATCTCAAAAGTAAACCAAAACTGACAAAACTCCTAAAGAAGCAATTATGCCAGCTAGACAGTATGTATACTAAAGTGCATTGCGAAATACTGAAACGTTCTGTAGGTGTGCTGGTCAAAAGCATATCCTAAAGAGATGTAGAAACGATACCTTGAAACTTTGCTCACACCCAGGTTAGTCAAACCTATGCTGCTTAATAAGCAATGATTTTATAAAGAATGCAATCATTTAAAAAATGGCTGTAAAGCTCTTAAAAATGGAATTAGAAAGACCAAACATTTAACGACGTATGTCCATGCATAAGACAGTTTAACAAAGTAATTTGTAATATATTATGTTCCTAAAATGACGTGAAATGTTGTTAGAAAATAGCATCAGCTAATATATGAGAGGTAAATGATAAGCAGAGGGATAAAATACCAAAAGGTAGAAGAAACGGTTGCAACATCTCCCCAATCATTTCTTATTCTTGATTTCGTATAGTACAGATGGAATCGACTGAAAATAACAATGTGAAGTTTCTTACTGCAAGTAATCAAGAATTAATAACGATCGTGTGGCAACTGTTTCCTTGCGGCAACTGGTATAGACCCTCCAAATTACACATCACTGATTTACCAAATTATCGGTACTTTTGTCAGATGTTTAGAACATAACTAAGATCAAGGCCTGGCTCATTTGTAATTAAATTGTTATGTCAATAAGAGAAAGATTTAACCACACAACTCACTTGCCGTCAGAAATCCAAGCGGTAATATAAGCGCAGTAAGAAGATAGATGCCTATATCCATTCCTTCCAACCTGGAATGTAAATAAATGCAAAAATATAATTTTAAGCTGCTAACAATAACTTAATCTTATTTGCAATTTATGGACTGATGGAGAAATTCGTTTATATGTATGTATGTATGTATGTATGTATGTATGTATGTATGTATGTATGTATGTATGTGTGTATGTATGTATGTATGTAAGCAGCAAGAGGGGTGAACAGACCAAGTTTTCAAACAAAAATAAAACCTCTACAGAGAGAGAGAGAGAGAGAGAGAGAGAGAGAGAGAGAGAGAGAGAGAGAGAGAGAGAAAGAGAGAGAGAGAGAGAGTAAATAGACCGATTTTTCTTTGACAAACGACTTGACAATAATTACAACATGCAATAACAGATCAGCACTTGCTGATAAGTGTGTAGAATGTGGTACAAAAAAATTTAGATTTGTTTCTATGAAATCTGGTAATGGCTTTATTTTTCTTTGAAAACTCTCTCTCTCTCTCTCTCTCTCTCTCTCTCTCTCTCTCTCTCTCTCTCTCTCTCTCTCTCTCTCTCTCCGTAGAAGTTTTATTTTTGTTTGAAAACTTGGTCTGTTCCCTCTTCTTGCTGCTATGTATGTATGTATGTATGTATGTATGTATGTATGTATGTATGTGTGTGTGTGTGTGTGTGTGTGTGTGTGTGTAAGGCATACTTAAAACATTAATTCCGCCTTGTTCCTTGGTTTTTATAAGCTAAATTAGAAGTGTGAATATACTAACAGGAGGATTAATTACAGGGTCACCAAAAAAGTGTGTCTGCTACGCACGAATGCATATATCACAAATAAGCTCCATTTTTGTTTGGTGGATGTGTTCATATTCCAGAGGGGTGGTCCATGCATACTAACAATAGGATCAGTGGCCTTAATTAGCGCTTCCAATGCTGGCGTATAATCGTTATGAGTTGTGAAGTTTATCTGGTTAATCCAGGTCAACTTCACCAAAGTAAGCACTAAAGCTGTTGTCATCGTATTTTACAACAAATATGTTCGAGAGCTTGACCAATTCAAGCCCATCGGCAGTCATATAAGTTGTTGGTATAATGATATATATGCGCGGTATCTAGATTGTAAGCACCATCACGAAATGCTAAAATACAATCGCGATCAACAAATAGTCAGCAAACTTTCTAGAACCCAACGCAGACGAGACATCGATTGCGCCCGTTTAGTCGCTGGCGGAAATATCTTAATGAGATAAGGATGAATGGAATGTCACGATCGGTGGAAAATGATGTTCTGAAAACTCTCCCCATTCGCTCGTAAACTTCTAGAGCCATATTACTATGACGTCTGCAGTGAGACTGTTTATGGTGATGTCTAGCACTGGGGCATCATGCCGCAGACATGTAGCATGATGTCCCACCCAGTCACATTATCATGACACCAGGCTGACCAGTCCTAACTGTAACCTCTAAATGCTGAGCGTCAATCCAGGCAGCTGTTAGTACCATTTTTCTTGTGATTTAAACGAATCATCGTGTGTCATGGTTAAGCGACACAAATTCATATGGAGACAATCACCTTTTAACCGTCGGGGTGCCTTTGAGCTTTAACGTTGTTCCGATCGCTGATGCGTCATTGAAAGAATTTCACCTCTTGTGTACGTGGCTTGTACTAATTGGGATAATTGCCAGATACATTTGCAATTCATACATAGTTCATGTAACTCAAACTAGGAGACGTGCAATTGTCGTGCTTTAGGGTAGCCTCAGTGGCAAAACATCTGTGGCATATATAGATGAAAGTTTCGGCAATTAATAATATCAACTGGGACATGAATTTGTTGCCTGTTTCTTATCAAAGAGACACTTATAGGAGATACTCATATAATTATGTTACAATAGGTACAAACAATAATCATTCTGTTTTTAAAGATGATGATACGTACGAATACCATATGCATTCACCTATATAACCAGGTGAAATTCAAATAACACAGTTATTAAAACCAATTCAAGATACCTTTACTAGAAAACTATAATGGAAGGCAATATGATCTACTTTTCAAGCAGGCAAATTTGACAAGAAATGATAGTGGCTATACAAAAAGCAGTAATATTGGCAGTATTTCGTTTCCAGAAGTGAAATTGATCAGATAAATTGTCGATAATAGTGTTAGCACCCGCTGTATACGTCTAAGATGAAAAAAAGTTATTTAACTTAGGTCACTGACATATTGTAAGTAAAAAGCCTATTATTTCTATCGCATATTAAAATATATTTTCTCTTAAACTGTCATCACAACTGTGTCTATTTCTGTTTACAAATTTGCATATACACAAATATAAAAGTCGTCTGCATGCAAGTTCCTCTTTCATTGTGTAATTTATTTCACCTGTTTACTCTATGGATTTCAAAGTAAACAAAGCCCCGTTGTAACGTCTTCTTGAAAAACACCCTCTTTTGTACATTTCTTTGTTAAAAGCATGTCAAACAATATGCGAACGAATCGTCTGCTTCACAGGTTTAAACAATTAGAATTCGTGACAGGACTTACGCTCCTCGATAATGTTTTGTAAATAACTTGCAAGGGACCTATGAAGTAAGTAGTCCGATAAAGTTATCCTGTCTTTAGTGATGGACTAATAGTCAATCAACATGAGCACGGGTTTGTAGGCTATTTAACTGCGCTACTGTGTATTTTTGAACACCTGATTCTCGATTATGTAGTTGTTCTTAGATCAGTTGTATAAGGGGAGGCTACTCAATCGTATCTTTCGTTCAGATTTAGATATGGTGTTTCGTAGACATGGCGAATACATTTCAGGTTAACGGAAATTTGGGTAACTGCTACATTTTCGAGTAATATAACATAAGAATATGATAAATCGTACAGATGCAATGATCTACTGCACTAATTCAATCTTAAGACCGTTATACAATTTATGAATCAATTTTTGTATTTATTAATGTGTTGTCTTTACCTTTTAGCATTACTTTGATATCACACTAACGACGGCCACATTATTTCGAAGTTGCCGACATAATAGCTATTAACAGTACCAGCTCTTTAATACATCTCCCCTAAAATTTGCGAACAATAAAGCTTAAATCAAAATCATTCCGTGACCAGTGCCGCAAACCGACGATACAAATGAAAACTAAGTCCTCTTCACAAACGTATGGATCTTATACTGCCAAACAAAAAATTAGATGCATGGGGATACAATATTGAAGTCGATATAAGGAAGCGTCGTGGGGTATATTTTCTAAATAATACGGGTGCAACAGAAAGCCCCAAACCGTATTGCGATATATCAAGATATACCAACCCCTTATTGATATTAATATTGCAATACAGTAACATCTCATTAAAATAATAACATAATCACTATACTATTTACCATATGAAAAGCGTTGCATTTCTAGGTGTTGATACATATTTAGACTTTGAGTGGCAGTCAACCAAACATTACATTTACATTAAAAAAAGTCTGCAAACACCTGAAAGCAGCAAATAATATTCTCCCTACAAGCTCTAGTATGTTTATTGTTTCAAACTTACCGCTCTGCAAATTTAATTTTTTTGTTAGGAATACTTTAGAAAAACACTTTTTAAAAGATAATTCTCAAATTTTAAAATCGCGCCTGTCACCTAACGAGGAAAATCAATTTACGATAATCGATATTTAGAGTGAAGAAAATGAACCTAACGTGACATAAGGACTTTCACAGTAAGACTATGTATTATGTATTTCACACAAAATATCGGATGCGGCCGCCGTTTGTTTAAATGTTTTGTTCTCTGTTTCTTCTTTAAATCGAAAATATCAACCATACAAGCAGATGTCTCATGCTCGGTTGTATTTACATTTCGAACATTGGATTTTTAAAAAAAAAATTATTTTAGAAGAATTTACAGAATTACGAACACAGAATCTTGAATACCGTTCATTTAGTAACTTTATGAACATGATATTAAATATGAGGCAAATATTAAGTTTGCAAATTATTTTTTATAAGTGGTTAAATATCATCTGGCCATGACTTGCCACCCCGAATCCAGTAAATTAGAAACGTTGTGCGCACCCCCACCCCCACTCCAGTAAAATTGAAACGTTGTGCGGTATACAGAGATTTTTGGGATGTAAGCAAGACCATATACAAATAAACGCGGTACAGAAAAGCTTATTTCGGTTTTTGGTTTGCATTGCCAGAACAGCAAACCGCGTTATCCCTATATAGAGGTACGATGTATGGAACGAATAGGCCGTACCACCTAATGCTGAACTCGCACGGTTTATATATCTCGACTAATCTCCCTTGAGCCATAGACCGTATGCAATAACATAGACCTCGTAACCAATCGAATACATATGGGCAACATTGACTCAAGAAACAAACAATAAATGAAAAAAAAAATGTAGCGCAAGGATTAACTAATACTAATTGTTAGAATAGTCATTTGATCTATCTTTTACTATGGGATTTTATATTGAAACAAAGAAGATATACCTAAATGTCATTGATCTTTCTACCATTAACCGTTGGTTGCAACAGTATTTATCTACATAAGTCATGGTGGAAGTACACAAAACTAAACATAGATATAGATAATTGAGCAAAAAGAATAAGCGTATTTTAAGTTTTCTCATTAGCAATAATATTTACTTATATAATGTATCTGATGTGGCTAATTAAGGCATGATATTGTAAAATCTGAAAAATGATAATGAGGTATTATAAGTAAATTGTACATACAATATCATTACAATGTCAACATCAACTAATAAATGTCTACAGCAGAAGCATTTAACCATATATTTACGAATCAACGAATTAAATAGAATGATAAAGGTATAAATGTGTTGACAATGATAGAGGACTGCGTATATATAACTGAATTTTGTCTTCTGATCTAGCGGTATATGGTTATAATAATATAATACTTATTGGAGTTCTAACAGCTTAAAGTTATGACATGAGTACTGATGAGACAAAAATCTTAGTTGTAATTATGTTCTTATGGACCTCTTTAAAAGTTTCCCCTGTCGACCACAAGGTTTACCTTTTACTTACGCCGCCCAACTATAAATAATTACTTTTATTATAATCTCGCATATAATCCAGTACTTGAACGTTCCCTTACTGCTACAAATAGAAGGGACATTCTATAAATAATAACTATTTTCTAAACGTTTACACTCTGGTTACGATGGTATGTATGTATGTATGTATGTATGTATGTATGTATGTATGTATGTATGTATGTATGTATGTATGTATGCATGCATGCATGCATGCATGCATGTATGTATGTATGAAGTCTTTACCTAATCTTTTTCAAAACATTTGCTACACCACATGAATCATGTATGTATTTATGAAGTCTTTACCTAATCCTTTTCAAAACATTTGCTACACCACACGAATCATGTATTTATGAAGTCTTTACCTAATCCTTTTCAAAACATTTACTACACCACACGAATCATCATTTAAAAACGAACATGAACACAACACACATGGTAACACAACACACATGGTAACACAACACACATGGTAACACAACACACATGGTAACACAACACACATGGTAACACAACACACATAGTAACACAACACACATGGTAACACAACACACACATGGTAACACAACACACATGGTAACACAACACACATGGTAACACAACACACATGGTAACACAACACTCATGGTAACACAACACACATGGTAACACAACACACATGGTAACACAACACACATGGTAACACAACACACATGGTACAGATCTGTAACAACACAAAGGCTCTTTTATGTCAGGCTCATAGTTTGATACAGTATTATACGAAACTAGCACACAATTAGGAACACGGAAACATTTTTGGGTATGGTTTCTATGGTTTCGGTATTAGATCGTACATGTAGATGTTGAACTAAACCGGTTATCGCTGTATGTATTCGTTACGCCTTATCTCACCTGCGAGCTTTATACAACACATACAATGACAAAGGCGTCGTAAGCAAATCAAATTTCATCATTAGTGTATAAGTGCGAAGATAAAACAAAAAACACAAGTGTTAACTCACGTCAATAGTTAAGACAGTCCGTTGATTTTGTTGCCTACGAGTTGTTGAATTAAATAAACAGGAGACACGCGTGTGACTGATTTGTCTAACGATAATGTTATTGTCGATCCGCTCTACATTATCTCTGGTATTCCATCTAATATAAATAGATTCCAAAACATTATCGACTGGTCACAGTGTGATCCCTCACTTCATTGTTTATAACTACAACACTGGCGGTATATTGTTCTAATAATCAAATAGTTACCGGAATTATAACAGCATAAAGTAAATACGTCAGTACTATTAAGGTAAATATTTTAGTTGTAATTTATGTACTTTTTGATTTCTTTAGAAAAAAAATCCTCATGGTCTTATCTATTTATAGCAATTACAAAAGATAAAAACATGCCATTACAGCTATAAATAGAAGGTATAAATAGAAGGGTTATTCCACACATTATAAGTATAATGAAATACCTTATAGACTGATATAGTTAGTGTGCGTGTGTGATTAGGATTTGTAACGTAGCTTTACTATTGTTTCAGTCATATTGTTACGATGTCTGCAGTGCGACAGTTAATGGTGATGTCTAGCACTGGGGCATCATGCCGCAGACACGTAGCATCATGATCCACACAGTCACATTATCCTGACAACAGACCAACCAGTCCACGCAGACATGTAGCATCATGACCCACACAGTCACATTATCCTGACACCAGACCAACCAGTCCTAACACTAACCTCTTAATGCTGAGCGCCAAGCGAGTAAGCTGTTAGTTTCATTGTTGGAAGACTTTGGTATGGCTCCGCCCCGTATCGAACCCACGATCTCTCGCTTCCCTGGAAAACGCTCTGTCCACTAGGCCAAAGGAGCGGTAAACTGATACCAGTTGTATGTATGTATGTATGTATGTATGTATGTATGTATGTATGTATGTATGTATGTATGTATGTATGTATGTATGTATGTACGTACGTACGTACGTACGTACGTACGTACGTATGTATGTATGTACAAGACACTAAACTAATACTGTACCTGGTTATGAAAGGGTCATACAATGGCACCAGTTCTTAGGGAACAAACATAAATTTGATTACTTATTAAATCCATTTTGTATGTTATTTTATATTAGATTTACCCTAAACTTAATAAAATATGAAAATTATTTTTGTTTTATCAACATCAGTATATATAACATAGTGTCTGGTTTGTTTTCTTAACCTTGATTTGATTTAATCAGAAACCATGGTACGAATCCAAGTTGTTTTGTATCACGCAACAAAAGTAGACACATTCATCCAAAGTAATGACAAAGTATGTATGCCGGTATGATGACCATGATAAGAATTAGTCTTCACGACAAACTTAGAGAATATACTTTTTACATTATGCTACAGTTTGAAACATAAGTATGCTTGATAACGTGGCAAGTAGTTAGCCAATATGTCAAAGTCTTTGCAACGTTTTATTTGTGATATTTAGAACAAATAATAATTTCGTTTCTTCAAATTTAAGTGTACAATCACGGAGAGTTTCCATTTGCCCATGTTTGAATCTTTAAGAATTGTGCTTAGGTCAATCTGATCATTTGTAGGAAATTAACACATTTAAACACACACATTATCTTGAAAGTGTGATTGATTGAAATTCCAAGCAGGAAATTATTTCAATGCACATCACTTTTTAGAATAATAATGGAACTGACACGTTAACACATCCAATACTGGAATTAATATATAACAGAGAGTCCTGAAATTATATGACATTGGTAGGTGGCGTCATTTGAATGAGATGGGTATAAAAGGAATCATGAGAACCATGGCTTTAAAGAAGTATAGAGTGCCCGCGACTATTGCGCCTGAAAAAAAGAGTCCATATGAGGAAATTTACTGTGTATAGGTATAATGGTACCAATTGCACAAGTCCAGGTGGGTGGAGCTTAATGTGTAGGGAACATTGCATTCAGAAATAAACGAGAACACAAGCTATGATTGGTGGATTATGTAAGAGTTGTACTTTCTGTTAGGCTGAAAAAAAAAGTTTACCCTCTTGGCCACACGTGAATTTATGCTAATTCCTATATAGATCATATTTTTTATTTTTTAATTTTTTTTTTGGAAAATGTGATACACATGACTGAAAATAGGTATGTTGTGAATAGATAACTCTAGTTCCAGCAGTGTTATCTCTCTTAAATGCAATGGAGAACCTGGTTATATCATTGTCAAATTGACAATCTAACATTGTTCTCTATGACAGTGTGTGACATGCATGCTGAAGTAGGATAGAAAGTATATTTATTTCACAAAACATTAGCATTGAGGTCAATGGAAAAACAATTGGTACCGTGATACCTGTGGCGCCAAACAGGCACTGAGTGAGTGGCACTATACATGACGACTCACAGCTAAGCCAACCCATTATGCAGCTTTATAAGCAAGACTGACTTCAGTACTGACATGGTATGATCTGATTTTGGTGGCAGATTGGATCGCATAGAAACAGGGTCGTTTTCCCCTTAATTTTGTCAGTCACTAGGGCGGATATTATGATACTAATGAGTGTCAGATATTGATCCCCATAACCAGGCCCACAATTCAACGTAATTTAAGCGAAGTTATTGTGATCTGAATGGGATTGCACAATTCGATCGCGATGGAACAAAGTCATCGTATCCTTTCGTATCATGTTCCTATGTTGTAACGTGTTATGGGATATGTTTTCTTCACAAGTCCCTACTTGCACTACGCATGTCATAATCTGAAGTGCATATTTTAGGTCTTTTACATTCCCATGCCTACTATGTCTAATTATAGGCCATTCGTATGTAAATGCTCTAGAAGACTTCTAGAATAATCAAAAACTAGTTGGTCTTTATTATCAGCAAGTCAACATATTTCGGAACATTGCACAACACTGATGATGTAAATGGTGGTGTGTTATCAAGGGAAATATGTCGATTAATGCACTGAAGGCATGGTTTTGTTCAATCACCAAGACCAGCATATGAATGGAGATTCTGAAATTATTTCATCGCCTTTAGAAGAATATGATGGGATAGCGTCTCAATATTCGAGGATCGATATACTAGCAATTCCTCCTCCTTAGCATACATCGCTTCCAGACTGTCACTAATAAGGTCCTCCCTTAGAGGGCGTGTTAATTAGTCGATTTCATATCTTGTGGGTACTGGGACACTGAACTGGACGTAAGGTGTCATGCGTGGCTCATGACACTGGTGGGCATGCGCCTCCGCTGATGTCAGGTTGGTATACAAGACTAGGACATTTCCTCCTCTGACTTTAAATATAAGAACGATTATGATGATCTGATAGATAGGGCTTAAGAGTTTGATCATGGTGGAACGGTACCAGTTTATTTCCCATCACGCTGTCCAGTTCAGTTCTTATGCTGAGACGGGTTATGTAAATTTTGATCCATCAAACAGGCCCTGATTTGTATAGTGCGATGCACTATCGGAGTTCGCATGGTGATCAGCAGATGGTAAATTGTATGCTTAGAATATGTAAGGAAGATAGGATGGATTCAAAAATAATTGTGCTATTTTTATTTCCTAGGAGACACATGTTGAACAAAATTTGGGGAGAGAAATTTTTATCTGAGCACGAGATTAAATCCATCATTAAAGGTTGAATTTGCTCTGAATATCTAGTAAGTTAAAAGTAAATGCAGTAGTTGCTAGCACTGAATATGTGAATAGTTGAGATTTTACCACCGACAAATTTTGTACATTTGCCAATCAAACCCTGATCTGGTCCCTTGAGAAAATATCAAGCGGTCATTGTCCCCATATCCCTGAATCATGAGATATTGAAGTTTTCATTCTTTTTAGCAGTTATTCAGTGGGCTTTTCGCAATGTCAAATCTTGTCAGGATAGCACTGATCAGTTGAGATTTTTTTTATTTAAGACGGGTTACAACTGTAAGTAAAGTCACTATTACTTGATCAAATGCTTTCTTGTCCCTTTCAAAACCTTGAACGTCAAGACCTTTAGTAAAAGAATACTAATTCACAAACATTTCGTCATGAAATTTGTTGATTTGAGGAAATCCTAGTCAACGATTCTTCAATTACTGTGACAGTTACTTAAGGTGAGATTTGTTTTTAAAATCACTGTGATAATGTGATAAAATAACATATTGTACATGCATCATTTTTAATAAAGTATTTTCATAGCCTTTTGCGAACACACTTCATACAGGTGTCAACAGGTTATCTGCTACTCACCTGTTCATAATCACCTGGGTCAAACATTAATTAATGGGTACCTGTTTAGTTCATGTAAAAAAAAATACCTTTCCAAGTTCAGACCAAAGATTATATTGGACAACACCAAGACAGAAACAGAATAACAATTACAATTTGAGGCACATGTCATGTGACATTGATTCATCATAGACCTTCATCTACTGATCTTATACTTTTATCATGTGTGACCATTTGACTATGGACGGGCTTGAATTTAACTCAAATTTTCTGTAGCCAGAAGGACTACTGTACTAAGAAATTTGCTAGTCCTGCCAAACATTTACTAGTCCTGTCGACAAAACAATGTCGCACACTAGTATTGCATTCCTCTCTTTTATATAATTTTCATTCGACGTTTGCTTATTTGCCAGAGGTTGAACACCTATAAGACATCATATTTTGCCTATCTTATAAGGCGGGAATTGTTCCTTGTTTTGAAATACGAGATGTTCCAGTATAGCTGATACGAATTAATTGAAGTAAAAAAAGGTATGGCACAGTGTCCTTTATATCAGAAAGTCCGAGCAGGAAACACATTTCAAAGCACGAGTATCTACCCCCCCCCCCCCTCCATTAGATGGCCTCTCCCTAATAAAGACTTGACTTCAGCGGATGTTCTGCAGGATCAAAGCAGTAGTTACTGTAAACACTGTTATAAAATATTAACATCAAAAGATTAAACAAACGGTGACGTTTATAAACACAACTTACTAGCAGTTCACACTAATAACATTATGATAGTTACTAGTCTAACAGGAAATCTAATAGCTTCAGGCTAGTGGACTACCGATAATTTCGAGCCCTGTATGCATGATAACAGCTTTCTTATTTTCTCTTTAGGTGGCCCGAGTGGTCATGTGGTTTAAAGCACTCTGCATCATGGATCACTGCCATCCCACCTCGGTCTGCGTTGGTTCGAATCTCAGATTCGGCCAATGTGGGTATGTGAGAAAGCTTGCCAGTAGCTTCTCTTGGGTCAGTGGTTCTTTCCGAGAGATTTCCTGGGTTCTTTCTCCACCATTAATACTGGCCGCCATGTATAGCCCACCGTGTGCAGAAAAATGGCGTTAAACCCAACAACAGTTTTCCATATATGGTAACTGTACATAACACGTTTCCAAGAAAACACAGCTTTCTGGAATTTGAAGCCATGTGTCACAGATTCATTATGTTTCATACACACATGAGTAGCAGACCAGTCTATATTGAAAAACACATGGCACCAACTATAAAGTGAAATGGGCTTTATTAACGTGACTAGTGAATGCTATATGACTAAAAATTGTCAGAGAAGAGGGATTCTGTTAAACTAATAAAGATATTTCATAAGGAAATAAATCAATAACACTATACAATTTTGTAAAGAGGAATTCTACAGCAATGTAATAGCATTCTGAATATGACCGTTCTGTGACAACTAAACATGTGATGTAGAGTAGTTAAAAATGAATGTCGTGGTTAAATGATTTATCATTTTGTTTTGTGTCTGTATTCTGGTGATTATCCACATGGATTTAGCTGATTTCTGACCAAAAGTTTAGCTTACTGCAGATCAGGTAAGAAGCAATAATAACTATAACTATACTTTTTTCATACGTTTTCTGTAATTATGAAATGTAATATAGAAATTGATATTTTTAAGCTCTGTCAGCAGTTATTTATTCCTCAAATTAGTAATAACTACTCTTATTCTTAACAAAGCAGTTCAAGTTCACGTTTAATATAATTCCCTTTTGATCAAGTACCCAGGTAACCTATCATAAGTTTCAATTGGTACCCAGTTGATCCCTATGAAAAGTTTGACATTTGTATTAGTTTCTCATTTGGCCACATGTATTCCTTTGAGCCGTGTTAAATTAAGTGTTTACGTGTTCTCTTGGGAACTCAGATTACTATTTGACTATCTCTGTTCCATTGCACAATGTTGATTTAAGTGTTTACATGACGTTTTGGAAACTCAGTTCATGAATTGACCACATCTATTCTTTTGAGAAAGGTCAATTAAAATGATAAACTTAACATTTCCTTTACTTTCAGATCCATTGCCAACAATGGTATTTTCAAGAGGAAAACAGATGGTGTGTGTAACAGATGGTGGATGGAATGAACAACACAAACTAAATGTGTGAAAGATAATGTAAATTTATGAAATAAATTATTAATGAAAAATAATGATGTATCAACACAATAACTCATGCGTTCAACCCATAATTACACTCACAACCATTTCACAATACATGAATAAATTAAATATTAATACAAAATAAAACACAGATACAAAGGAACCTCTTGGACTATACACAGATCCAAGGAACCTTTACAAAAGTTATATTAACGCAAGTATAAAGTGCGATAAATAAATACAAACATCAAACTATACTATCGCACGTATGGATTGCGACAACTAGCACGAACATATACATGTATTTAAACAAGTTGCTAACTTTTATTGAGATTCATGTAATCCCTTGAAATACTACTGTGATTTGAAGTAACTATGTAAATATAACAATGTATTCAATTGTACTACAATTGCAACACACACATGTGTCTTGACCCTGTATAACCGTACGATTCACCAACTGTTGAATCGCCGCACAATTTCCCCGAATACCTAGGGCTGACCAATACTTTTATCGGCCGTTTGCCCTTCACGGATCCACCACAGTTATACGTACAGACAGCATACAGCATCTACTAAATCCATCGGTCCCAAATACCTAGATGCCACCCGGATGTTTACACCTCTAGACAGCTCCGACACTCTGACAGCTAGATTTCCGGATATTTACACATCACGACAGATGTAGACGGACAGACAATCAGACAGACAGACAGTCAGATACCTCAATTTGATCTCACAATCAAATGGCACAATTAATCACATTCAGCCACAATTCAGAGACATTCAGAGACGTTCAGCTACAATCAGAGACGTTCAGCTACAATCCGATACGTTCAGAGATGTTCAGCTACAATCAGCAACAATTTCAACTACAATAAAGAGACCAAACTGATAATAGTTTTTTTCTAAAACAATCTACAAATTAGATTTCACTATTACATTTAAAGTCTAATAGTGACTAGTAATTCCAAATATTCCACGTTTAAATCTGCATTGTATAAAATGCATCATTACATGAAATGATAAACGGAATAAAATTCACAATAAAACGAAATATAAATTTAACACTAACCCCTTTGGCTGGAGAAAGAATGACGAGCTATCTTTCATGTGATAAGATACTTTTGGTCCCGTAATATTTATCAGAAATATTCTGCCTTATATATCCTCAAATAGGTGAGCAGAATTCACGGCAAAATTACCGTGCACCCCGTGATTCTAATGTTCCTGACTTCAAGTGATATAAAGTCAGGCACATGCAAATCGTTACATGCCGCTTACCTTGAACAAGCACTTATTCACCCCAAGTAACGCATGTAAGACGAAACAAAGAAAAAATGGTGAGATTAGTTTGTAATTCAAGCAGAAAAAAAATTCAATTTTCGCCTAATTCTGTAACAGTTAGTAAGCTCTATATTTTTAATCAAATCACGTCTGATAACATCGGTCTGGTATAAATCAATCAATTGTACAATTATCAACCATATTTGGATAATATTCATTCATCAGAAAATGGTAAAAATTGCACTGAGCTTTATCATTTTTCTAAATTTCCCATGGTTTCAATTTGGTCCAAACATCGCTAGGGGTAAGGAAGAAGCTTATTGATTTTGTTCTTAAGCTTCCTTTTATTACACTAGCAGACATTGTCAACCATAATGAAAGGACAGATTTTGTAATTGTATATTTACATTAACAACTGTATGATTTGAAAATACTTATATTCATTTAATTAATTTTCAAACACTAAGTGTAATTTTTACATGAACAAAAGATGATAAACACCATTGTGGTTCGTTACTCAAAGGAATATTTTATTTGGACATGGGATACAGACCCACGGCTGGTGATTTTTTTGTGTGCTCATTTAAATTGGCTCTACTTCAGATTATAATTTCAACCATTGTGCAGGCTGTTTTCCGTAAACATTGGATTAGCATTGTTGATGCTCATTAGTAACTGAGGTACATCTTGCTTTATACAGTTTATCCTTACAGTTTTCATGTTCTTCATTGATACTGCTTTACATGTTTAACCAGTGACTCATTAGGCTAGTGTAAGTGAGCAAACAACAGCTCAATTATTATTTACTTAATGAGATGACAGATGAGTCTGTGGTGGTCAGTTTGTGGTTTTAGGATATTATAAAGTTTGTGTTGTTTTTCCACTAGTTGAGGGTTTCCCCTTGTATTTCAAAACTCTTAGTGCAGACATGTGTACGTTGATGTGCTGTGTGTGCAGCTAAAATCCTGACTCCCAGTGAACATGGAATATTTGTATTTAAAACAAACTATGACTGACTGGCAAGTTACCGTTGGACAATAGTGTTTCAACCTTGTGGGAAACACTGCAACTATAATGTCGATATTGTTCTTGACATCGAGATGACGTACGATATTAGAGATGGGTCATGGTCATGTTGTTGGAGCGTTTCATTGCAACTGCCATATTTCTGTTATTATTTTGGACTCTATACTTTTTGGTGGAAAATAATACTTAAACGCCTTGTAACTTTTGGATATTGCTCGACTATACCTTTTCGCTATAATGTATGTTTTCGGACACAATCTAACAATGTCCATACAAATTATTCTCAGTACTGTCAATATTAGGTTTCATGATAGCTATCCTGTATATACACTTAAATGACATTCAATATTAGTTAGTATCCCATCTCTATTTTATCATGTAATTTTTCCATGGATGGTTGGTTATCAAAACATACTGTATTGGATAATTATTTATATACACTTCAAACCACTTTATGCAGGTGTGACTTTAATGGCTTTGTGTGGAAACCATGAACCCTTAAGACCTGCCAACCCTAATGATTTTGCCATAAGTCTTACAAATTTACCTTTATTGCAAAAAAATCGGAATAATTTACTTGTCCATGTTTGATCTGGTTTCAGGTTTCTTATTAGATTTAGTCGAGTTACCCACAGCAGTGCATCAGACGTTTTAAACTATATATTGCTCATGCATGATTAAACTGTTGATAATAGAACTTTCAAAAAACAGCTACCAGCAAGCGATACATGTTAGAGACGAAAGGGAATGCAAGCCTCTTAAAATGTGCTATCAGTCAGTACAAAATAGTAAACAGGAATATTCAGAACCAGTTTATAACAAGGTGTCCGGTGTGCATACAGATTTGTCTCCAACGAAAATATATTTTAAATATCTTTCAAAATAGGCTGAATGTGAAACAATTCTGATAAGAATCGGTAAAATGAACCTTTATACATTTCTAGTTTTATCATAAAACTGGTGATTAATGCCCATAAATATTGATTCCATATTGTGAAATTTACAAGTTCTAAATATTGCATATTATGTTAGGGTTTATTTGTTGATAAATAGTCATCAATACACTGTAAATATAGTCTGGTGAAATAGTGATCTATCAAAATGTCTGGTAAATGCTAACAGGTGGCAACAGAGAATGAAATAAGCACTAATGAAATCTTTAGCGATGTGAAAGTCACATTCTAGTCCTTTATTTGCGTTTCAGTATAAACATTATAATTGCAACATATTCGTTTCTATGAAAACATGAAACGACTCAATCAACCGTCACATCGAAACCCGTGAGTACTTTTGCGAGAACCTAATTACCTGCAGACTTAGTTTTGATCAACAGCTTGGTGAAGCATTTGGTGGAATCAAATAATTAATTGAAAGAGACCTGTATTGTCTTATCCCTTTGAATATGTCTTTGTATCGATCGATCAATCAACAGTTTCTTGAAAAGAGTCGAACTTTTGTATTTAAAAAATGTGTCTAATTTGGTATAAGCAATAAAACTAGAATGCATCCAATTCCACACAAACATTAGTGACGTAGTAAACAATGTGTGAAGTGGTACACCTGTTAAGCGAACAGAAACCATGTGCAATAATGCTTTTGATGATCTCAATATATTGTAATTTATCTTGAAATTAATGTTACTGTATGAGGAAAATCAGAGTAGTGTAGATTTGAATCCTGTCTAGACCATCTCTGGTCAGTAGTAATAATGTTTTTCTGGGCGTTTTACTTTGATGTTTCTGCCTACATATTATATATTCTTTCATGCCATTAAACAACAACAATACAAAAAATGTTGTATCTGGTATGAATCCTGTTCATAAAATTTGATATTGTGATCATTTTAAATATCATTTCTGCCTAAGATGGACATTAAGTGCGTAAAAATCACAACATGATGAGCAGTTGGGAAATGCTGCTTATATTTTTATTTTATTTTTCTATTACAGATAAAGGAGAAATAATTGATTTCCTAAAGAATCACCTGTCGCAGTGTCTGAAGTTCCTGAATATGCAGACTGTCTGTTTAGAAACACGAACAAAACTATTTAATGAGAGAAAAACAATAAGACAGAACATAAAAAGCATCCTAATTGGTTGATTTAGATGAAGCTTTCTTGTCGTGCCCTTATTTCTGCTATCACCTTTCCATAATATTTTAAATTTGTAAGTATTGCCTGTATTTATCTGGCACCATTCCGCACCGCCATTGGATGCTAAAATGTTAATTCTTCTCTGGCGCTTACTTAAATGAACTTTAACGGACATATTTCTCAAGATGGCCCCTCTTAACGTCATAAATCTGACTGCATCATTCAACATGGATGCTAGAGTAGTTACGTACAATTGAGTTGTAACTGAACTGATCATGATTCAATATATTGATTTCTGACCAGAATATTCAGAGATGGCAGTACATATCATCTGGGTGCTTGCCACAAGCATAATTTTATGGTTATATCAAATACTCAGTGAATTAGATTTGTCCAGTAGACTAGTTAGTTCACAGACAAGCTAGATATTGGCTTCTTTTTTTACATGGATGGCATTACAATCAGTCTAGCAGCTCAATAAGTCAACATGGTTGCAGCATAGTATATCCACTTGCCAGATAGCTAAGCAAGCAGAAATGCTGTTACGTTGAGTCATACTGGCATGAACTTGATATAAAACTTATCTTTTTTCTCAGAATTTGCACATATTACCATTGTTATGTCTATAATATGCTGACAGATGAGATCAAACTGCAGCATTATTGAAATTTGACCTAGTACTCACCATTCGCATTGCTTTATGTTTATCACAATTTGGGCCTGGTAGTTCCATGCTATCAACAATAACACATTTAAAATGTAGAAAAATAATTATAAATATTAAAATAAAGTTGCAGTATATTTATTTATTCTAAGAATATTTATGAAACCTGGAACATGTGTAAGCAATAGTTTTGTAGTAATTATGTGATGTCTATTGACATGTACTCTCTGCTTAATACATCTGGCTCTATCCAGGTTGCTGCAACAGCAACAATGTTCGAGGAAAATAATTTGTTAAGAATTTTGTTTCTCCTGTTGGCTGTTTACAAAATATATGTTACTTCTGTTTGATATTTAAGAATTTTGGAACATTAAAAAGGGGTTTGCCGTTGATATCATGTGACTATTGATTAAGCTATATTAAGTGATTGATTTGTAACCAAAAATTGTCTTAAATAGTTTAACTTGGTTGATACATCTTGTGGTTCTGGTTTTTATTAGCTCAGAATAATTAAGGGTTTTAATACTTAATAAATGTACTACATTTTCCTAAACATAACTAGATTTATTTGACCTTTATTTCAGTCTGATTGAAAAGTACAACACTTCATCAAGCACTGGTGTGCATTTAAAGAATTGAGCCTTTTGTTATATGCTGTAGTTTCATCACTTTCAATAGTCAAACTTTCCTGTTATCCAGCGGTTTTATTTATGCTATTCATATTATTTTCACTAAGCCTAATATATTGGTTTTTTGCATGAGCATGTCTGTGTGCCAGTGATTATTGTGATATATTTTGTTTCTCACTAATATTACAGATATGCTTATTTCTGAACATGTATCTTGGTCTGAATAATGCAGTGCTTGTTGATTTTACAGTATTGGAAATAATCTCATCAGATCGCTTGAAATTCTCTTGCATTCAGGTTCAATGTAAGACAAACATGGACAAAAATCATATTTCTTAAATTGTTTATTCTCAGAAAATACAAAAGTATCATAAACATTAACTTATGGAAAAATTGAGAAACCAGAAGGACGCTGAGATTTATGGTTATGGAAATGGACTTTCAAATTTCAGAATAAACCTGTTTCCAAATGTTTAGTTGATTTGATTTGCTTTAAACACAATAAACACAGTACTGTTTTAGATATTCAAAGATTTTAATATCCCAGGAATAAAAAGATCAATATTTGGCCAAACATTATCATGATATGAAGACACCATTCCCTGGATTGATCTACCAGATCACTTAAGAGAACAATCAATTGTAAAATACTGCTGTAGCATGATGGTCACTTACGCATGCAAAAACAGGATTGCTTGGATAGAAGTGGATGCAAAACTACATGCTAAATTGTCATCTTAACTCTGCATAGTAAGCAAAAATATAAATGTAGTGAAAACAGAAATTGCATCTACAATATTCTACGTCAGAGAATCATGCATTGTACGTATGTATGTACATGTCTAAGGTATAGTATGGCTAGCGGAAGTTCACTAAGTTAACGTGTACTAACCATCTCATCTTGTTACATCCATAAGAGTAAATCTGTAATAATTCCAATGAAACTATGCAAAGAGAAGTATAATATTCGGTCATTATTTCACACATCATATATGTCTGAATTCAATATCGCAAAAAAAATTGAAAATTACTTAAGGATTGATGAAGCACATTTATTGTTAGGTATGGATGCACTCGTTTATCGCAGGGTCATTAAATGGTACCGGTAGAGATTTCATACTGATAGAATCTGAAATTGATATGATTTTCTGCTACTGTTGTGGTTGCACAGATGGTTGTCTTGTCAAGACCTAATTCTTAAGCTAATTGTATTGAACACTTAATCCTTCCAGTTCGTCAAGCTTTTCTATATTATAACAGTAAAACTTATATTTCTGTGTAATGTTATCCATGTTAAATACCCACTAATTACCACTTAGACATATTTTGTTTGACTGGCTTCAACAACACTAATTGTTTACGAATAAGGTGGTACTTTTTATTGAAAATGGGCAACATACTTTAACAATAAGATAATTGTGTCATGATACTGTGACAACACCACCAAGTTGCATAACCATGTTGGCCCCTTTTTCTGATTTTATAAGTAATTACTCTATAATTTGAACAACCTTTAGTTTCAAGATTGGTTTTCATTACTAGTAATGACTTGAATAGACTGATTTATAAATATTGGTCTTTTTTACCAACCAGCTCAGTGTTTGATGCTGGGTCATTCATGCCATTTGAATAGCAGAGATATGTCTGCTATAGTTGGAGCAGTGATTGTACACATAATTCAATGAAAACAATCACGAAAGATAACTACTTTATTGCTGTTGTGTCAGCAATAAGAAAATTAACATTTGCCAGTTTTCTGATGAGCTGACATTTTACAAATAAACCATTTGTGATGACTTGTATAAATAAAATTTGTGACCATTCCAGATGAATATTTATCACATATTGTTTGCATTGAAATATTGATCTGTATTATGTTACTTTAGCAAAATAGATAGATGTAATGAAGCAATCAATAAATTGTTCATCTGCTTATTTGACATCTTTTTGTAATAAATTTCACTTCTTTCAATGTAATATTTTTTGCCAATTCAGTTCACGAAATATAAAAAGAGATTTATATAGTGTATATAATAGATGCAATCTTGTTTAATATGACATTAAAGGCTGGGCGTTTCCAATTTTGTTGATAAGTAAAAGTGCTGAAAACTTTCTTAGTTCTTAGTACAACTATCTTAGTACATAATGTACTGGCACATTACTGAAAGCGTCATTAGACGTTAAACTGTTAGTGCTGAAAACTATCATAGGACATCATGTACTGGCACATTATTGAAACCATCATTTGACATTAAACCTAACATTTATTTACGGCATTAATTGGTATGGGTATATTCCATCATTCCTATTTTCCCTCTAAAATCTTGGAAATAATCAGCAAGATTTTGTTGTATCTCCTGCATCAAAACTGATAAGTTGGTAGTATGGCCCTTGGTTGAACATCCGTTGTGCTTGTTATGTTCATATTTTGTATGCTTCTGAAAGCTTGTACTAAACGTGTTTGTATATGCGTACTTGCAGGTTTCATTGCGCATGTAATTTTTAGGTATATAGTACAGATTAAATATTTTTTTGCTTTCCAGTGCTGCCCACTAGCTTCGTATTGTAAATGGTTTCCCATAAATTGCTTCGCCCATTGTATGCATACGATTTTTGCAATGATCATCCTTTTTGTGAACTAATTTGAATTTGTACAGATGTGATCAGTCTGTCATTCAAGATGCCTGTCATTTTAACAATAGACAGAAAGATAAAAATGCTAAATTATCCAATTCATAAGAGATTGGTTGGGACAAAAATAATCAAGATTCACACAAGTATTGAGCCACATTTGGTTTTGCTAATGATGTAACTAGAGCCAAACAGTTTGTTAAACCTATATTTCTTAAAATATGTAACAGACAATAATCAAACCAACAATTAAATTACAATTCAACAAGCAAATATTTCAATAGAATACAAAATGAAAATTCAAATTAAATTCCAAATAGTTCTAGATGTTCTATCACAAGTCAGAAAATAATGTTCCAAATAAATTGCAATTTCCTTGAATGATTTGATATACCAGACTGCTGGTGGCCTAGTGGTCAGAACATCCGTCTCGGATGTGGGATGTCACAAGTTTGAACCCTGGTCGAGTCACACCAAATACTTAAAACTGTTACTGGCAGCTACCTCGCTTGGCATTCAGCATTAACATCTTAGAGTTAGGATTGGTTGGCCTGGTGTCATGATAATGTGACTGAATGGGGCTATAAACACAAAACACCATGATATACCAATAGTTTTGAATGTCCTGGTATTCCAAAGAAGATGCAATCCAGAATGTCTTTGAATGAATTCACAAAAGTCCAAGAAATATATTAAACCAAAGACAATGAGTAGTAAATCCAATGAATAATTGAAATACTTACACTTGATAATGATTTCAACAGCACAACAGTAAACTTGAAAGTTTTGCTACAACGCATCTGAAACAAAAATACTTTATTTCTTTATCAACTCCCAATTAATACAAATTTTCACTTGACCAAACACAAACAAATGTGGATCACACCAACAACAAGAAAAACTGCTTAACTGAAAGCCAGGCTTGACCTTGAAGCTCAAGTATATTATTATTATGTTCAAAACTCACAATTCATGTACAAATGTCAAATACGAAAAAACTAGAATCCACAACGTTTTATAAATGTTGAGCACACAGTATAAATGAAATATGCTTAACGGGTGTTAAACTGTGTTGTGCTTGGTTTGCATTAAAAGCTGTTGACCCACAGAACGATTGTATTATTGTAACTTTAGCATTTCAGTGTTGCTTATACTGTTGCATGACCACTTACATGAAAGATGTTCATTTATCATCATTGACTATGACAATAGAGCTTATCATTTGCATAATGTCGCATTATATAGCCCGTGATCACTGTTTTGTTAAAGGAAATTAACTGTTGTCTGGAAGGATGTCACCTTTTAGAGGCTGAGGTACATAACCAATGGTTCTAATACCAGGCCAAATGTTTTAATAAACACCCCTGTCCCTAGCCAACACACAGTGTGAAGAAGTTCATGTCAATCTTTTATTTAGTTTTTGTTTCTGCCAGTCACTTCTGATATTTCAAATTGGCTAATGACTTAAGTAAGGATATTCATTCATTACGTCTTTTTACTCAACATGCGAATAATACATCATAAACATTAGCAATAATAAAACGATGATCAAATGTCACGTGACTACGTTTGTGTGTGTGAACGTTTGTATTGGTTTCTGTTTGCCGGTTTGGGGTGGGTTCCGGACACCCTTGATACCCCCTACCTGGCCCCGGCTTTAATAGAGAATACAGACTTTACCTTAGAATATCCAGACCTTTGTAATGTTAATTCACGTGGTTCTCCGAGTCACTACTACATGACCTTGGGAACGGCATGTCCAAATTAAGTCAAGACCCAAAGTAAATTAAATGGGCCTGAGGGCAAACATAATTTGTGGTAATGGTAGCTAACCATCAAGCAATATTTTGCTACTGGGTCCATATCTTTTTCGATGTGGTTGTGTATGGAAAGCATTAAGACATAACATGTAGGCCTATCTGGGGTGGGGGTGGCGTATTTTTGTTCTAAAATAATCACAGTTAATTCAAAGGGGATAAAACATTTGCAACCTGTATCGTCTTTTTAGGGTCTCCCAAATGATGCATTTTGGTATGCATATTAATCATTGAATGTTTGGCTAGAATATATTAGAATATTAGCATATATGCTTAAGTGGACGATCTTTAATTTACAGCTTTAGGTAGACCAAATTATATCTTTTTAATTATACAAAGCATCAAAATATATCCAACGATTCTTAAAAGTAACCAACATTTATATGCTTTTCACATATTAAATCTTCAGTTCATGGTCTCCTAAACGATGCAGGTTGGCATAGATATTTATATAGAACGGTCTTCATTAAGCTAGAAGTTATGAATATACATTTTTAAAAGCAGCAGTAAGTAGACTATCCTAAATTTGCAGCATTAGGTAGACCAAAGCGTATCGTACTAATTATACAAAAGCACTACTAAAGATTTGTTGAAGTAACAAACATTTATATCATTTTTACAACTTACGTCTTCAGATTAAAGTCTTCCAAATGATGCAGTTTTGCATAGATATTTAAATATATAACGGTCTTCATTAAAGGAATAGGGAACTTACAGTTAACGTTGTGGTTATATTACTCATTTTGATGCCCATGATAAATTAAATAATAGTTTAGGCGACCCAGTTGCATTGAAAACAATGTACAGTACATTAAAGGGTATGAATTGCGTGAGCGTTCTGATATGCATATTTGTCGAGTAGAAACGAGGCTGAATAAATGTGACGTCACATGATCTTTAGCAGCTATTGGCCATTGCTCATCATCATGTTGATCCACTGTGCTTGAGAGTAGGCAGATTATTAGTGTTTATATTTGAGTTTATTTTCCAAGAATCTTCCAAAATTCCTCACTGTGCAGCGTTTGGATGCAACAACAATTCGACTAGTAAATGTTTCCGATTTAATGAACTTAAACTTAAATATACTGGCTGAGTAAAGACAATTGTTACGAGACAATACCATCCTGTTTAATGTTACTATCGTTGATTTGCCCTCCCTGATGCGAAACACATATCAGTTTTCATGATGTACATGAAATGACAGCCAACATCTTCAGATTGTTAAGACAGCTGAAAACACATAACAAGTCGAAATTTGAAATATACGTCACTGCGAAATAATTCTAAATAGTTTCTTTTCTAGAATTGTCTCGATGTGTCAACACATGTCTGCTAAATATGTATTTGGAAGTTATATTATTTAACTGGATCATCGAGCTACACAAACCATTGCCATAATCCAATGATTAACAACTTTTACTCTCTCATAATGATTATTTCTAATCAACCAAGACAAGTAAAGTACAGCCAGTTTTGTGGCAAGGGCTTCAACAAGGTCCCCACGCAAACATTTTATTGTGATGTTCTGTTCCTTACACTGCAATTAGCTGTAGGTATCGCGAAATTGGTGACGGAACATTTGTTGCTAACTATACGATCTCATAATTATATATTGTTCTACATATTATAAATGATATTGAAATCGAATTCGAGGCAAAGTTCATACCAAACCCAGCATAAATATGTTGAATTACCTGAGCTCCGGCTGTTTATAAATCATGATGTATAACCCATACAGACCACATTATTATACCTGTCGTCAGCAACAGACAATGAGTGATGGTGTCACTGTCTGGTGGGAGAAAGGATCGTGATTTGTGTACTGTAGGCCTGAATGTCATTTGGATGTAACGTTATTCTTGGGTTCTACGGCACATAGGCAATGTGGCTTCATAATATACTCTGTGTCATATGGTATGCTTTGAGTCAAGATCCTGACATATGACATCAATATATCCGCTTACGTCAGAATCTTTGTTTGCCAGACGATGCAGAGGGAAATGTTGGTGTTATACAGTGTCCACCTTTTAGGTGGCACTTGAAACACAATAAACGAACATATTCATTACACGTCATGGAGATAATAATGCTTTTGAAAAAGAGGGACAAACTGTTTGCTAAAGTCATTGGCTCAATTTGCAACTATTGGAACACTTCGAATCCTCATCATCTAGAGACTATGAATACAAAGTGACCTTCCAATTGATCGCTGACCTGCTATGTTACGGCATTATGTCTCTAACAACAAAGCGATTGTCTGTAATGCAAATGCTGGCATTGTATCTTCCCTAAATATTTTACTTTTAACCACCAATCGGATTGTATGAGGACAGCATGACAATTCTCAGTCTCAAACTTGCAATTCAGTTATGATTTTACCCCTAAGAATGTATCAATCTTGCTTACATCGAGTGTTTTCATACTGAAATGATTCGCCACAAACATAAAAGAATATGCGTATTGTGAAGATGAGCCTCTCTTACACCAATTTTGCAGTCCATGTCCTTTGCTATCTTGTCATAATAAACATAGACTATTTTTTTAGTCAAGTTTAAGTTGTGTTGACTTTATTCATTTCATATTTAAATCACTAATTTAGGTATCGGATTGAAGATAAACCATTTTTACCGGTTACAAGTGCTGCATTTAGGTTAACTAAAAAATACTAGACTGAAGTAATCACTAGTATTATTTTCTTGCACAGATATATTACTTGAAAAATACTTTAAATATTTTGTAGATATGTACGCATGCCTTCTCTATATCTTTTTCGCTCATCATCCCTGCAGCTTTAAACTTTCCAAGTAAAGCACCTCTTTTTTTCGTGACACTCTCTCCTAACATAATCTTCTTTTCGGTCCAGATTTCATATCTTTTTTTCTTTACTTTTCAATCATCCCCATGTATGCTATACACCATAAGGCCTATAATGAATTAGTGATACATAAAAGACGACTGTTAACGGAAATATTCTAGCATCTCATTTGCTGCAAGCGTCTTTCACACTTTTATACCTGATCAACTCAGTATCTAACCGCATACGCAGCTGATACGTTGAACTATATGGAGCTCTGTTTAAAATATATTGAAATGAAATATAAAAGTGTTGGGACGAGTGAAGTGTTGACTTCACAAAATGTAAGCGTTTTGCCAACACAGGTAAATAATACAAATCTCATCTACTTCACCATTGAATTTGACAATACAACTGATTGAGGTTTTCAATTGACAGACGTAACAGGAGTAAAATAGTACTGATGCATGTTAACTCCTGTTTAGTGCTAAGTGTATAAGTGGAACAAGCTCGGACGCAGTGACAGGTGTTTCAAAGCCTGGTCACCTAATAAATGCTATGAGTAACTATTTTCATTTAGAATTACCTTCAAGATTTGATTACCTAATTTGCTAAAATCAGGCTTCATTAGTTGATTATTCTACATTTGTAATAAAGTTTCCTTTGTGTCTTACGTATCTTAAACCAGGCCCATGTTTCACAAGAATGTGAAGCAAATGCGTTCTTTTTATCAATGCATCAGAGCTAACTACTTTAATATCTTTTTGATGCAGATCTTTACACTTATTCAGTTTTCTAATTGAATAAACGTAATAACACCACTACAATTTTATTTAAAAACAAATCTTAAGAAAATTAGGTATGAAATTCGTTACCCAAAACATTCTTACCTTGAAATGCACTTTGCTCTGTGTGTTATATATGATTATGCAGCTTTTAATACATATTTAAAATAGAGGTTTGTCGGATGTATCAGACACGTATTTGATTGCCTTTGGTAGGAATATATGTGAAAACACCTTGTTGTAATATACAAATTATTTCCATTGCTAAATTTAGGGTTCTAGCTAAACAAAATCCCATGTCCATCGGCAAACTTGTATGCGACTTATCTCGGCATCTACTTTGCATACTAATTGATATCGTAACATCACGACCTGAAACATATAGTCCCATTAAATGTTTAGTTTTCACTCTATCTCGCTCTCCCACGGATTCTTTTGTATTTTCTAAAACAATTCGACAGTTTTTTCCACATATCATTAACCTCATAGTTTCTCAACACAACTAAATATGTATGTTGAAATGTTCATGCCTCATCATTATCTTTTCATTATTTATTATATCCTGAACAATAGTAAAACAAATGGCGTATGTAACGATATTTACGAATTGAAAACTAACAAAACATGCAATCAATAGGTGAGGTAAAATGAATCTACAGCAATGTTTGCACAGGGTATTGGTCAGTAAAAAACACGCGTCAACACAGGGTTGTTTTAATAGTCTAGACATTACTTAACATTTAAAACGTGAAAGTGAATGTATTTTATATTTAATAGGAAAAGCTGCGGATCTACAAACAACACCTGTTCCAAAAAGAATAATCTGATCTGATCTGATTAGTTTGTTCTATATTCTGTTTCCTACTTAAGTAGCACTCTTTCTCCATGAAAATCATTGCATGCCAAGCATCTGGAAGGAGAAGTAAAGAATAAACCATCAGCTTTATAACAGTTTCTTTGTGGTACTTAGGTGAGTGAATATACATTGATTATAATTTCAGAAACTGCAGTTCTAATCATTTTTACAATAGTGTCTTCTAAATGTATTGCATTATTATATTGTACAATTTCTTTCCGGATTTGTTTCCTGGAAAGTTGCTGAAAATCATTCAGTCAGCAATGATTATGTTAGAACGCGACACAAAATGTGTTGTCATCCTACAACTGCCAATCTTTCACTATATTTGGAAATATTTGAAGACGTTATTGCAAGTCTTGCTTATATTGTCGAAAACTGGCAGAACATTAACCTTGGACTACGGTAGAGCCTATAAGAATGATTTAATTATTTTCTTATAGTATGATGCGTTAATGTTCCTTATATTCAGATAAGATTTAAGGGTCCTCCAAATCAATTGAATTTTACGACAGATGCTTAGATTGTGCGCAGCTTTGCATTTTGCAACTCAGTGTTACATAAGAGAGTATTTTCCCATAGATGTCTGACCATTCAATCCTTTAACAGACACCAGTTGTACCTTTATTTAAAGATGATTAACTATTGACACGTACAGATATGGTACTGTTTATCTGAAGTAAAATCCTGCATACGAGACATGCAATGTTGTATCGTTTGAAAACCATTTGGTAACTCAAAATGAAATATGAACCTTATGTGTAAAATGACTTTTCTATGATTTGTATAATGATAGTACCCAAGAGTTTGAACTGACTTCAATTTGAGTACAAAAGAGCAAAAAAAGGGCGAAGATATTACAAATATTTGACTTGTGAATGACTTAATGTACAATAATATTATGTTAAAGTAAAAATTATCTTTGATTTATTATGTTGCATCTGAAAGAAGAAAAGTCGTTCTACGAAGTCGTCATAAGTTTGTTTTGAATGATATAATTGGCTGGTATTAAGATTCCGATGTTGGGCAATAGACGTCACATGTTCACGATTGTATTTAATGGAATGAATTGTCTATCTTTGGTCAAAGAACTTCTATTTTCAAATTATTGTCTTTAATTTGTTAACCTAGAATATTGTATGTTTTGTTTCCGATATTGGCATTATTTTGTTAATTTTCAGGAATATTGTCGCACTTCTTGATTGTTCATAAATTCTTACAAGCTATATTGATGTGGCTATTTACATTCTTACCACTGAACTGGATCACTAAATGTTTTAGCTTTGATTTGCTTGAATTGGAGATATCAAAAAAGTTCCTAATCTCTGAATCCATTTCCTTGGAGTTCTAAGCAGGGTACTATATCAAAGGTAGTCATAGCCTTACCTAGAATTACATTGTGATTCTTTGAAAAAAGCCCTGTTATTTGCAGGTAACAAAATACTAACAATAATAAATAAGTTATGTAAATTATATTGGGTTGAAACTTTGTGATATCTGTCTTGTAATAGGTTTAAATAATAATATCCATGAAAAAAAAAACATGAAACCAATTTGTAATTTGATACTTCCTTTACAGGTATTATTACAGCAACTACTGATGTGATCTAAGCAATGTGCCAAATCATGCCACAAATAAATTTACTTACAATGACATTGTGTCTCTTTCATTATGTGCCCTTATATTCGCGGGTAACATAAATATATTGAATATGTAACTAATACGATCTCCATCAGAGATTAGATAGAATAATAATATCTATGGAAATAATGTGAAACGATACCGTTTCATTAATCAAGAATTTGCAATTTCAAACTTTACACACTAATATTATTACAGCAACTACTAATGTCACTTCAATATATATATTTTTTTAGACTGCTGGAAGTACAGGTGATCAATATGAAGACTTTGGCCGTTCTTGCTATCGCTGTCAGCCTTATCAGCGTGCAGGGATTCTCGATAAATAAAGAAGTCCACGATACTGATCATGAACTTGACAATGGTAAGATACATTTACAATGTATTTCCTTGTATATATATATATATATATATATATATATATATATATATATATATATATAGTAGGTAGTAATTGCGTATGTATTTACAAATGTATCAATTTATTCATATCGTAATGAATAAAGTGGGCTGAGTTTGACCTTGGAGTTTTGACTACTAATGTTGACGCTAGTTTAACTTTGAAACACAGATTACCGCTACCTGAGCGTTGAAGGCAGAGACGCAATCAATGCAGAGGAAAAAGAGAATTATCCTCAGGATTTGGATGACCATCCAACTACTGGAACGGCTTCTCTAGATTGCCAGAACAACGTCTGTAGTATATGCCAAGGATTATGTTAGTATGCGTTTCTTTTATTTTCGTACAGATGAAACATTTGCATTAGGTATCATTTTCTTATATTTTAAGTTCATATATTTTGTCTGGATTGTCGTCAAAACGTGCGAATTCACTTTGGATTGGTTTCAGACTTTTGAAGTAGAACACGATTTGTGCAGGTTTACCCAATGTTGGAATACACAAGGAATTTTTCGTTACAATTTATGTATTGTATTTAAAATCAGAGGCGATTCTTCCTTGGATTACATGCTTATATTCGTAGAACTGTAGAGAAAAGCGATTAAACTCAAGATTGTGTCTTGCAATACGTCTGAACATGGATCGAAATGGTCAATGAATCAGATCTGTATATAATAACTATCCCACTATTGTTGCATCAGATACAGTTTACAATGAGATACACTCTTTATTACACGACTATGACTAATATTACTTTCTATTATTCTTACCTCTAAATAAGTAAATGTAATTTTACCGCGAAATTGATGATCGGACAACGCTATCATAACATAATATCGTACAAGTTGCTATGTCTTGACAAGTTTTCAGTTATTCAACGAAGTAATAATTTTAGGTAACATGTCTACATGATCGATTGATGATAATACAAAGGCGGAAAGACTTAAAAAATTCTGATTAAAATGTTTCATTCGTGATTTATCAAACGTTTTTTATATTCATGAGCATACATTCTACCACGCATCATATTGTTCATTTACAAAATTCTATCTATCTATCTATCTATCTACTGAGTTAAAATACATATATTGTTTTCTCTGCAGATTGTCTAAGCGTGAGGTATTTGGTAGAAAACGACACTTTTGTTGTTCAAGTTAGCAAACAGTTTGTTCCAATCTTTGAAAAGAACATTCCAGGTAAGCCCAAATTTCACATGCGACAAGTTTGGTCTAGCGTATATAATTCTGATTGTCTGAGTGGAGTTATCAAATATGTGCCTAGTAGCATAGTCTTTACATACATCTGAGCCAGAAAGTGCTCGCCTGTCCCAGATATTGACTTTGTCTTGTTAGTTTGTAGTTCGTCACATGCTGCACATTGTTTAGGAAACAAAAAGGGTTAGACAAACATTGACGCAAAAAGCATGTACCATATGTATGCTCTCTCAAACCCTAAGTTTGAATCACTTTAATGTACATTACAACTTGAATATTCAGTACAGTCCCTTATTTATACTATTTCTATTATTTCTAGCATTGGATTGGCAAGAATGCATGTATCTGGAGGAGGACCAGGAACAGACCTGTATTTATATCGAAAATGTGTTTCTCGAAGACGGGCACGCTTGTATGAATCTGTTTATAAACTCCGAGTTCATGAATAATTACGAATCGCCAAATATTTGTATGTAGATTTGTCGTAATACAAGCGGAATCAATTGATATATTCATCATTAAAGTGAATATAACATTTTATACAATGTTTATCCTTTACTTGAATATAACTCGGAGGCCAGATGACCAATGATGTCAAAAAATGGATCACATTAATGTTCAAACTTAATTTTTAAGTAGTACTGTAAACAAATAAAATAACAAATCCTATTTCGACCATCTCCAATTTGTATTTGTCTATGAATATTACCTCTTTCATTCCAGTATAATAAGATTGGTTCCCAATGATGAAGGCGTTGATAATTGGTTCGTTATCTTGTTCATACTCGAACTATTTCATACCTTTATGTGTTAGCTTCAACAAACACACTGACGAGCTCCTGTGACAATTGTTCTGGTGCAAAAATAATACCTATTACATAAATGCTAGTAAAATGCTATCCTCAGGCAGATTTACCCAACTACTTGAGTCCCAGTAATCACTTTTATCTCATTACTGAAACACGCAAATACCTTTGTGATATTAAATGTTTGCTATTACCTTAAACAGACCCGATAAATTGTACAAAACATGATCGTAGGTATGCAGTCTGTACAAAATTGAACTTGGTATATCGAAAAGCATATTTGTCTATCCTCGGTTAGTAAATTGATGACATATTTATGCTTATCAATAGACTATGATATATTACTTCACCGTTTCCAGCATGTATTTGGCATTCACAAAACACTCTTACTGTGGTTCAAGTCCTACTTAGTCAACCAGACAAAAATTATATCTGCAAATGGAATACATTCCAGCACAGCAGATCAATTTTATGGTGTTCCATTGCGTTCTGTTCTTGGTGCTGTTCTCTTCATTCTATATAATCAGCCGCTATCATATTCATATATAATAATCCAATGCCGCACCAATTGTATGCTGATGATACCCAAATATACAAATATATCGAACATACTGACGTGTGCATTTTTGATGTGAACTCATGGATGACATATTACAAGCTGCAGATGAATCATGATAAAACTGAGGCCACTCTGATTACAATAGAAAGACTTTATACTTTGCTTCAAACAATAAATATCACCAACACCAATATCAAATTAACCCGTCAGTACAAAACATACGTGTTACTCTGGACAGTACTCTAATACGGCACCTACATGTCATGAACTAATGCAACGCTGCATATCTTCAGTGGAGCAGCATCAGCTTCATTCGCAAATACTTTTCGAATGATGCCACTAAAACACTTGTCTGTTCATCTGTACTTTCATGACTGGACTACTGTAATTCAATTCTGGTCGATTCGTCTCAAAATCTACTCCGGAAACTTCCAAAAATTCAAAACATAACTGCTTGGATCATCCTTGTAAATCTTTATGTACTTGCCCACCTTCTTAAACTTTCTTTTAACTCTCTTGATACAACCGATGATCCTACATTATATCCATATAGATTTCCCTTTCCCATGTGAATTCATGGATGACATGTAACAAGCTGCAGATAAATCGTGATTGCGACTATTCTGATTACAACAGAAAGACTTTATAATTTACATCTTATGCTTCAAACAATAAATATCTGCAACACCAATATAAAGTTAACACCGTCAGTACAAAACACACGTGTTACTCTGGACAGTACTCTCATATGGCACCTACATGTCATGAACAAATGCAAGGCTGCATATCTTGAGCGGAGCCGCATCAGCTCCATTCGCAAATATTTTTTCGGTTGATGCCACTAAACACTTGTGTGTACATCTGTAATTTTATGACTGGACTGCTGGAATTTAATTCTGGTCGGTTCGTCTAAACAATCTACTCCAGAAACTTCCAAAAGTTCAAAACAACTGCCTGGATCATCCTTGGAAATCTTTATGTACTTGCTCACCTTCTTTATCTTTTTTTAACTCTTGATACCGCCGTTTACCCTATATTATATCTATATAGATTTCCATGCCCCATGTTTTAGAAGACTTCCTAGAAGGTGGTGGCCTAACGGGTCAGTTGGGAGATAACAATACCGACAATAGAAGGTGACTTCACGAGGTAATTTTGTCTACTGAGTATAGCATCTGTGTATCCCTGCCACTTGAAAGGTGTCCCCTCGTTGTCCTCTATGGTGATGCTGAAATTGTAACTAAAAATCACAGACATTGCAAAAGAAATTAAAAAAACATAACAAACTACTGTCTGACTCGGATGACGAGCCATGTGGTGAGTGGTCATTTCCACGCTTCATGGTTATTCAATATAAGGATGACTCACTATCTCCATTTATTATGAACAAAAATCCATTACTGAATATATAGGCACATCAAAAGAGATCAAATAATTGAACTCGGGTTGCCTTTTTTATTGATTGTAAGCAAAAAAGTAAAACAGACAATATCAAAAATATGAAAACATTCTTCGATATTCCAGTGTCCTCATTCGCTCACACTACACTAAATACGTCCAAACGCATGATGCGCTGTCGTGACTTGGCTGGCGTCAATGTCACAGATGTCATCGAGGGGATGAAAAATGAAGATGACACTGAAGAACAAAGAATACGTATTAAACGTAATAATAATCGGTGTGACACCGACACATTTGTACTCACCCAAAGTGGTGAAAGCTGGGTTTTTGCAAGTGAAGGTCGAGCTATAGATTCCAAAACCTCTTTGATGCTATAAGTGTCATAAGTATGACCATCACGAATACAGATGTTCAAAGTCAAAATATGTGGAATTTGCGGAGATCATTCTCATCAGGAATTCCGTTGTAGAGCATTTCCTCATTGTGTCAACTGCGACAAAGAACATCACGCCGATTTCAATGACTGTGATACTTGGAAAAAAAGAGAAGGAAATTTAGAGACTAAAGTATACAGTAAACATTCCCTATTCAGAGGTTTGGAAACTTGTATAAGTACAAACATCCCTTCCTGGCACATCGTTCTCTACTGTCGTGAAAAACAAGTCCAAACCTACAAAGGATGCACCAGCACAAACAGATGTACCCGCTTCAACATCTAGTATAACATTCCCCATTACCAACCACAGAAAAACACAGAATATACACAAACAACTTTCAATAAAACCCCACCACCGAAATCACGAAGGAATACACATAAATCACAAGCAAATAAACAGCAAAAGGGTCCAGATGATTCCATTAAACTCTATAACAGGTTTGAAGTCATTGAAAGCATAGATTGAAAGGAAACTGCTCCATGTACTTAAGGTGGCTCGAAAGCTACTAACAAAATATACACCACCGTACTTTATCCAAAAAAGCACAAATTATCTCTGCAAATGATCTAACCTAGCTCCACAATCTCCAGCTTTACCTCATAATGAAGAACATGATCATACAATGGAACTGTCCAGGACATAAAGCTAACTACAATTATGGTATTATTCTGATTTTAAATGACCACGATCCTGCGTGTTTACAGGATACATTCCTAAAAGAGATGGATAACATTACATTTAAAAAATATTCCCTGTTTAACACCTACATTCAAAACGCTGACAGGGCCTCAGGATGAGTTTTTTTTGTTGTGAACAATTGAGCCCCATACAGAGTCATCCCATTAAACACAAATTCGCAAGCCATTGCTGTAAGCGTCGCTCTACATCGAGTGATTAACGTTTGCTTAATTTACATAACACCAAACACCAACCTAGTACCATACGAATTTGACAATCTTGTTCAACAACTTTCCACACACTTTGTTTTACTTAGGGGTTTTAATGCCCATAACATTATATGGGGATCACATCACATAAACGACAGAGACCATAAAGTAGAAGATTTCATTTCTTGACACGATCTCTGTCTATAGAACACTAAATCACTGACATCTTTATACCCAGGAACGGGTAAATACACGTGTAAAGATTTTACAATTTACTCTCCTTCGCTGCTTTTAAATTATCAATAGAAGGTCGCTCATGACTTCCTTAGCATTGATCACTTTACAATCAACCTTGAAAAATATCAACTCTAAAATTGATGACGCAATTCCACAATGGAACATAAAGAAATCTGACTGGGCTACGTTTGAAACACTCTGTAAAACTAGACTAAATGAGGATACATAATTCAACGTTATTAATCCTATACAGCATTGTACATCCATTCCAAAAAAGAAAACGTGCATCATGGAAGAAATATATTCCTTCTTTTAAATCTCGTTCCTCAATCAACACCTGAAAACTAACAATAACAATTTTAGTTCGAAACGTGACATAGCAAATATTGCAGTTTCTTTTGAAATTCCTTATCATCTAATCATTCAAAAGCATTCCGAAGATTAAAAATATAAAAAGGTCACAAATAAAATTCACATCCATCAACTCTGAAAGCTATAAGCAGCTGTTTTCACTATTGGAACTTAGGGAGGCTTTAGAAAAGGCCCATGGTACATCCACTGAGCCTGATAAAGTACGTTACCAGTTCTTGAAACACCTCCCAGAATCATGACTAACATCTCTTCTGAAAATCTATAATGATTTATGGAATGCTAGTAATGTACTTAAGATATGGCACGAAGCAACAGCAACAGCAATTCCCAAACCAGGTAAAGATATCAGAGTTACTAACAGCTTTCGACCCATTGCACTGACAAGCTGTATGTGCAAAACAATGGTACCAATTATGAATTCGCGGCTTGTATTTTACTTGAAATGTAACAATTTAATATCGCGTTTCCAAAGTGGCTTCCGTTCCGGTCGTAGTACTAGCGATTATCTGGTCGGACTTGAAACATTTATTCGCGATGCATTTATAAAGAAGGAACAGTTAATAACAGTTTTCTTTGATTTAGAAAAGGCCTATAACACAAAATGGAAGTACGGGATACTAAATGACCTTCACGATATGGGTCTAAAAGACAATCTGGCCTCTTTCATATCACAGTTTCTCTCAGACAGAAAATTCAGAGTGGTTCTGCCCTCTCAGATATGCACAAATAAGAGACGGGTGTGCCCCATGGCAGTAGTTTATATGTGACGTTACAAAATATCTAACCGCTCCGGTGGCCTAGTGGCCGAGTCATACCAAAGACTTACAAAAATAGTACTAACAGCTGCCTCGCTTGACGCTCAGCATTAAGAGATTATTGTTAGGACGAGTCGGCCTGGTATCAGGAACATTTGACTGGGTGGGACATCAAGATACATGTCTGCGGCATGATGTCCCAGTGTTAGACATCACTATAAACTGCCTCACTGCAGACATCATAGCTATATGACTGAAATATTTTTAAAGTTACGTTAAAAATCCTAATCAAACAAACAAACAAATAAAATATCAAAATCAATAGCACAAACGATCATATAGGTCCCAGTGTGGATTTCAAATAATACGTTGATGTTTTGTTTTTACGTTTTATCGATCAAAGCACATGCATACATTAAAGACAAGTGCAACAAAATATCAACAAGATATAAAATCATGCTAGTACTAAACGGTTTCAAATTTAAAAATATTAAACAGTATGCATGCATTTCTTTTAGCTGCAATGACATCATGATGATCCTAAACTCACGAATCACGGAACACTTATTTCAGTTCTTGAGCAAACAAAGGTTTTGGGTATTATCTTCGACAGCAAACTGACTTTTATTCCACATATTAAGAATTTTGAAAGCTAAATCCTTACGATCCTTAGATCTACTTAAAGTATTAGCGCACTCTGACTGGGGTGTTGATATAAAGGTCATCCTCAATTTGTATTGAACATTTATCCACTCCAAACTAGACTATGGTTGTGTTGTTTATGGTTCAGCTAGAAGTTATATTTGAAAATGCTTGACCCAATTCAGCATCAGGGAATAAGTCTTTCTCTGGGAGCATTTAAGACATCTCGATGTAAAAGCCTTCTCGCGGAAGCGAATGAACTACCTTTATCACATCATAGAGAAGTGCTATCGGCACAGTACGCTCTCAAATTAAGATTAAACCCGCTGAATCCTGCATTTTCGGCTATTTATCAACCCAAATACAACACCGTATACGAGAACAAACCTAATGCCATACCTTCAGTTGCCACCAGAATATCATCCAGCTTTGACAGTAACAAATTAATTTTTCTGCAATTGAGAATACATTTGTCTCGGAAACATCACCCTGGCTTCTGAAACAGCCCAAAGTGCTTTCTACGTTACACGATGGGAAAATTTCTAAGACAAACCTTTCCATCTTTCAAATGTCTTATCATGAACTCACCACCGAATTTAGAAACTACACTAGAATTTGAACTGATAGATGAAAGGATGAGGAAAAGACTGCTGAAGTCTTTGTTAGTGTTAAACCCATAACAAAGGTTTCTTATACCGATGATGTGCCCATTTTTCAGCCGAAATCAGGGCAATAGACCTTGCTCTGAAATTTATCGAACAGAAACGTAGTTTGAACAGCATTATCTTCTGTGACTCACTATTAGCGCTTCAGGCACTAGACAATATAAAACTGGGGAACCCATTTTTTAATCAATCTCCTAGTCAAACATACTGAGATGAGCATCTCCTACAATATAGAATACTCTTGGTTACCTAGCTCTATTGGTATCAAAGGTAATGAAGTAACCGATCGCGCTGCTAAAATGGCAATATCCCAGGAACCTTCTGATTTTCATAGACCGTTTACTGATTTGAAATATAGTATTAAATAGTTCCTACGCTTGAAGTGACAAGCATCATGTAATGATGCAATGAATAACAAACTCCACACCGTCAAACCGAACCGTGGAGATAATGGACTCCTTTCTAAAGAACCATACGTACGGAGGAGTTAGTCATCGCAAGAATCCAAATTAGTCATACGTTCATAACCCACTCCCACATACCAAAACGTGAAGATCCACAAGAGTGCGTTACTTGCAATGATCCATTCACTGCTAAGCACCTTTATGACAAAGTGTTACGATCTGCAGCGTACGCGTGATAAATATTATAATGAGCAATACATGAAGAAACCTTTTGATACTTTACATCTCACTTGTATTTTAGATTTCCTGAAGGAAATAAACCTTATTTTAAACTATAACTTGTATGCCATCACCTGGAACATTTATATCTAATGTAAATACCACCCTTATTTTCAACTTTTTTTCATCTGTCTTCTTAAATATACACCATTGATACATCCCATTCATTGTGAAGCTTTATATTTTAAACATCGTACCATTTTACTTTGAACTATTTGGTTTTTTAAATCGCTGGTTGATATTAAACCTTTTACTATTTTTAAACATGTATTGTTACGTATATTTGATTTAAATCATTTAATTTTGTTTGTCAGATTCAAATTTGACATTTTGGGTTTCAAATAAGTTAATTGGGAAAGATTTTCTAGAAATGGGTGACCTATATACTTTACAAGTATACAACTGATGCTAACCTCATTTTCTCATCTTGCTTCAGAGTGTAAACAAGCTTCTAAAATGATGGGTTGATTCCAAGAACATTAGAGCTTTATTTTAAAATTGATAGGTGTATTCCAAGGACATCTTTTTAGATCATAATGTATACGTGACTTTGCGAGCATGGGTTCGTTCTATGAACTTCTAGAAAATCACGTTAACTCTTTCTGTTTACGAGAGAATCAGTATATAGCTGTGTTTCAGAAATTAACAGTTCAGTAGAAGTTGGGCTTTTATAATATTAAGTTGTGTCTTCTTGTTGAGTTATTTTTAATTACCGTGTACTAGTAATTGTGTCAATTCATTGGAGCAAGAGGAATTTTTTTATTATTTATCTGGAAAAGAATATGTGCTCATAAATTTTCATTTGGATTATTATAAAACTAAAACTGACTTCATCACGTGACATTGTCGTCCATATTGGATTGCATCGTCACGATTCGTAGCGGGAACTTTTAGGACATTTTATTATCAGGACTCTTGCAATTTTCACTAGTGGATTATGTTGTGAATTCTTTTTGGATTAATTTTTGGACTTGATTCTCTAAAACCGTAAGTTTAAATATTTTCTTTTATGAAAATATTTGTACTCAATAAATTGTTTGTTAAATTTTACAAGCTTGTTATTTTCACTCTTTCTATGTTGATGCTTATTTGAGCCTAAGCACGTATCAGTATACATACAACCTATGTATAGCGCTAAATAGCCTAAAATGCTCGTGCGCCGTTTAAAAAACAACAACAAATAAACAAACAAACAATCTTCCGTGACAATATTATCACAAAGTAATGTTGCGTTCTTATTAAACTTTCGAATAATCATACTTTAAGTCAGAATAAATGACTATACATATATTTCAATTCTAACAGATTATGTGATAAATCTGAAAACAAATGATATTGATTGAAGTGTAGACCTATCAAGCTGTGTTGATATTGTTTCTTGTTTTTAATAACATAGCGGATATATTGTAAGCGCTTGTAAATATAATTTTTGATTTTTTTATATCATGCTTCCCTACTAGCGATATTATTAATGTGGAAAATCTGTTACTCGAACGTAATGATGTCTTTCAATTCCATCAAATAGATTCAACATGATTATTCAACTGTTTTTCATTATGTCTCTTTCTTTAATGAAGCTGACCCATATATATGGAATATTCAAGTATTGATTCAGTACATTATATTGCTAATGGATGATATACTTACGTATGTTAGTATCCTAGAACATTTAGTATAATTTCCTGAATATCTCTATAATATAACATAACATATATTATATTGACAGTCTATAAAAGGGATCAGATCATGAAAGAAATTTAAATACATATTGGTTGACTTTATTTAACTGTAATACTAATCTTTTTTAAAAACCTAAGGAAACTAATAGCAAATGGATTTAACTTATCGGATCAAATGATGCATAACCCACGATGTAGCTTCCCCTGGCGCATATAATAAATTTCTCATAGGTGTTCATTCTTTGAGGACGCTAATAACGTGTGACCTTGACGAAACTTTATATTGGTTCATCAATGTCTAAGAAATAGACGAGGTATAAGAAACAATTAAAACTGAGAATGTCATTGATGGTAAGGTATGTTAACCACTTGACAAACTAGGTCGACAAATTCATTAACTAGGCGACACAGATCTTTAAATATTTTAATGAGTTTTATTTAAATTAGACATTACTTTTGTATCTTTGCACTCCGTTTGAACAAAAGACTTATATATATGTTAAAGGGTTAAATCGAAAGTAGATAATAATTCTATATGGTTGCATTACTTTGAAGCAAATGACTTATAAAAAAACTTGTTTCATACTCAGTAAGCGAATTGAATAAAAAATGGTTCCAGTACAACTTAAATAATGAGAGCGAATAATCAATTTGAATATTTAGTCGTAATTGGTATGGATATAATTGTCATCTGACTAGCAAAACATTACCAATACACAAGTTCAAAGATAAAACAATATTACCCACACCAGCGATAGCCCCTAAACTTCTAGAGATACAATAATAAGAAACTTATGTATATACAGTTAATGGGTCATTAATGAGTGGATCTTGCCTACAATTTAAAGGATGATGACAAATTTAGAGAATACATTATCTTGAGGAAATTTCATTCAGATGTTTGACAAATAATGTTTATCTATGTCAATACGTACTGTATAGTTTTGTATTCAACGAAGCGTAATAATAATAATAATAATAATAATAATAATGAGAACTTTGTATAGCGCCTAATCTTTAAAAGCTCTAAGCGATTTAGACCATCAATAATAATATGACTACACTACAGAACAACAAATTACAAAACCAATGGAATTGAAAAACATAAAAACATGCTGAAAATATATAAGATTCAAATCATGATTAGGTCGCTAAGTTTGTCCCTGAAGACAAAACAGGTGAGTCTTGAGAGCACTCTTAAATGGGACCACTGTGTCTTTGTGTCTAATTTCAATGGGCAATTCGTTCCTCGTCGCCGGGCCCTGCTATGCAAACGAACGTTGTCCATATGACTTTGTTTTCACCTTTAGAACAATGAGTATACGATTATCAGAAGAAGAGCGTACGGATCTAGCTGGTGTATACACATGGGTGAGGCTGAATAGGTATGTTGGACTGGAGTCTGCCATTGAAATATAGCACAAAGAACAAATTTTGTGTTTGATTCTGTATCGAATTGATAGCCAGTGTAGGGTATAGAGCAGTGGTGAGGTGTGCTCTGATCGAGGTACTCTAAAGATGATCCGTGCAGCTGTGTTTTGATCTTTTTGAAGTTTCTGGAGTAAATATTGTGACGAACCAGACAGAATTAAGTTACAATAGTCCAGTCTTGAAAGTACTAATGAACACACAAGTGTTTTAGTGGCATGAACATAAAGATATTTACGAATGGAACTGATGCGTCTCAATTCAAGATATGCAGCCCTGCAGATGTTCATGACATGTTGGTGCAATGTGAGAGTACTGTCTAGAGTAACATCTAGATTCCGTACTGACTGTGAGAATTTAATGTTGGTGTTGCTGATATTTATTGTCTGAGGTAAAGGATGTGGATGAGAAAGTCTTTATGTTGTGATCAGAATAGCCTCAGTTTTATCATCATTCATCTGCAGCTTGTTACATGTCATCCATGATTTCACATCCGAAATGCACTTCTCTACTCCATTGATGGTAGCATCAACTTCAGTTGGGTGGCTAGACTTGTATATTTGGGTGTCATCAGCGTACAGCTGGTGCGACACTGGGTGATGATCTATGACACTTGAGAGCGGCTGAGTGTACAAAATGAAGAGAACAGGTCTAAGAACAGATCCCTGTGGAACACCATAACATACGTCAACTGGGCTGGAGTGTATTCCATTTGAAGATATAATTTGTGTCCTCTTGACTAAGTAGGACTTGAACCACTGTAAGGCTATATTTTGAATGCCAAATACATGCTGTAGACGGTGAAGTAATATATCATGGTCTATTGTGTCAAATGCTGCAGATAAATCCAGGAGAGTGAGGAATGTAATCTTTCCACTATCCAAAGCGGAGAGAATGTCACTAAATACTTTCAGAAGAGAAGTTTCCGTACTGTGGCAAGGGCGATATGCAGACTGTACATTGCTAAAACGACTGTTTGAATTCAAATGAGATACAAGTTGAGTTAGAACAACCTTTTCTAATATTTTTGATAAGAAAGCTAGATTAGAAACTGGGCGGTAGTTCTTTAAATTGTTATGGTCCAGTGTTGGTTTCTTCTGCAGTGGCTTTACAATGGCAGTTTTGAAAAATGATGGGAATCCCCCTGATGAGAGAGAGATATTAATAACATCAGTTCGTGAAGGCAATATTGGTTCTAAGCACTCAAGCAGCAGTGATGTCGGAAATGGATCAAGTTCACAAGACTTAGGTGCACTTTTCATTACGATTGTCCGTACTAAATCTAAAGAAACAGGTTCAAATGCTCCTAACGGTTGTCGCTGAAATTCTGCATCATACCTGTATGGTGACGAATCAGTTGAAATTGTGCTGTCAAGCGAATTTCTAATGGTTTGAACTTTGTCATTGAAGAAAATTTGCAAATTGGTCTGGTAGCTCTAGTGGAGAGAAGGTCGTTGGAAGTGGTGTACATTTGTTCCTTGACATTAGTTTGATAGTTATCTCGAAGAGCTCTTTGCAGCTGTAACTCTCTGTGATCTTAGAACTGTAGTGGGATGATTTGGCTAAATGGACTATGTTTGTGACGTTCTTCTTAGCGGCTTCGTAGATTTGTTTATGAACAGTGAGTCTGGTGGAAAGCCAAAGCCTCTCTGCTTTTCGGCGATGTCTTTTAGCAGTGCAAAGCTGGTCCCTAACACTGCTATACCAAGGAGAACACTTTTTTATTGATACTCTGCATTTGGTGGCTGGGGCTTGTTTTTCAAGCAATGAACGTATGCAGTTATCAAGTTGTTCCTTTGTTGGATGTAAGAAAGTTGTTAGGTTTTCTTGAATGTCATGCATAAATTTGGTTCTATTTATCATACGGAGGTTTCTCTTAGTAGCAAATAGAGGTGGAGGGTTAGGGACTGATACGTCGAGATGGCATACAATGCAGAGGTGATCCGATGCAAGTTCGTGGGACACAAGAGTTGATTGCAGAATATTATCATCAGGTCTATAACGAAACCAGTCTAAAATGTGACCAAGTTTATGGGTAGGTTGGTTAACTGACTGTTTCAGATTAAAAACATGAATGGAATCTAGGAGTTTTGACGTGTTTGGTTTACCAGGACAGTCATAGTGAAAGTTTAAATCTCCAAGAATAATTAGGTTGCCACCTATCTAATTTCCATACTCTAGAAGATTTGGAAACTGCTCCAAAAAGAGAGATTCAGTCAGCTTGATTTTTCTACTAGGACTAGGACGGTAGAGACAGAAGAAATCGACTAACCTTTGTTCCAGTATGAGTGTTGTTTGGACTAGTTCAAACGATGTGAACTATTCCTACAAATATGTTCTTCGCGCTCTTATGTAGAAACCAAAGTTTGGATAAATGTATGCCTATCCAAAATTTAACGAATGTGTTTTAGTATATTCCACATGTATTGTTGCAAAACATTAAAATCGAGATAACTTTGATTAGCCAAACGTTTGGCAAACTGTAATATTGTCCCTTTCCCTACTTTTAGGCAGAAACCACATTTTGGGTAAATGTATTATTAGCCGTATTTGGCTAGTGTCAGCAAGAGCTTTTAAATAAAGATGCATTTATGACTGTTAGATATAGATATAAACAATGTTTATATTACATTCTAGTAAAATGTTCTCTTGTAATGAAGACAGGTTTTTTACTCTAATGGTGAATTTTTTAATAAATGCATTGGAGGCAATCTGCAAAAGCTCCTAAACTGATTTTTCTTTTTATATAGCTCTTACTATAGTCTGAATATACCCTCCTCTCCATTTGTTTGTACCCAATTCAACTGTAAAAAGAAAAACAATCATAAATGAGATATAATTTTGTCACTTTATTTAATGATTTTTAATTTCAAACGTGATTATTACCAGGGGGACACTAGCAATGTAATGGACTGCATGTTTCATCTCAAACATACGTTTTCAGTGCAAACGACTACCTTGCTCGTTGGTCACCTCAAGTTCCTGGACATTCTATTTTCGTCAATGGGTGGATGCATAACTACATGTGTATGTTCACTATACAAAATGTACATACTGTCATCTACTTCTGATATTTACAATGTTACATCCAGGAAAAGAATGACAACTACATATTTGACTTACACACGGATTTAATTTCTATGTACATGTGTGCAAAGTACTGTAACTCTTAACCTTATGCTAATTTGTGGCATTATATGGCAGTTATCAAAAAGACTGAACTATGCCACTTTTCTGTCAGAGGAAACTAGACTCAACATTTGTACACATAACATGACACAGTGTTAGCAAGGGAAGAACATTAAGTACAATAACCACCGATGATGACGGAGATAGGTCCTTCCTGATCAGAGTTGGATTAGCCGTTATAAATCAGTGACTGAAATGACTCAGTTCTGTGCATTTTTATTACACCAACGGTTTTCATTAAGGAAATTGGTTGAGGGGCTATTATCAAACTAGAATTTATGCAAAAAAGCTAGTAAACTTACATTTTATACCAAGTATTTAACAAAGAGATTGACCAATATGAAGCAAAATATTAAAACCAATGATTAAATACACAAAATAGTTATTACTAAACAACATATGACTGATATGGTGTGAAGTGTACATACAAATGTAAAATAATATCACATGCATATGAAAACAACGGAAAGATTTGTAGCGGTCTGATGGGTGTTCTCTTTCAATGTAATAAGTCGTTTGAACGATTGTTTGACCATCACAATTAATATTGAAAATAATAATGTTCACATTAAAGTCCAATTAAGTGGGAACATTAACAATCACGATTCGTTTTATTAAACTTGGTGTATCACTTTTACAAGTCTTGGGCAGACCGCTCTGGTGGCCTAGTGATTAGAGCATCCGCCTCGGATATGGGACGACGTGGGTTTGATACTCTGCCGAGTCATGCAAAAGACTTACAAAAATGGTACGATCAGCTGCCTCGCCTGGCGGTCAACATTTTGAGGTGAGTGTTATGACGTGTCAACCTGGTGTCAGAATAAGGTGCCTGGGTGAGACACCATGCTACATATGCTAGGCATCACTATCAACTGCCACACTGCAGACATCGTAGCGATCTGACAGAAACTTTGCAAAAGCTACGATAAAAATATCACACACACGCCTTTGGTATCACTTACCTGGGATACAGACCTTTAATCTTCCACATCCATGGGGTATGGTCGAACCATTCAGGTCACCAAAGCAATCAATCAGCCAATTGCAATACAAAAGGGGCACTGAGTGAAAATGTTTTATTACAGTACATGTAACATTTCTCTGCAGATTCTCTGAGAATCGTGTTTTGGCTTTGTGTTTTTCATATATATGTCTATGTACACATGTTTCTACATATTAAACATTCGCTTATTACAAGTTCTTTAAAGTAACTATGGTTTTTACTCATTTGACAGTAATTCGGACAAGAGTAGAACAGCAAATGTTCATAAGTTTGTACCTGTAATTTTGAACTGAAATATCTAAAGCTATCTTGTTGCCGTTTACATCTACGTTGTCTGTGTTTATTAAATTTAAAGTTATTGAAACCATACAATATATACTCCCCTTGAAACTGAATGCAAAGGAAATGATATACTTGTTTCCCCAAGATGATCTAATATAAATATCCCGTCATTTAATACAATGTGTAAATTGCAAATGATGTATTGTGTATCCATTTTTTTTGTTGGGTAATTCCATAGATCCTTACTTTAATCGGGGTCCCCCATTCCCAAGCAATTCCTAGAGGCAATTCTCAATATATCATCCGCTGTATTTATTAGAAAATTCTTGATATTTAACATTACATCTAGGATTTGCCAAGATATTCGTATCCAACATATTTATCCAACGTTTGATTTGTAAGTTATAGCTTACATATAAAAAAAAGTTCATATTGTCAGTAATAGAGTGGGATGAAAACACTAGAAAGAGTGAAGGCGATTATTGAAACAATACATAACACAAATAGTCGAAATAATGTTGATAGAAATATATATGCACCACTATTAAAGAAATAGTAAAACCAATGTCCCGTAATTCAAAACGAGTATTTTTTCGGTATCACAATTTCAAAGTGTCGTTGTAGAGTTTAACGCCATTTTTCAGCACACGATAGGCTATACATGGCAGTCAGTTCTATTGGTAGAGGAAGAACTCAGGAAGAACTCAGGAAAAAAACCCTGAACGAACCACCAACCCACGAGAAGCTACTTGCAAGCTTTCTCACATAACTACATTAGCCGAATCTTAGACTCGAACCCACGCCGACAGTGATCCGTAACGGAGAGTGCTTTAGACCTCTCGGCCACTCGCGGCCCCGATGATTATTAGTAACACAGAGGATAGCTCCACCATGCCAAAATATGTCACTGATAACTAGTTTGCATGATTTGGAAATTTGTGTCTTTTTTGTCTCTAGTGAATATGTTAGGCCATGTTTTATATATAGTCATGCAGATTAGCAAATATATGCATCTCAGGGGGAGTCACTCAACGACACAAAGGAATGGTTGTTGTAACTTTCATACATGAGAGTATTTTCAACTCTATATTTGCTACACGCTTGATATAATTATCAACTGTAACTAACATTTATGAAATAAAGCAGGTCACTACAACTTCATTTCCAAATCTGAATAAAGTTTGTACATTCAGTTATTTGCTGACATTTTTGTCTTTTCAACCATTTCTTGTTAAATATTTTGTGTCTACAACCGTATCACAAATGAGTTTAGCCTAAGCAATGTGTACCATGATGAGACCATGCTATCTTAATGCAGCTTAATCTATATTAAATAGAGCAGTATAAACATTCCCTTTATGGCTTTAATGGGAACAGCAAAGTATGTATCACAGGACATTTTGTCATTATGATACCGATGTTATGTATCAAAGGACACTTTGAAATTGTGATACCGATGTACAATGCCTAAGATATCCAAGTCTTTTGTTTGTTAAAATAGCCACTATAACCAATTCTTTAAAATGTAAGCTTTATGCAAAATATGAATTTGTAGATTGCCGACTAAATTAAGTTGGGGAGACTATATATTGGTAAGCCAAAATCAACACAATGTTTTCTAATATCGAGTAAACGACATGAAGCATACTAACAGCCATATCATTTTGATTAGATAAAATATTTTAAGTAATAATGATTTCTATTGAGTTCTTTACTCTGAAAAAGAAAAGTTACCCATATATGTGGCACAACATTCACGACAATTGCAAAAATACTCGTTTTGAATTACGGGACATTGGTTTTACTATTTCTTTAATAGTGGTGCATATATATTTCTATCAACATTATTTCGACTATTTGTGTTATGTATTGTTTCAATAATCGCCTTCACTCTTTCTAGTGTTTTCATCCCACTCTATTACTGACAATATGAACTTTTTTTATATGTAAGCTATAACTTACAAATCAAACGTTGGATAAATATGTTGGATACGAATATCTTGGCAAATCCTAGATGTAATGTTAAATATCAAGAATTTTCTAATAAATACAGCGGATGATATATTGAGAATTGCCTCTAGGAATTGCTTGGGAATGGGGGACCCCGATTAAAGTAAGGATCTATGGAATCACCCAACAAAAAAAATGGATACACAATACATCATTTGCAATTTACACATTGTATTAAATGACGGGATATTTATATTAGATCATCTTGGGGAAACAAGTATATCATTTCCTTTGCATTCAGTTTCAAGGGGAGTATATATTGTATGGTTTCAATAACTTTAAATTTAATAAACACAGACAACGTAGATGTAAACGGCAACAAGATAGCTTTAGATATTTCAGTTCAAAATTACAGGTACAAACTTATGAACATTTGCTGTTCTACTCTTGTCCGAATTACTGTCAAATGAGTAAAAACCATAGTTACTTTAAAGAACTTGTAATAAGCGAATGTTTAATATGTAGAAACATGTGTACATAGACATATATATGAAAAACACAAAGCCAAAACACGATTCTCAGAGAATCTGCAGAGAAATGTTACATGTACTGTAATAAAACATTTTCACCCAGTGCCCCTTTTTGTATTGCAATTGGCTGATTGATTGCTTTGGTGACCTGAATGGTTCGACCATACCCCATGGATGTGGAAGATTAAAGGTCTGTATCCCAGGTAAGTGATACCAAAGGCGTGTGTGTGATATTTTTATCGTAGCTTTTGCAAAGTTTCTGTCAGATCGCTACGATGTCTGCAGTGTGGCAGTTGATAGTGATGCCTAGCATATGTAGCATGGTGTCTCACCCAGGCACCTTATTCTGACACCAGGTCGACACGTCATAACACTCACCTCAAAATGTTGACCGCCAAGCGAGGCAGCTGATCGTACCATTTTTGTAAGTCTTTTGCATGACTCGGCAGAGTATCAAACCCACGTCCTCCCATATCCGAGGCGGATGCTCTAATCACTAGGCCACCAGAGCGGTCTGCCCAAGACTTGTAAAAGTGATACACCAAGTTTAATAAAACGAATCGTGATTGTTAATGTTCCCACTTAATTGGACTTTAATGTGAACATTATTATTTTCAATATTAATTGTGATGGTCAAACAATCGTTTAAACGACTTATTACATTGAAAGAGAACACCCATCAGACCGCTACAAATCTTTCCGTTGTTTTCATATGCATGTGATATTATTTTACATTTGTATGTACACTTCACACCATATCAGTCATATGTTGTTTAGTAATAACTATTTTGTGTATTTAATCATTGGTTTTAATATTTTGCTTCATATTGGTCAATCTCTTTGTTAAATACTTGGTATAAAATGTAAGTTTACTAGCTTTTTTGCATAAATTCTAGTTTGATAATAGCCCCTCAACCAATTTCCTTAATGAAAACCGTTGGTGTAATAAAAATGCACAGAACTGAGTCATTTCAGTCACTGATTTATAACGGCTAATCCAACTCTGATCAGGAAGGACCTATCTCCGTCATCATCGGTGGTTATTGTACTTAATGTTCTTCCCTTGCTAACACTGTGTCATGTTATGTGTACAAATGTTGAGTCTAGTTTCCTCTGACAGAAAAGTGGCATAGGTCAGTCTTTTTGATAACTGCCATATAATGCCACAAATTAGCATAAGGTTAAGAGTTACAGTACTTTGCACACATGTACATAGAAATTAAATCCGTGTGTAAGTCAAATATGTAGTTGTCATTCTTTTCCTGGATGTAACATTGTAAATATCAGAAGTAGATGACAGTATGTACATTTTGTATAGTGAACATACACATGTAGTTATGCATCCACCCATTGACGAAAATAGAATGTCCAGGAACTTGAGGTGACCAACGAGCAAGGTAGTCGTTTGCACTGAAAACGTATGTTTGAGATGAAACATGCAGTCCATTACATTGCTAGTGTCCCCCTGGTAATAATCACGTTTGAAATTAAAAATCATTAAATAAAGTGACAAACTTATATCTCATTTATGATTGTTTTTCTTTTTACAGTTGAATTGGGTACAAACAAATGGAGAGGAGGGTATATTCAGACTATAGTAAGAGCTATATAAAAAGAAAAATCAGTTTAGGAGCTTTTGTAGATTGCCTCCAATGCATTTATTAAAAAATTCACCATTAGAGTAAAAAACCTGTCTTCATTACAAGAGAACATTTTACTAGAATGTAATATAAACATTGTTTATATCTATATCTAACAGTCATAAATGCATCTTTATTTAAAAGCTCTTGCTGACACTAGCCAAATACGGCTAATAATACATTTACCCAAAATGTGGTTTCTGCCTAAAGGTAGGGAAAGGGACAATATTACAGTTTGCCAAACGTTTGGCTAATCAAAGTTATCTCGATTTTAATGTTTTGCAACAATACATGTGGAATATACTAAAACACATTCGTTAAATTTTGGATAGGCATACATTTATCCAAACTTTGGTTTCTACATAAGAGCGTGAAGAACATATTTGTAGGAATAGTTCACATCGTTTGAACTAGTCCAAACAACACTCATACTGGAACAAAGGTCAGTCGATTTCTTCTGTCTAAACCGTCCTAGTCCTAGTAGAAAAAACAAGCTGACTGAATCTCTCTTTTTGGAGCAGTTTCCAAATCTTCTAGAGTATGGAAATTAGATAGGTGGCAACCTAATTATTCTTGGAGATTTAAACTTTCACTATGACTGTCCTGGTAAACCAAACACGTCAAAACTCCTAGATTCCATTCATGTTTTTAATCTTAAACAGTCAGTTAACCAACCTACCCATAAACTTGGTCACATTTTAGACTGGTTTCTTTATAGACCTGATGATAATATTCTGCAATCAACTCTTGTGTCCCACGAACTTGCATCGGATCACCTCTGCATTGTATGCCATCTCGACGTATCAGTCCCTAACCCTCCACCTCTATTTGCTACTAAGAGAAACCTCCGTATGATAAATAGAACCAAATTTATGCATGATATTCAAGAAAACCTAACAACTTTCTTACATCCAACAAAGGAACAACTTGATAACTGCATACGTTCATTGCTTGAAAAACAAGCCCCAGCCACCAAATGCAGAGTATCAATAAAAAAGTGTTCTCCTTGGTATAGCAGTGTTAGGGACCAGCTTTGCACTGCTAAAAGACATCGCCGAAAAGCAGAGAGGCTTTGGCTTTCCACCAGACTCACTGTTCATAAACAAATCTACGAAGCCGCTAAGAAGAACGTCACAAACATAGTCCATTTAGCCAAATCATCCCACTACAGTTCTAAGATCACAGAGAGTTACAGCTGCAAAGAGCTCTTCGAGATAACTATCAAACTAATGTCAAGGAACAAATGTACACCACTTCCAACGACCTTCTCTCCACTAGAGCTACCAGACCAATTTGCAAATTTTCTTCAATGACAAAGTTCAAACCATTAGAAATTCGCTTGACAGCACAATTTCAACTGATTCGTCACCATACAGGTATGATGCAGAATTTCAGCGACAACCGTTAGGAGCATTTGAACCTGTTTCTTTAGATTTAGTACGGACAATCGTAATGAAAAGTGCACCTAAGTCTTGTGAACTTGATCCATTTCCGACATCACTGCTGCTTGAGTGCTTAGAACCAATATTGCCTTCACGAACTGATGTTATTAATATCTCTCTCTCATCAGGGGGATTCCCATCATTTTTCAAAACTGCCATTGTAAAGCCACTGCAGAAGAAACCAACACTGGACCATAACAATTTAAAGAACTACCGCCCAGTTTCTAATCTAGCTTTCTTATCAAAAATATTAGAAAAGGTTGTTCTAACTCAACTTGTATCTCATTTGAATTCAAACAGTCGTTTTAGCAATGTACAGTCTGCATATCGCCCTTGCCACAGTACGGAAACTTCTCTTCTGAAAGTATTTAGTGACATTCTCTCCGCTTTGGATAGTGGAAAGATTACATTCCTCACTCTCCTGGATTTATCTGCAGCATTTGACACAATAGACCATGATATATTACTTCACCGTCTACAGCATGTATTTGGCATTCAAAATATAGCCTTACAGTGGTTCAAGTCCTACTTAGTCAAGAGGACACAAATTATATCTTCAAATGGAATACACTCCAGCCCAGTTGACGTATGTTATGGTGTTCCACAGGGATCTGTTCTTAGACCTGTTCTCTTCATTCTGTACACTCAGCCGCTCTCAAGTGTCATAGATCATCACCCAGTGTCGCACCAGCTGTACGCTGATGACACCCAAATATACAAGTCTAGCCACCCAACTGAAGTTGATGCTACCATCAATGGAGTAGAGAAGTGCATTTCGGATGTGAAATCATGGATGACATGTAACAAGCTGCAGATGAATGATGATAAAACTGAGGCTATTCTGATCACAACATAAAGACTTTCTCATCCACGTCCTTTACCTCAGACAATAAATATCAGCAACACCAACATTAAATTCTCACAGTCAGTACGGAATCTAGATGTTACTCTAGACAGTACTCTCACATTGCACCAACATGTCATGAGCATCTGCAGGGCTGCATATCTTGAATTGAGACGCATCAGTTCCATTCGTAAATATCTTTATGTTCATGCCACTAAAACACTTGTGTGTTCATTAGTACTTTCAAGACTGGACTATTGTAACTTAATTATGTCTGGTTCGTCACAATATTTACTCCAGAAACTTCAAAAAGAACAAAACACAGCTGCACGGATCATCTTTAGAGTACCTCGATCAGAGCACACCTCACCACTGCTCTATACCCTACACTGGCTATCAATTCGATACAGAATCAAACACAAAATTTGTTCTTTGTGCTATATTTCAATGGCAGACTCCAGTCCAACATACCTATTCAGCCTCACCCATGTGTATACACCAGCTAGATCCGTACGCTCTTCTTCTGATAATCGTATACTCATTGTTCTAAAGGTGAAAACAAAGTCATATTGACAACGTTCGTTTGCATAGCAGGGCCCGGCGACGAGGAACGAATTGCCCATTGAAATTAGACACAAAGACAAAGTGGTCCCTTTTAAGAGTGCTCTCAAGACTCACCTGTTTCGTCTTCAGGGACAAACTTAGCGACCTAATCATGATTTGAATCTTATATATTTTCAGCATGTTTTTATGTTTTTCAATTCCATTGGTTTTGTAATTTGTTGTTCTGTAGTGTAGTCATATTATTATTGATGGTCTAAATCGCTTAGAGCTTTTAAAGATTAGGCGCTATAAAAAGTTCTCATTATTATTATTATTATTATTATTATTATTATTATTATTATTATTATTACGCTTCGTTGAATACAAAACTATACAGTACGTATTGACATAGATAAACATTATTTGTCAAACATCTGAATGAAATTTCCTCAAGATAATGTATTCTCTAAATTTGTCATCATCCTTTAAATTGTAGGCAAGATCCACTCATTAATGACCCATTAACTGTATATACATAAGTTTCTTATTATTTTATCTCTAGAAGTTTAGGGGCTATCGCTGGTGTGGGTAATATTGTTTTATCTTTGAACTTGTGTATTGGTAATGTTTTGCTAGTCAGATGACAATTATATCCATACCAATTACGACTAAATATTCAAATTGATTATTCGCTCTCATTATTTAAGTTGTACTGGAACCATTTTTTATTCAATTCGCTTACTGAGTATGAAACAAGTTTTTTTATAAGTCATTTGCTTCAAAGTAATGCAACCATATAGAATTATTATCTACTTTCGATTTAACCCTTTAACATATATATAAGTCTTTTGTTCAAACGGAGTGCAAAGATACAAAAGTAATGTCTAATTTAAATAAAACCCATTAAAATATTTAAAGATCTGTGTCGCCTAGTTAATGAATTTGTCGACCTAGTTTGTCAAGTGGTTAACATACCTTACCATCAATGACATTCTCAGTTTTAATTGTTTCTTATACCTCGTCTATTTCTTAGACATTGATGAACCAATATAAAGTTTCGTCAAGGTCACACGTTCTTAGCGTCCTCAAAGAATGAACACCTATGAGAAATTTATTATATGCGCCAGGGGAAGCTACATCGTGGGTTATGCATCATTTGATCCGATAAGTTAAATCCATTTGCTATTAGTTTCCTTAGGTTTTTAAAAAAGATTAGTATTACAGTTAAATAAAGTCAACCAATATGTATTTAAATTCCTTTCATGATCTGATCCCTTTTATAGACTGTCAATATAATATATGTTATGTTATATTATAGAGATATTCAGGAAATTATACTAAATGTTCTAGGATACTAACATACGTAAGTATATCATCCATTAGCAATATAATGTACTGAATCAATACTTGAATATTCCATATATATGGGTCAGCTTCATTAAAGAAAGAGACATAATGAAAAACAGTTGAATAATCATGTTGAATCTATTTGATGGAATTGAAAGACATCATTACGTTCGAGTAACAGATTTTCCACATTAATAATATCGCTAGTAGGGAAGCATGATATAAAAAAATCAAAAATTATATTTACAAGCGCTTACAATATATCCGCTATGTTATTAAAAACAAGAAACAATATCAACACAGCTTGATAGGTCTACACTTCAATCAATATCATTTGTTTTCAGATTTATCACATAATCTGTTAGAATTGAAATATATGTATAGTCATTTATTCTGACTTAAAGTATGATTATTCGAAAGTTTAATAAGAACGCAACATTACTTTGTGATAATATTGTCACGGAAGATTGTTTGTTTATTTATTTGTTGTTGTTTTTTAAACGGCGCACGAGCATTTTAGGCTATTTAGCGCTATACATAGGTTGTATGTATACTGATACGTGCTTAGGCTCAAATAAGCATCAACATAGAAAGAGTGAAAATAACAAGCTTGTAAAATTTAACAAACAATTTATTGAGTACAAATATTTTCATAAAAGAAAATATTTAAACTTACGGTTTTAGAGAATCAAGTCCAAAAATTAATCCAAAAAGAATTCACAACATAATCCACTAGTGAAAATTGCAAGAGTCCTGATAATAAAATGTCCTAAAAGTTCCCGCTTCGAATCGTGACGATGCAATCCAATATGGACGACAATGTCACGTGATGAAGTCAGTTTTAGTTTTATAATAATCCAAATGAAAATTTATGAGCACATATTCTTTTCCAGATAAATAATAAAAAAATTCCTCTTGCTCCAATGAATTGACACAATTACTAGTACACGGTAATTAAAAATAACTCAACAAGAAGACACAACTTAATATTATAAAAGCCCAACTTCTACTGAACTGTTAATTTCTGAAACACAGCTATATACTGATTCTCTCGTAAACAGAAAGAGTTCACGTGATTTTCTAGAAGTTCATAGAACGAACCCATGCTCGCAAAGTCACGTATACATTATGATCTAAAAAGATGTCCTTGGAATACACCTATCAATTTTAAAATAAAGCTCTAATGTTCTTGGAATCAACCCATCATTTTAGAAGCTTGTTTACACTCTGAAGCAAGATGAGAAAATGAGGTTAGCATCAGTTGTATACTTGTAAAGTATATAGGTCACCCATTTCTAGAAAATCTTTCCCAATTAACTTATTTGAAACCCAAAATGTCAAATTTGAATCTGACAAACAAAATTAAATGATTTAAATCAAATATACGTAACAATACATGTTTAAAAATAGTAAAAGGTTTAATATCAACCAGCGATTTAAAAAACCAAATAGTTCAAAGTAAAATGGTACGATGTTTAAAATATAAAGCTTCACAATGAATGGGATGTATCAATGGTGTATATTTAAGAAGACAGATGAAAAAAAAGTTGAAAATAAGGGTGGTATTTACATTAGATATAAATGCTCCAGGTGATGGCATACAAGTTATAGTTTAAAATAAGGTTTATTTCCTTCAGGAAATCTAAAATACAAGTGAGATGTAAAGTATCAAAAGGTTTCTTCATGTATTGCTCATTATAATATTTATCACGCGTACGCTGCAGATCGTAACACTTTGTCATAAAGGTGCTTAGCAGTGAATGGATCATTGCAAGTAACGCACTCTTGTGGATCTTCACGTTTTGGTATGTGGGAGTGGGTTATGAACGTATGACTAATTTGGATTCTTGCGATGACTAACTCCTCCGTACGTATGGTTCTTTAGAAAGGAGTCCATTATCTCCACGGTTCGGTTTGACGGTGTGGAGTTTGTTATTCATTGCATCATTACATGATGCTTGTCACTTCAAGCGTAGGAACTATTTAATACTATATTTCAAATCAGTAAACGGTCTATGAAAATCAGAAGGTTCCTGGGATATTGCCATTTTAGCAGCGCGATCGGTTACTTCATTACCTTTGATACCAATAGAGCTAGGTAACCAAGAGTATTCTATATTGTAGGAGATGCTCATCTCAGTATGTTTGACTAGGAGATTGATTAAAAAATGGGTTCCCCAGTTTTATATTGTCTAGTGCCTGAAGCGCTAATAGTGAGTCACAGAAGATAATGCTGTTCAAACTACGTTTCTGTTCGATAAATTTCAGAGCAAGGTCTATTGCCCTGATTTCGGCTGAAAAATGGGCACATCATCGGTATAAGAAACCTTTGTTATGGGTTTAACACTAACAAAGACTTCAGCAGTCTTTTCCTCATCCTTTCATCTATCAGTTCAAATTCTAGTGTAGTTTCTAAATTCGGTGGTGAGTTCATGATAAGACATTTGAAAGATGGAAAGGTTTGTCTTAGAAATTTTCCCATCGTGTAACGTAGAAAGCACTTTGGGCTGTTTCAGAAGCCAGGGTGATGTTTCCGAGACAAATGTATTCTCAATTGCAGAAAAATTAATTTGTTACTGTCAAAGCTGGATGATATTCTGGTGCCAACTGAAGGTATGGCATTAGGTTTGTTCTCGTATACGGTGTTGTATTTGGGTTGATAAATAGCCGAAAATGCACGATTCAGCGGGTTTAATCTTAATTTGAGAGCGTACTGTGCCGATAGCACTTCTCTATGATGTGATAAAGGTAGTTCATTCGCTTCCGCGAGAAGGCTTTTACATCGAGATGTCTTAAATGCTCCCAGAGAAAGACTTATTCCCTGATGCTGAATTGGGTCAAGCATTTTCAAATATAACTTCTAGCTGAACCATAAACAACACAACCATAGTCTAGTTTGGAGTGGATAAATGTTCAATACAAATTGAGGATGACCTTTATATCAACACCCCAGTCAGAGTGCGCTAATACTTTAAGTAGATCTAAGGATCGTAAGGATTTAGCTTTCAAAATTCTTAATATGTGGAATAAAAGTCAGTTTGCTGTCGAAGATAATACCCAAAACCTTTGTTTGCTCAAGAACTAAAATAAGTGTTCCGTGATTCGTGAGTTTAGGATCATCATGATGTCATTGCAGCTAAAAGAAATGCATGCATACTGTTTAATATTTTTAAATTTGAAACCGTTTAGTACTAGCATGATTTTATATCTTGTTGATATTTTGTTGCACTTGTCTTTAATGTATGCATGTGCTTTGATCGATAAAACGTAAAAAAAAAACATCAACGTATTATTTGAAATCCACACTGGGACCTATATGATCGTTTGTGCTATTGATTTTGATATTTTATTTGTTTGTTTGTTTGATTAGGATTTTTAACGTAACTTTAAAAATATTTCAGTCATATAGCTATGATGTCTGCAGTGAGGCAGTTTATAGTGATGTCTAACACTGGGACATCATGCCGCAGACATGTATCTTGATGTCCCACCCAGTCAAATGTTCTTGATACCAGGCCGACTCGTCCTAACAATAATCTCTTAATGCTGAGCGTCAAGCGAGGCAGCTGTTAGTACTATTTTTGTAAGTCTTTGGTATGACTCGGCCACTAGGCCACCGAAGCGGTTAGATATTTTGTAACGTCACATATAAACTACTGCCATGGGGCACACCCGTCTCTTATTCGTGCATATCTGAGAGGGCAGAACCACTCTGAATTTTCTGTCTGAGAGAAACTGTGATATGAAAGAGGCCAGATTGTCTTTTAGACCCATATCGTGAAGGTCATTTAGTATCCCGTACTTCCATTTTGTGTTATAGGCCTTTTCTAAATCAAAGAAAACTGTTATTAACTGTTCCTTCTTTATAAATGCATCGCGAATAAATGTTTCAAGTCCGACCAGATAATCGCTAGTACTACGACCGGAACGGAAGCCACTTTGGAAACGCGATATTAAATTGTTACATTTCAAGTAAAATACAAGCCGCGAATTCATAATTGGTACCATTGTTTTGCACATACAGCTTGTCAGTGCAATGGGTCGAAAGCTGTTAGTAACTCTGATATCTTTACCTTGTTTGGGAATTGCTGTTGCTGTTGCTTCGTGCCATATCTTATGTACATTACTAGCATTCCATAAATCATTATAGATTTTCAGAAGAGATGTTAGTCATGATTCTGGGAGGTGTTTCAAGAACTGGTAACGTACTTTATCAGGCTCAGTGGATGTACCATGGGCCTTTTCTAAAGCCTCCCTAAGTTCCAATAGTGAAAACAGCTGCTTATAGCTTTCAGAGTTGATGGATGTGAATTTTATTTGTGACCTTTTTATATTTTTAATCTTCGGAATGCTTCTGAATGATTAGATGATAAGGAATTTCTAAAGAAACTGCAATATTTGCTATGTCACGTTTCGAACTAAAATTGTTATTGTTAGTTTTCAGGTGTTGATTGAGGAACGAGATTTGAAAGAAGGAATATATTTCTTCCATGATGCACGTTTACTTTTTTGGAATGGATGTACAATGCTGTATAGGATTAATAACGTTGAATTATGTATCCTCATTTAGTCTAGTTTTACAGAGTGTTTCAAACGTAGCCCAGTCAGATTTCTTTATGTTCCATTGTGGAATTGCGTCATCAATTTTAGAGTTGATATTTTTCAAGGTTGATTGTAAAGTGATCAATACTAAGGAAGTCATGAGCGACCTTCTATTGATAATTTAAAAGCAGCGAAGGAGAGTAAATTGTAAAATCTTTACACGTGTATTTACCCGTTCCTGGGTATAAAAATGTCAGTGATTTAGTGTTCTATAGACAGAGATCGTGTCAAGAAATGAAATCTTCTACTTTATGGTCTCTGTCGTTTATGTGATGTGATCCCCATATAATGTTATGGGCATTAAAACCCCTAAGTAAAACAAAGTGTGTGGAAAGTTGTTGAACAAGATTGTCAAATTCGTATGGTACTAGGTTGGTGTTTGGTGTTATGTAAATTAAGCAAACGTTAATCACTCGATGTAGAGCGACGCTTACAGCAATGGCTTGCGAATTTGTGTTTAAAGGGATGACTCTGTATGGGGCTCAATTGTTCACAACAAAAAAAACTCATCCTGAGGCCCTGTCAGCGTTTTGAATGTAGGTGTTAAACAGGGAATAGTTTTTAAATGTAATGTTATCCATCTCTTTTAGGAATGTATCCTGTAAACACGCAGGATCGTGGTCATTTAAAATCAGAATAATACCATAATTGTAGTTAGCTTTATGTCCTGGACAGTTCCATTGTATGATCATGTTCTTCATTATGAGGTAAAGCTGGAGATTGTGGAGCTAGGTTAGATCATTTGCAGAGATAATTTGTGCTTTTTTGGATAAAGTACGGTGGTGTATATTTTGTTAGTAGCTTTCGAGCCACCTTAAGTACATGGAGCAGTTTCCTTTCAATCTATGCTCTCAATGACTTCAAACCTGTTATAGAGTTTAATGGAATCATCTGGACCCTTTTGCTGTTTATTTGCTTGTGATTTATGTGTATTCCTTCGTGATTTCGGTGGTGGGGTTTTATTGAAAGTTGTTTGTGTATATTCTGTGTTTTTCTGTGGTTGGTAATGGGGAATGTTATACTAGATGTTGAAGCGGGTACATCTGTTTGTGCTGGTGCATCCTTTGTAGGTTTGGACTTGTTTTTCACGACAGTAGAGAACGATGTGCCAGGAAGGGATGTTTGTACTTATACAAGTTTCCAAACCTCTGAATAGGGAATGTTTACTGTATACTTTAGTCTCTAAATTTCCTTCTCTTTTTTTTCCAAGTATCACAGTCATTGGAATCGGCGTGATGTTCCTTGTCGCAGTTGACACAGTGAGGAAATGCTCTACAACGGAATTCCTGATGAGAATGATCTCCGCAAATTCCACATATTTTGACTTTGAACATCTGTATTCGTGATGGTCATACTTATGACACTTATAGCATCAAAGAGGTTTTGGAATCTATAGCTCGACCTTCACTTGCAAAAACCCAGCTTTCACCAATTTGGGTGAGTACAAATGTGTCGGTGTCACACCGATTATTATTACGTTTAATACGTATTCTTTGTTCTTCAGTGTCATCTTCATTTTTCATCCCCTCGATGACATCTGTGACATTGACGCCAGCCAAGTCACGACAGCGCATCATGCGTTTGGACGTATTTAGTGTAGTGTGAGCGAATGAGGACACTGGAATATCGAAGAATGTTTTCATATTTTTGATATTGTCTGTTTTACTTTTTTGCTTACAATCAATAAAAAAGGCAACCCGAGTTCAATTATTTGATCTCTTTTGATGTGCCTATATATTCAGTAATGGATTTTTGTCCATAATAAATGGAGATAGTGAGTCATCCTTATATTGAATAACCATGAAGCGTGGAAATGACAACTCACCACATGGCTCGTCATCCGAGTCAGACAGTAGTTTGTTATGTTTTTTTAATTTCTTTTGCAATGTCTGTGATTTTTAGTTACAATTTCAGCATCACCATAGAGGACAACGAGGGGACACCTTTCAAGTGGCAGGGATACACAGATGCTATACTCAGTAGACAAAATTACCTCGTGAAGTCACCTTCTATTGTCGGTATTGTTATCTCCCAACTGACCCGTTAGGCCACCACCTTCTAGGAAGTCTTCTAAAACATGGGGCATGGAAATCTATATAGATATAATATAGGGTCAACGGCGGTATCAAGAGTTAAAAAAAAGATAAAGAAGGTGAGCAAGTACATAAAGATTTCCAAGGATGATCCAGGCAGTTGTTTTGAACTTTTGGAAGTTTCTGGAGTAGATTGTTTAGACGAATCGACCAGAATTAAATTCCACCAGTCCAGTCATAAAATTACAGATGTACACACAAGTGTTTAGTGGCATCAACCGAAAAAATATTTGCGAATGGAGCTGATGCGGCTCCGCTCAAGATATGCAGCCTTGCATTTGTTCATGACATGTAGGTGCCATATAAGAGTACTGTCCAGAGTAACACGTGTGTTTTGTACTGACGGTGTTAACTTTATATTGGTGTTGCAGATATTTATTGTTTGAAGCATAAGATGTAAATTATAAAGTCTTTCTGTTGTAATCAGAATAGTCGCAATCACGATTTATCTGCAGCTTGTTACATGTCATCCATGAATTCACATGGGAAAGGGAAATCTATATGGATATAATGTAGGATCATCGGTTGTATCAAGAGAGTTAAAAGAAAGTTTAAGAAGGTGGGCAAGTACATAAAGATTTCCAAGGATGATCCAAGCAGTTATGTTTTGAATTTTTGGAAGTTTCCGGAGTAGATTTTGAGACGAATCGACCAGAATTGAATTACGGTAGTCCAGTCATGAAAGTACAGATGAACAGACAGGTGTTTTAGTGGCATCATTCGAAAAGTATTTGCGAATGAAGCTGATGCTGCTCCACTGAAGATATGCAGCTTTGCATTAGTTCATGACATGTAGGTGCCGTATGAGAGTACTGTCCAGAGTAACACGTATGTTTTGTACTGACGGGTTAATTTGATATTGGTGTTGGTGATATTTATTGTTTGAAGCAAAGTATAAAGTCTTTCTATTGTAATCAGAGTGGCCTCAGTTTTATCATGATTCATCTGCAGCTTGTAATATGTCATCCATGAGTTCACATCAAAAATGCACACGTCAGTATGTTCGATATATTTGTATATTTGGGTATCATCAGCATACAATTGGTGCGGCATTGGATTATTATATATGAATATGATAGCGGCTGATTATATAGAATGAAGAGAACAGCACCAAGAACAGAACGCAATGGAACACCATAAAATTGATCTGCTGTGCTGGAATGTATTCCATTTGCAGATATAATTTTTGTCTGGTTGACTAAGTAGGACTTGAACCACAGTAAGAGTGTTTTGTGAATGCCAAATACATGCTGGAAACGGTGAAGTAATATATCATAGTCTATTGATAAGCATAAATATGTCATCAATTTACTAACCGAGGATAGACAAATATGCTTTTCGATATACCAAGTTCAATTTTGTACAGACTGCATACCTACGATCATGTTTTGTACAATTTATCGGGTCTGTTTAAGGTAATAGCAAACATTTAATATCACAAAGGTATTTGCGTGTTTCAGTAATGAGATAAAAGTGATTACTGGGACTCAAGTAGTTGGGTAAATCTGCCTGAGGATAGCATTTTACTAGCATTTATGTAATAGGTATTATTTTTGCACCAGTACAATTGTCACAGGAGCTCGTCAGTGTGTTTGTTGAAGCTAACACATAAAGGTATGAAATAGTTCGAGTATGAACAAGATAACGAACCAATTATCAACGCCTTCATCATTGGGAACCAATCTTATTATACTGGAATGAAAGAGGTAATATTCATAGACAAATACAAATTGGAGATGGTCGAAATAGGATTTGTTATTTTATTTGTTTACAGTACTACTTAAAAATTAAGTTTGAACATTAATGTGATCCATTTTTTGACATCATTGGTCATCTTGCCTCCGAGTTATATTCAAGTAAAGGATAAACATTGTATAAAATGTTATATTCACTTTAATGATGAATATATCAATTGATTCCGCTTGTATTACGACAAATCTACATACAAATATTTGGCGATTCGTAATTATTCATGAACTCGGAGTTTATAAACAGATTCATACAAGCGTGCCCGTCTTCGAGAAACACATTTTCGATATAAATACAGGTCTGTTCCTGGTCCTCCTCCAGATACATGCATTCTTGCCAATCCAATGCTAGAAATAATAGAAATAGTATAAATAAGGGACTGTACTGAATATTCAAGTTGTAATGTACATTAAAGTGATTCAAACTTAGGGTTTGAGAGAGCATACATATGGTACATGCTTTTTGCGTCAATGTTTGTCTAACCCTTTTTGTTTCCTAAACAATGTGCAGCATGTGACGAACTACAAACTAACAAGACAAAGTCAATATCTGGGACAGGCGAGCACGTTCTGGCTCAGATGTATGTAAAGACTATGCTACTAGGCACATATTTGATAACTCCACTCAGACAATCAGAATTATATACGCTAGACCAAACTTGTCGCATGTGAAATTTGGGCTTACCTGGAATGTTCTTTTCAAAGATTGGAACAAACTGTTTGCTAACTTGAACAACAAAAGTGTCGTTTTCTACCAAATACCTCACGCTTAGACAATCTGCAGAGAAAACAATATATGTATTTTAACTCAGTAGATAGATAGATAGATAGATAGATAGCTAGATAGATAGATAGATAGATAGATAGATAGATAGAATTTTGTAAATGAACAATATGATGCGTGGTAGAATGTATGCTCATGAATATAAAAAACGTTTGATAAATCACGAATGAAACATTTTAATCAGAATTTTTTAAGTCTTTCCGCCTTTGTATTATCATCAATCGATCATGTAGACATGTTACCTAAAATTATTACTTCGTTGAATAACTGAGAACTTGTCAAGACATAGCAACTTGTACGATATTATGTTATGATAGCGTTGTCCGATCATCAATTTCGCGGTAAAATTACATTTACTTATTTACAGATAAGAATAATAGAAAGTAATTTTAGTCATAGTCGTGTAATAAAGAGTGTATCTCATTGTAAACTGTATCTGATGCAACAATAGTGGGATAGTTATTATATACAAATCTGATTCATTGACCATTTCGATCCATGTTCAGACGTATTGCAAGACACAATCTTGAGTTTAATCGCTTTTCTCTACAGTTCTACGAATATAAGCATGTAATCCAAGGAAGAATCGCCTGTGATTTTAAATACAATACATAAATTGTAACGAAAAATTCCTTGTGTATTCCAACATTGGGTAAACCTGCACAAATCGTGTTCTACTTCAAAAGTCTGAAACCAATCCAAAGTGAATTCGCACGTTTTGACGACAATCCAGACAAAATATTTGATCTTAAAATATAAGAAAATGATACCTAATGCAAATGTTTCATCTGTACGAAAGTAAAAGAAACGCATACTAACATAATCCTTGGCATATACTACAGACGTTGTTCTGGCAATCTAGAGAAGCCGTTCCAGTAGTTGGATGGTCATCCAAATCCTGAGGATAATTCTCTTTTTCCTCTGCATTGATTGCGTCTCTGCCTTCAACGCTCAGGTAGCGGTAATCTGTGTTTCAAAGTTAAACTAGCGTCAACATTAGTAGTCAAAACTCCAAGGTCAAACTCAGCCCACTTTATTCATTACGATATGAATAAATTGATACATTTGTAAATACATACGCAATTACTACCTACTATATATATATATATATATATATATATATATATATATATACAAGGAAATACATTGTAAATGTATCTTACCATTGTCAAGTTCATGATCAGTATCGTGGACTTCTTTATTTATCGAGAATCCCTGCACGCTGATAAGGCTGACAGCGATAGCAAGAACGGCCAAAGTCTTCATATTGATCACCTGTACTTGCAGCAGTCTAAAAATAATATATATATTGAAGTGACATTAGTAGTTGCTGTAATAATATTAGTGTGTAAAGTTTGAAATTGCAAATTCTTGATTAATTAAACGGTATCGTTTCACGTTATTTCCATAGATATTATTATTCTATTTAATCTCTGATGGAGATCGTATTAGTTACATATTCAATATATTTATGTTACCCGCGAATATAAGGGCACATAATGAAAGAGACACAATGTCATTGTAAAAGAATTTATTTGTGGCATGATTTGGCACATTGCTTAGATCACATCAGTAGTTGCTGTAATAATACCTGTAAAGGAAGTATCAAATTACAAATTGGTTTCATGTTTTTTTTCATGGATATTATTATTTAAACCTATTACAAGACAGATATCACAATGTTTCAACCCAATATAATTTACATAACTTATTTATTGTTGTTAGTATTTTGTTACCTGCAAATAACAGGGCTTTTTTTCAAAGAATCACAATGTAACTCTAGGTAAAGCTATGACTACCTTTGATATAGTACCCTGCTTAGAACTCCAAGGAAATGGATTCAGAGATTAGGAACTTTTTTGATATCTCCAATTCAAGCAAATCAAAGCTAAAACATTTAGTGATCCAGTTCAGTGGTAAGGATGTAAACAGCCACATCAATAAAGCTTGTAAGAATTTATGAACAATCAAGGAGTGCGACAATATTCCTGAAAATTAACAAAATAATGTCAATATCGGAAACAAAACATACAATATTCTAGGTTAACAAATTAAAGACAATAATTTGAAAATAGAAGTTCTTTGACCAAAGATAGACAATTCATTCCATTAAATACAATCGTGAACATGTGACGTCTATTCCCAACATCGGAATCTTAATACCAGCCAATTATATCATCCAAAAGAAACTTTTGACGACTACGTAGAACGACTTTTCTTCTTTCAGATGCAACATAATAAATCAAAGATAATTTTTACTTTAACATAATATTATTGTACATTAAGTCATTCACAAGACAAATATTTGTAATATCTTCGCCCTTTTTTTTTGCTCTTTTGTACTCAAATTGAAGTCAGTTCAAACTCTTGGGTACTATCATTATACAAATCATAGAAAAGTCATTTTACACATAAGGTTCATATTTCATTTTGAGTTACCAAATGGTTTTCAAACGATACAACATTGCATGTCTCGTATGCAGGATTTTACTTCAGATAAACAGTACCATATCTGTACGTGTCAATAGTTAATCATCTTTAAATAAAGGTACAACTGGTGTCTGTTAAAGGATTTAATGGTCAGACATCTATGGGAAAATACTCTCTTATTTAACACTGAGTTGCAAACTGCAAAGCTGCGCACAATCTAAACATCTGTCGTAAAATTCAATTGATTTGGAGGGCACTAAAAATCATCTTATCTGAATATATGGAACATTAACGCATCATACTATAATAAAATAATTAAATCATTCTTATAGGCTCTACCGTAGTCCAAGGTTAATGTTCTGCCAGTTTTCGACAATATAAGCAAGCCTTGCAATAACGTCTTCAAATATTTGCAAATACAGCGAAAGATTGGCAGTTGTAGAATAACAACACATTTTGTGTCGCGTTCTAACATGATCAATGCTGACTGAATGATTTTCAGCAACTTTAAAAGTAACAAATCCGGAAAGAAATTGTACAATATAATAATGCAATACATTTAGAAGACACTATTGTAAAAATGATTAGAACTGCAGTTTCTGAAATTATAATCAATGTATATTCACTCACCTAAGTACCACAAAGAAACTGTTATAAAGCTGATGATTTATTCTTTACTTCTACTTCCAGGAGCTTGGCATGCAATGATTTTCATGGATGAAGAGTGCTACTTAAGTAGGAAACAGTATATAGAACAAACTAATCAGATCAGATCAGATTATTCTTTTTGGAACAGGTGTTGTTTGTAGATCCGCAGCTTTTCCTATTAAATATAAACGACATTCACTTTCACGTTTTAAATGTTAAGTAATGTCTAGACTATTAAAACAACCCTGTGTTGATGCGTGTTTTGAAAACTATTTTACTGACCAATACCCTGTGCAAACATTGCTGTAGATTCATTTTACCTCACCTATTGATTGCATGTTTTGTTAGTTTTCAATTCGTAAATATAGTTACATACGCCATATGTTTTACTATTGTTCAGCATGTAATGAATAATGAAAAGATAATGATGAGGCATGAACTTTTCAACATACATATTTAGTTGTGTTGAGAAACTTTGTGGTTAATGATAAGTGGAAAAAACTGTCGAATTGTTTTAGAAAATACAAAAGAATCCGCGGGAGAGCGAGATAGAGTGAAAACTAGACATTCAATGGGACTATACGTTTCAGGTCGTGATCTTAAGATAAAAATTAGTATGCAAAGTAGATGCTGAGAGAAGCCGCATGCAAGTGTGTCGATTGACATGGGATTTCGTTTAGTTAGAACCCTAAATATAGCAATGGAAATAATTTGTTTTGTTTTGTTTTGTTTTGTTCTTTTATGGTTTAACGCCATTTTTCAGCACAATATATAGGCTATACATGGCGGCCAGTATTAGTGGTGGAGGAAGAAACCGGAAAAACCCCGGAAAGAGCCACCGACCCACGAGAAGCTACTGGCAAGCTTTCTCACTTAACTACATTAGCCGAATCTTAGACTCGAACCCACGCAGACAGAGGTGAGATGGCAGTGGTCCGGAACGGACAGCGCTTTAGACCACTCGGCCACTCGGGGCCCCCGAAATAATTTGTATATTACAACAAGGTGTTATCATATGTATAACTTACAAAGGCAATCAAATGCTTGTCTGAAACATCCGACTAACCTCTATCTTAAATATGTATCTAAACGCTGCATAATCATATATTACACACAGATCAAAGTGAAATTCAAGGTAATAATTTTCTGGGTAACTAGTTTCATACCTAACTTTCTTAAGATTTGTTTTTTAAATAAATTTGTAGTGGTGTATTAACCTTTATTCAATTAGAAAGCTGAATAGGCATAAAGATCTGCATCGGAAAGACATTACAGTAGTTAGCTCTGATGCATTGATAAAGAGAACGCATTTGGTTCACATTCTTGGGAAACATGGGCCTGGTGGTTTAAGATACGTAAAACACAAAGGGAGCTTTATTTTAAATGTATAATAATCAACTAATGAAGCCTGATTTTAGCAAATTAGGTAATCAATTGTTGAGGGTAATGCTAAATGAAAATAGTTACTCATAGCATTTATTAGGTAACCAGGCTTTGAAACACCTGTCACTCTGTCCGAGCTTGTTCCATTTATACACTTAGCACTAAACAGGATTTAACAGGCATCAGTATTATTTTACTTCTGTTACTACTTTCAATTGAAAAACATCAATCAGTTGTATTGTCTAATTCAATGGTGAGGTATATAACATTTGTATTATTTACCTGTGTTGCCAAAATGCGAACGTTTTGTGAATTCAACGCTTCACTCGTCCCAACACTTTTATATTTCATTTCAATACATTTTAAACAGAGCTCCATATAGTTCAACGTATCAGCTGCGTATGCGGTTAGATACTGAGTTCCTCATGTATGAAAGTGTGAAAGACGCTTGCTGCAAATGAGATGCTAGAATATTTCCGTTAACAGTCGTCTTTTATGTATCACTAATTCATAATAGGCCTTATGGCTTATAGCATACATGGGGATAATAGAGAAGTAAAGAAAAAAAGATATGAAATCTGGACCGAAAAGAAGATTATGTTAGCAGAGAGTGTCACGAAAAAAGAGGTGCTTTACTTGGAAGGTTTAAAGCTGCAGTGATGAAGAGCGCAAAAGATATAGAGAAGGCGTACATATCTACAAAATATTTAAAGTATTTTTTCAAGTAATATATCTGTGCAAGAAAATACTAGTGATTATTTAAATCTAGTATTTTCTAGTTAACCTACATGCATCACTTGTAACCGGTAAAAATGGTTTGTCTTCAATCCGATACCTAAATTAGTGATTTACATATGAAATGAATAACGTCAACACAACTTATACTTGACTAAAAAATAGTCTTTGTTTATTAAGACAAGATAGCAAAGGAAATACACTGCAAAACTGGTGTAAGAGAGGCTCATCTTTAGAATACATAGGTTCTTTTCTGTTTGTGGTGAATCATTTCAGTATGAAAACACTCGATGTAAGCAAGATTGATACATCCTTAGGGGTGAAATCATAACTGAATTGCAAGTTTGAGACTAAGAACATGTCATGCGGTCCTCATGCAATCCGATTGGTGGTTAAAAGTAAAATATCTAGGGAAGATACAATCCCAGCATTTGAATGACAGACAATCACTTTATTGTCAGCGACACAATGTCGGAACATATTTATATAGCAGTAGTTTGGTAGACCCAATAATTTAAAAAAAGGATTGTGGCTTATAATGCAGTTACAGACATCGTATCGTGTACAGAAAACACAATATAGCAGGTTAGCGATCAATTGGAAGGTCACTTTGTATTCATAGTCTCTAGATGATGAGGATTTGAAGTGTTCCAATAGTTGCAAATTGAGCCAGTGAATTTATCAAACAGTTTCTCCCTCTTTTTCAAAAGCATTATTATCTCCATGACGTCTAATAAACAGGTTCGTTTATTATGTTTCAAGTGCCACCTAAAAAGTGGACACAAGTATAACACCGACTATTCCCACAGCATCGTCTGGCAAACAAAGAAGATTCTGACATAAGCGGATACATTGATGTCATATGTCAGGATCTTGAATCAAGGCATGCCATATGACTCAGATCATAGTATGAAGCACATTGCCTATAGATATGTGCAGTAGAACCCAAGAATAACGTTACATCCAAATGACATTCACGCCTACCATACACAAATCATGATCCATTCTCCCACCAGACAGTGACACCATCACTCATTGTCTGTTGCTGACGACAGGGATAATAATGTGGTCTGTTTGGGTTATACTTCATGACTTATAAAGATCCGGAGCTCAGGTAATCTTTGCCTCGAATTCCATTTCAATATCATTTATAATAAGTAGAACAATATATAATTATAAGATCGTATAGTTAGCAACAAATGTTCCGTCACCAATGTCGCGATACCTACAACTAACTGCAGTATAAGGAACAGAACAGCACAATAAAATGTTTGCTTTGCGTGGGGATCTTGTTGAAGCCCTTGCCACAAAACTGGCTGTACTTTCCTTGTCTCGGTCGATTAGAAATAATCATTATGAGAGAGTAAACGTTGTTAATCATTGGATTATGGCGATGGTTTGTGTAGCTCAATGATCCAGTTAAATAATATAACTTCCATGTACATGTACATATCTAGCAAACATGTGTGGACAAATCGAGACAATTCAAGAAATGAAACTATTTAGAATTATTTCGCAGTCACGTATATTTCACATTTCGACTAGTTGTGTGTTTTCAGCTGTCTTAAGACTCTGAATATGTTGGCTGTCATTTCATGTACATCATGAAAACTGATATGTGTTTCGTATCAAGGAAGGCAAATCAACGATAATAACATTATACAGGATGGTATTGTCTTGTCACAATTGTCTTTACTCATCCAGTATATTTTAAGTTTAAGTTCATTAAATCGGAAACATTTACTAGTCGATCTGTTGTTGCATCCAAACGCTGCACAGTGGGACATTTTGGAAGATTCTTGGAAAATAAACTCAAATATAAACACTAATAATCTGCCTTCTCTCAAGCACAGTGGATCAACATGATGATGAGCAATGGCCAATAGCTGCTAAAGATCCTGTGACGTCACATTTATTCAGCCTCGTTTCTACTCGACAAATATGCATATCGGAATGCTCACGCAATTCATACCCTATAGTGTACTGTACATTGTTTTCAGTGCAACTGGGTCGCCCCAAACTATTATTTAATTTATCATGGGCATCAAAATGAGTAATATAACCACAACGTTAACTGTAAGTTCCCTATACCTTTAATGAAGATCTTTATATATTTAAATACCTATCAGAAACTGCATCATTTGGGAGATTTTAATCTGAAGACTTAAGTTGTAAAAATGCTATAAATGTTTGTTATATCAACAAATCCTTAGTAGATAATTAAGTGCTTTTGTATAATTATTACGATACGCTTTGGGAGACCATAAACTGAAGATTTATTATGTGTAAAGCATATAAATGTTGGTTACATTTAAGAATCCTTGGATATATTTTCATGCTTTGTATAATTAAAAAGATATAATTTAGTCTACCTAAAGCTGTAAATTAAGAATGGTCCACTTAAGCATATATGTTTATATTCTAGTATATTCTAGCCAAGAAAAAGCATTCAATGATTAATATGTATACCAAAATGCGTCATTTGGGTGACCCTAAAAAGACGATACAGGTTGCAAATGTTATATCTCCTCTGAATTAACTGTGATTATTTCAGAACATAAATACACCACCCCCACCACAGATTGGCCTAAATTTTATGTCTTAATGCTTTCCATACACAACCACAACGGAAAGGATATGGACCCAGAAGCAGGATATTGCTTCATGTTTAGCTACCATTACCACAAATTATGTCTTGCACTCAGGTCCATTGTATTTAGTTTGGGTCTTGACTTAATTTGGACATGTCGTTCCCAAGGTCATGTAGTAGTGACTCTGAAAACCAGGTGAATTAACATTACAAAGGTCTGGATATTCTAAGGTGAAGTCTATATTCCTCATTAAAGCCTGGGCCAGGTAGGGGGTATCCAGGGTGTCCAGAACCCACCCCAAACCGGGAAACAGAAACCAATACAATTGTAAACACACACACACACACACACACACACACGCGTAGTCACTTGACATTTGATCATCGTTTTATCATTGCTAATGTTTATGATGTATTCATCGCATGTTGAGTAAAAAGACTAGTGAATGAATATCCTTACTTGAGTCATTAGCCAATTTGAAATTTCAGAAGTGACTGGCAGATACAAAAACTAAATAAAAGATTGACATGAACTTCACACGGGGTGTTGGCTAGGGACATTGGTGTTTATTAAAATATTTAGCCTGGTATTAGCACCATTGGTTATGTACCTCAGCCTCTAAAAGAGACATCTTTCAAGACAACAATTAATTCCCTTTTTCAAAAGAGTGATCACAGACTAAATAATGCGACTGTATGCAAATGATAAGCACTAATGCCACAGCCAATGATAAGTAATGAACATCATTCATGTAAGTGGTTATGCATTCAGTATAAACACTGAAATGCTAAAGTTACAATAATACAATAGTTATGTGGGTCAACAGTTTTTGATGCAAACCAAGCACAACACAGTTTAATAGCTGTTATGTATATATAATTTATACTGTGTACTCAACATTTCTCAAAGGTTGTGGATTCTATTTGACATTTGTACATGAATTGTGAGTTTTGAACAGGATATTAATATATTTGAGCTTCAAGGTCAAGCCTTGCTTTGAATTAAGCAGTGTTTTGTTTTTTTGTTGGAGTGATCCACATTTTTTGTTTTTGGTCAAGTGAAAATTTGTATTAATTGAGAGTTGATAAATAAATAAATTATTTGTGTTTGTGATGCGTTACAGCAAAACTTTCGAGTTTAATGTTGTGCTGTTGAAATCATTATCGAGGATAATTATTTCAGTTATTCATTGGATTTACTACTCATTGTATTTGGTTTAATACATTTCTTGGACTTTCTTGGATATCAATTTTTCAAAACCAACAAAGTATTCAGATTCTATCAGTATGAAATCTCTACCGATACCCTTTAATCACCCTGCGAATTGGAATTATTACAGATTTACTGTTATGGATGTAACAAGATGAGTTAGTTTGTACACGTTAACCTAGTGTACTTCAGCTAGTCATGCTATACCTTAGACATGTACATATATACGTTTAATGCATGATTCTCTGACGTAGAATATTGTAGATGCAATGTCTGTTTTCACTACATTTATATTTTTGTTTACTATGCAGAGTTAAGATGACAATTTAGCGTGTAGTTTTGCATCCACTTCTATCCACCCAATCCTTTTTTTGCATGCGTAAGTGACCCTCATGCTACAGCAGGATTTTACAATTGATTGTTCTCTTAAGTGATCTGGTAGATCAATCCAGGGAAAGTTCTCTTCATATCATGAAGATTTCTGGCCTAATATTGATCTATTTATTCCTGGGATATTAAAATCTTTGAATATCTAAAACAGTATTGTGTTTATTGTGTTTAAATCAAATCAAATCAACTAAACATTTAAAAACAGGTTTCTTCTAAAATTTTAAATTCCATATCCATCACCATGAGTCTCAGCGTCCTTCTGGTTTCTCATTTTTTCCATAAGTTAATGTTGATGATACTTTTGTATTTTTTGAGGTCAAACAATTTATGAAATATGATTTTCGTCCATTTTTTCTTACAGTGAACCGAAATACAAGAGAATTTCAAGGGATCTGATGAGATTATTTCCAATACTGTAAAATCAACAAGCTCTGCATTATGCAGATCAAGATGTATGTTCAGAAAAATGCATATCTGTAATAATAGTGAGAAACAAAATGCATCACAATAATTACTGGCACACAGACATACTCATGCAAAAATACCAATATATTAGGCTTAGTGCAAAATAATATGAATAGCATGAAAAAAAAACAGTGGATAACAGGAAAGTCTGACTATTCAGAGAATAGTTATGAAGTACATAAATAAAAGTGATGAAACTACAGCATATAATAAACGGCTCATTTTTTTAAATGCACACCATTGCTTGATGAAGACTTATTCTTTTCAGTCAGAATGAAATAGAGGTCAAATAAATCTAGTTATGTTTTGGAAAATGTATTACATGTATTAGGTATTGAAACCGTTAATTACTCTGAGCAAATAAAAACAAGAACTACAAGATTTATTAACCAAGTTAAACTATTTAAGACAATTTTTGGTTAAAAATCAATAACTTAAAATGACTTAATCACAAAGAATCCTTATGGGATAGTAGCATTTCTTATTATATAATACAAGGATTGACAATCTCTTATTTCTCCTCTGACTTAATTAAGATCTGAAACAAATACTTCAAGCTACGCATAACTGTGTTATAGTTTAGCACCAATGTTCTGCTCACAGAGTCAACATTTTAGACTACAAATTTGACTCGATACTGTTAATAAGGAATGAGATTCTGCTTTCTAATTCAAATTTCTTAATATTCCCATTGAATGTTTCTTATTTAGACATTTATGCGGAGGTGAGTGAACCAACTGCCTACTGAAAAATTAGAATCACTGCCACCTTACAGTAGTGGCATCTGGTAGCTGCTTATCATCAGTCCTAGTAAATTTTTAAAAAATGTTATTTGAAAATGATTTTTTTTCTAAGAAATTGCAAGATTTATTATTGTATTGTCTTTAATTCGCTGACAGGCACGATGAATCTTCAGATATGATGAAACCTGACATGGTAATCGCCATTTGCATTGCTTGTCACATGACTGCAAAAACTTCTTAGCCTAAGACGTCCCAAGTCTAATAGTCAACAGCAAACCCCTTTTTAATGTTCCAAAATTCTAAAATATCAAACAGAAGTAACATACAATTTGTAAATACCCAACAGGAGAAAAACAAATTCTCAAAATATTTTTTTCCTCGAGAATTGTTGCTGTTGCAGCAACCTGGACAGAGCCAGATGTATCAAGTAGAGGGTACATGCTTATACATGCTGCAGGTTTCATAAATATTCTTAAAATAAATATAAAGAAAATATTGTGTTCTTTATCTATCTATCTATCTATCTATCTATCTATCTATCTATCTATCTATCTATCTATCTATCTATCTATCTATTTATCTATCTATCTATATATATATATATATCAAAACATTGTACAACTTTTTTTTAATATTTATGATTCTTTTCCTACTTTTAAATGTGTTATTGTTGATATCATGGGATTACTGTGCCCAAAATATGATAAACATATATCAATGCGAATGGTGAGTACTAGGTCAAATTTCAATAATGCTGCAGTTTCATCTCATCTGTTAGCATATTAAAGACATAACAATGGTAAGACGTGTAATTTCTGAGAAAAAAGATAAGTTTCCTATTAAGTTCATGCCAGTCTGACTCAATGTAACAGCAATTGCGCTTGCTGGGCTATCTGGCAAGTGGATATCCTATGCTGCAACCATGTTGACTTATTGAGATGCTAGACTAATTTTAATGCCTTCCGCGTAAAAAAAGAAGCCAATATCTAGCTTGTCTGTGAACTTACTAGTCTACTGAACAAATCTAATTCACTGAGTATTTGATATAACCATAAAATTATGCTTGTGGCAAGCACCCAACTGATCTGTACTGCCATCTCTGAATATTCTGGTCAGAAATAAATCTATTGAATCATGATCAGTTCAGTTCCAAATAAAACAGCAGCAGGGGCGAATCAGACAACTTTATAGAGGCGTCGATTTGGCAAACCAAGGCTTCTTCGAAATCGTAAAAAAGCATCTATTTGGTAAAGTAAGACTTCCTTGTAAATGTTTTATAAAGGCTCATTTGGCAAAAAATAAGACGCCACCTCCGTGCTGCTGCAATGCGGTTAAAATTTTTTTAACCGAATATTTGATCAAGTCCGATACGATATTTTGATCTAGGATCATGCAAATTTATCGTTACAAAATCCATGCGGGATCGACTGAGCATGACTAAAGAAATTTCTAAAGAGATTATAATCCATATCACCTCCGCACCAAGTCTGGTGAATATTTCGTAGCGTATGTGTATCAACTCCGCTGAATACAGCAAGAATATTGCAATTATCTCTATCACTTTTGGTATTTGAGTGTATCGTTGAGTGACATATATCACGTCAGTGTTTTTATGCCTGCCTCTGGAAAATATCCTAGCGGAATGTGTTTTATTGTCTAACATCAGATCATATACAACTAAATTATTAATACTTCCATCAATATCATCAATGATCGGTGCTTCTTCGATATCGGTTATAAATTCAATAATACCCTCGCCGGTGATTTATGCTGCCTTTTCGTTGTAATCCTTTAACACTTCGTAGCATCTTCGTAGCATCTTCGTAGTATACCTACATATTGGATCTCTAAATCGGTACTGTCGACAATATGTCTGTTACGATAATCGAACCATGGACTTCGGGACGAAACCGCAACGCGTTACGAATACGCTAAATTCGATATCTACAAGTAAATGCTTTTGAATACGATATATGTGACTCAAACCGAATACTTGAAAACATCAAAAAAAAAGAATGCAACTGTTGTAATACTACATATTTTATTCGTTTTCTTACAAAACAGATAATTTTCCCAATTGATTATATCTAGATTGAGAATCATGACAGTTTAAACAGTAAAATATGGTTAAACTGTCTTCCTTTCCTAAGCTCTATTTGTTCTAAATGGACAATTAAACAACGAATCTTATTATAGTGAATAGAGAGACAGTCTGAAGGAAGGAGAGAGACAGACAGACAGACAGACAGACAGACAGACAGACAGACAGATAGATAGATAGATAGATAGATAGATAGATAGATAGATAGATAGATAGATAGATAGATAGATAGATAGATAGATAGATGTTTGTTTGTTTGATTAGGATTTTTAACCTAGCTTTAACAATTTTTCAGTCATAATCCATTAACTGTGGTCTAAACGTTTATATCACGGGTCAACATTAGTTGGTTACAATCAATAATTAAATAATGTAGACTAGATCTGAAGCTACAAAATGACTAGGATATATCCAAGTCTGTTGATTCAAATCGATAAAAGGCATGCCGTAGCTAACGTTTACTGGGACATCAAAAGCCTTATTGATTTGTCTTAGACGCCGAATAGTTTTATTGGAGAACAGGCGCTCAGGGCGCGGACAGTAGACAGGGTTATTTAAAGAACACGGAAATTGTGAAAAATACTTGCTATTGTTTGATTCAACAACGACAGGTTCAAAGTACTATAACACTGGAAACTGTGGACATACATTGCATAACTTTTAATCTGTACGAATTGAGACAAAGTTTGCCTGACATAAAAACAACCAATGGAATTTAATTGGAAAAAAACATTGAGGATAACTCTTTCATAAGCTGTACACATACCTGCACGAGTTATCTCCCTTTGGTGTTCTCAAATATATACGAATTGAATTCTGTTTTTGAAACGCCTTGAAAGAGCTGATTTATAAATTCCTTCTGCTACTTTTTGTACTAAGGCTCTAGAAATATCAAAATATTTTCCGGCTTCATATATTGATTGAAATTCTTTTTCCTCGTTACTTTTTATATTAAATGATTTTATAGGCATGGCGTTATTAGAGTTTTTTCCAGTCTCACCCCGTTTAGTATTCTCACTCTGAGAAATAGCTTGCAAATTATTCAAAGAACCATTATGAGACTATGGCGGACAAGCATAACTCTCCCCTAGTGACCATTATCAGCAATCAGCATACGGAGGAATTCCCAAGGAGAGAAACGCCCCTTCTTCCTGTACTTGAACAAATAGCAAAAAGATCAAAACAAACAAAAGAATCGTTAAAAACACTTCCTGGTGATATAATAACTGCTGAGAAACAACAAGAACGACAACTTCAAGAAGAAATTGAACGATTATGTGATATTGATATTTGCTCTCCATCGCCTGAACCACTTGAAGAAATTGAACAAGAACAAAAAGGTGCTGTTGCAAGAAAAGACTATCCACTTGAAAAGATATTTACGACTGATACGTTAAATAGAATTAGAAGAATCAAAACAGACTCTGAATTAGCTGATTTTAAAAGAAAAAATTTTAAAGCAAGGAAACAATATATAAATGTATAAATGATGCTTTCGAAGATTCTATAAAAACTATGAACACCTGGGCATCAAAAGTGTATTTAGCAAACCACGGTGGAAATAGAATCACACAAAAGAGGCATCCTAATTTTAATAGTTTTCTAGCTGCAGTAAAAGGTGTCGCACAACCACCACCAATATATACAGCAGACCCAATCCCAGGTGAAATACAAATAATGGCAGAAGCCGGTTCTGAAAAAGGTGCAACTGGTATCACTAAAAAATCAAGCGGAAAGGGATTTTCCGAAAATCAAAGACTTCCCAGTGGAATTTCAAGTAGTGGTCTTGTTCGTTGTCCTGTAATATTCTTAGCGATATATCACGATTAGAAGTACTCATAGGAGGGAAACGAGCTGGAACAACTCACTGAAAATAATTAATGAAGCAGCTGTTATCTGCGTGCGGTTATTTCAAGGCGGCATCATGAATATCAAAACATATCGAGATTTCATTGATGAGTTAGTCGAAAATCATGGTTATTACAGTGATTAATCACCGAAATGGAAATTCTTTGAATTTCACAACCAATGAATATCCAAGGGATTTTTACGATTAGATAAATATTCGTTTAGAAAACACTAGGGTTTTTATAATAAGATGATCATACACTACAACCATGATAAACCAATCAGTGTCTATGCAGTAAATTCACGATTGCCAGTTTATCGCGCGTACTTTGGTGATGGTCTTGGTAATACCATGGCAGGGTTTTTTATACGAATGGCTCCAAAAGTGACGCCGCTAGCAAAACAATTATCAATGAAAGCTATTGATGTTATTCGTGATAAGGGTATTAGCGCTGTTGAAAATGTTTCCGGGAAAGCATTTTCCGCTGCAAAGGATAAACTAATGTCCTTCGTTCGACGGCAAAAAAAACCAACAATGACGTTACCATCTACAACAGTGATGTCTGCAAGTGTTAGTAAAATAAAAAAAAACGCAGTAGATCAGAAATTAGCATCGTTGGCGACTTCGGATGTATATGAGGCACAGAGAAATAATATTGCAAACATGATAGCGGGAAGTGGCTTAAAACCACGACGACGACGATAAAAATCATCATTTAGATCAGGGAAAATATATAAAATGTTCAAAATGACACTTGATCCAGCTTTTGATATGGAATCCCCAGTGAGTAAAAATGATTCTGTCCGCGATTATCAATTTTATTCTTATCACGCAGTACAACCTGATCTTCGATCAAGAATAGAACTTCAAGTTCATGATACCAGTAAATACTTTCTAGCCGCTGAAGCATTTATCGAAGTAGAAGGAGAACTTGTAACAGCTGCTGATACTCCTGCTGTACTAGCACCGTATCCAATTGATACCCAAGTCGGTTTTGTCAATAAAGGTATCATGGCGCTATTTGAGAGTGCAAGATATATGATTGATGGAAGAGAGATTGAGTCTACAAAACGTGATGATGATGTAGCCACAACAATAGTAAGGCTAGCAAGATATTCCGATGATTATACAAGATCGGCAGGCCCTTCTATGATGTTTGCAAGAGATGCTAAAAATACTACTGGAAAAATCAAGTTGTTGCAAGACGACCAAGGAATAATGCTAGTAATGCTGATGTTGATGTTGAGAATATGATTATAAACAATGATCCTAATTTTAATCTAGGAGCTGCAACACGCATGTCAATGTTGGAAGGGTGGTGTAAATCATTTTCTTGCGCGATTCCACTGCATCATATATTTGGATTCTGCAGAAATGTCCGAAAAGTTATCTATGGAGCAAAGCATACAGTAGTACTCGTGCGAAAGGGTAATGATAATGATGCAATTTGGAGGGTTTCAGCAGATACTGCACATCCAGATAATGATGCCGGTAAAGTCATTTTAACAAAACTATCATTGTGTGTGTCAGTAATGACTCCAGTACTCGGCGCAGAAGAACGATTACTATCATTAATGGATACAGGAGGAAAATCATTGCTAAGTTGGCTAACAACAACAACAGATATTAAGCAATCAACTGTTAACCGTATATTTACATAGAACCTAGCATCACAACAAGGTGTTTCAGCTCCGCGTCATATAATTATTGCCTTGCAGGATATGGCGAGAGTTGGCAATCAACTCTTCAGCCATATGATATTTGATCAATTAGGCGTTACTGACGTTTCGCTGAGAATAAACGGCCAGCAGGAACCATTCGAGAATATACAACTTCATTAAGGTCAAAACCATATTGCACGTGTGTATCATCGTCTGTTGCTATATATGGGACGCGACCAAAATGTTGATACCGGTCTACAAATATCACAACATGATTTTAGGAACTTATATCCGATCTATTACTTTTCGATGGAACATCTTGATTTAACAAGACAATCTGTTGTTGACAAATATTTTAGAGTTAATGTACTTCGTGGTGCTATCACCGAATATAGAGCAGTTGCTGTCATTCTCAGCGACAAATTAATGCTACTCAAAGGTGTTGGTGGACGAATGAGAGTAATTGATGCACCGGTGGAAAATATGTAATATTTTCAAACATGTAGAGTTTTCCAAAAACATGTAACAATTAGATCAATCTATTATTGATATAATGTCATATAGTCATATTAGTGTTACGTTAACTCCTGGTCAAATTAAAAAAATTGCAGCCCCAGCGGTAGCTAAAGCGGCAGCGTTAGGAGCCGTTGGTACCGCGGCAGGGATGGCACTAAAGAAAGCTACCGGGAAAGGATACAAAAAAAGGAAAAGGGTCTAAGACTACCAGGAACCCCGTATTCATGGTACAAAGGAAGCGGCCTGAGAATTCCAGGAACCGTTTATTAACAATAATAGTTCCCATGTCAAATTTTGATTTACTCGATGCCGCTAAAAAGCTAGCGATTAAAAACTTTAGAGGTGTCTTTATGAAAGATCAGTTGCCGGTACAACCAAAAAACGTTGAAACCGGTATCATTAATCTTGATAACAGCACCGGACCTGGAATCCACTGGGTTGCATACGTGATTGATCCGCGTGTAATTATTTATTTCCATTCATATGGATTAGCGCCGCCTAAAGAATTTATGAGTTATATAAACCGCTTAAACACTTTTCATAAAATGAAGACTTGGTGTTATACGTTACCAACACAGGAAATGAACGACCCACCAATATGCAGCATAGAAGTATTGAATGTCCTTGACGCTATTTCATCATCAAGAAAACCACCTCATCAAGTCGTGAATAACTAGTAGTCGCTGAAAATCGAAGATTTTAGAAAGAAGTAATTAGAAAATCAAAGATTTTTACAATAATATGGTTGATATTTGGGGGAGATCTTTATCAATGTTGAAGAAACCCGATGGCACTGCAACCGGTGATATAAAAAAATAATCGAATATGAAATAGCTGAGATGTTGAACTTAGCAAGTGTTGATTCCAATGAAATAGTTGTATTTCAAGGTCTTCAGGGTAAATTGAAAACGAGTAACGTTTGTCTTGATGATATTTTAGTTAAACAACAAGACGCAGTAGAAGACACTATCGCGTTGTTTTCCGATCAGGGTAAACTCAAACCGGGTGTACTTATTTCAGCTATTGTGGATAGAATTAACAATATTGACAAACCCATATTGGATTTCTTTGAAAATCCACCGGTAACCACACCGCAGCTAGCAGAGATAAAAAGTGCTTTCGATAATTTGACAAAACTACGATCCGATTATGACACTAATGTATCTCGATTTGGTATTTTACGTAAAAACTTTAACATGACCGATGACTCCATTGATAGATTTTTTTATAAAAAAAAGCTAAAACGAAGATATTAAAATGGATTTAGCTAGTATCATCACAAAACTCGATACAATTACGGATATTAAAGTGATCACTGACGCCATCAAAGATGATTTTCCGAGGATGATAGCAATCATTGAAAAAATAAAAATTCCTCATGAACAAAAATATAATAAATAACGTATACACGATTCAATATGAATTAGGATCATTTAATTGGACTCCTACAAACAATACATTTAATTTCATTGCAACCGTCAAGGGTATTTATTGATTCAATTCAATTTAATATTTCATCAACGATTTCATCCGGGGTCAATATGGTATCAACGATTGTCCAAAAAGGAACAACTGAACGATTCACAATAACAACGACTGATAGAAGTTTGATTGGGGCTTTATTAATATGGTATGTGGAATTCATAGCGGATTTAAGTAAAGACTAAATTGAAATCGTAAACGTTTTGAAAATAAACTGTCATCACAGCAGTATCGCTATGATCAGGTCAGATAATTTCAAACTAAACTCAAAACCCTCAGTGAGGGGTTTCAAGTAAAAATAAAAATATACCGAAGGAAAATAACCGCAGTTGATGTAACCGTGTACTCGATGAGTGGTATAATCACCGGAGCCGGTATTATACTCTCCTGGTTGACAATGATTGCTCCAATAGCTGTTCCAATTTGTATATCAGCGGTGACAACAATCGCGGGAATAATTTCGATAATAACAAAAAAAATATCATCATGCAGTCAACGCAAACTACAAGATTACATAATTAAATTTCATGTTGTGTCAACCGCATACTCGCATTTATGCTCGATGATATCGTCGTCACTCGATGACACATTAATATCCGATGATGAGTTTCCAGCGATGGTACGTGTTTATAATTCTGCGATGTCGAAATTAGAGCAGGACAATAGTAATAATGACAACACCGCAAGAACTACTTCAACAAATAGCGGAAAATACCACACAAGTAAAAACAAATATGATATCAATAACCTCAACGAATCCTGAATTCAGCGTGGATTTCACTACTCCGATTCCCGTGAAGGAGATAGCGCTAGCAAAATTACGAGTATATCACAGTTGGCCTAAAATTAGGTCGGTAGCATTTGGCGGTCAACAATCGAATAATTCATTAGTGTTTGCGAGTAGGAATAAACAAGACGGAACTCCAGACTGGAACGTTGTTTCGTTACCATCTGGGTCCTACAAAACCAGCGAATAATTCAAGTAATAATTAACCATAACGATGACAATGACATTAATCACTCTAAACGAAATTTTCTAACTGCATACAATATAACAGAAGCCGATCTACCAAATTTTAAGTTTCCTGAATATAACGCAAATGAACTAAAAAAATATGTTAATGATCTTATCAATTAAAAATTTAATACGATAGTCAAAGCATGGAGACAACAAAACAAGAATCCAACTATCCTCAAACATAATAATACCCCAGACGGGGGTGGTAGACTTATCGTTCCTCAAAATGTGAATATATCCACGGTGATAGCATTGAATTTAGTATGTGATGTTATCAAACGCAGCTATCAAATAAATCTCGAGCGATCAAATCAAGCTCAGCAGGGATATATTTTATATTCATTTGCACCAACAGTTCCTCCAGGGTTTCTAATCATTGAGGATCCAACTAATCTAGTCTATATGCGATGTCATAATAATTCACTAACGAGAATTAATTTTAGACCCACTGATCAGTCCAATAATCTAATTGATTTGGTCCTACAAATTAGTCTGTTTGTGAAATCGTAGCAACTTTCATCTTAAATTTCAAGGATTGTTAACCCCATAGCAGAAGCAGGGGGGTGCGACAACATTTGTGGGGTCTTATTTTTTTGCGAAATGAGCCTCTATAAAGCATTTACGAGGAAGTCTTAGTTTACCAAATAGACGCTTTTTTACTATTTCGAAGAAACCTTTGTTTGCCAAATCGACGCCTCTATAGAGTTGTCTGATTCGCCCCTGCTGCTGCTGCTTCTCAACTGCACAACTGTTTCAATCTTTTATCAAGTGGTGGCAGAAATTTCCTTCGTTGTTCCTGACATGCTTATATAAATATTTGCAAAATTCAAGGATTTTTCAGTTGGGAAACTTTATATCACTTCTCCTGACTTTTTCACCAGTGTCATGAGAACCAAGATTGTACGTAACTGCTCTGGCATCCATTCTAAATGATGGAGTCAAAATTATAAAGTTAAGGTGGGGGGGGGGCATCTTGAGAAATATTTCTGTAAAAGTTCCTTTAAATAAGCGCCAGAGAAGAATCATCATTTTACCATTCAATGGCGGTGTGGAATGGTGCCAGCTAAATACAGGCAATACTAACAAATTTAAAATATTATTTAAAGTTCATAGCAGTAATAAAGACATGACAATAAAGCTTCATCTAAATCAACCAATTTGGATGCTTTTTATGTTCTGTCTTATTGTCTTTCTCTCATGAAATAGTTTTGTTCGTGTTTCTGTACAGACAGTCTGCATATTCAACAACTTCAGACACTGCGACAGGTGATTCTTTAGGAAATCAATTATTTCTCCTTTATCTGTAATAGAAAAATAAAATAAATATAAGCAGCATTTCCCAGCCTAATAACTGTTCATCAATTTGTCCATCTTAGGCAGAAAAGATATTTAAATTGATCACAATATCAAATTTTATGAACAGTATTCATACCAGATACAATCCTTTGTTTTGTGTTGTTGTTGTTTAATGGCATGAAAGTTTATATAGTATGAAGGCAGAAACAGCAAAGTAAAACGCCCAGAAAAACATAACTACTACTGACTAGAGATGGTCTAGACAGGATTCAAATCTGCACTACTCTGATTTTCCTCGTAGAGTAACATTAATTTCAGGATAAATTACAGTGTACTGAGATCATCGAACGCATTATTGCACATGGTTTCTGTTCGCTTAACAGGTGTTCCACTTCACAAATTGTTTACTACGTCACTAATGTTTGTGTGGAATTGGATGCATTCTAGTTTTATTGTTTAATCCCAATTAGACCTATTTTTTAAATACTAAAGATCGACTCTTTTCAAGAAACTGTTGTTTGATCGATCGATACAAAAGACATATTCAAATGGGATAAGACAACACAGGTCTCTTTCAATTAATTATTTTAATGCACAAAATGCTTCACCAAGCTGTCGATCAAAACAAAGTCGGCAGGTAATTAGGTTCTCACAGAAAGTACTCACGGGTTTCGATGTTACGTTTGATTGAGTCGTTTCATGTTTTCACAGACACGAATATGTTGCAATTATAATGTTATACTGAAACGCACATAAAGGACTAGAATGTGTCTTTCACATCGCAAAACATTTCATTAGTGCTTTTTTCATTCTCTGTTGCCACCTGATAGCATTTACCAGACATTTTGATAGATCACTATTTCACCAGACTTTATTTACAGTGTATTGATGACTATTTATCAACAAATAAACCCTAACATAATATGCGATATTTAGAACTTGTAAATTTCACAATATGGAATCAGTATTTATGGGCATTAATCACCATTTTGTATCATAAAACTAGAAATGTATAAAGGTTCAATATACCAATTCTTATCAGAATTTTTTCACATTCAGCCTATTTTGAAAGATATTTAAAATATATTTTCGTTGTAGACAAATCTGAATGCACACCGGACACCAGGTTATAAACTGGTTCTGAATATTCCTGTTTACTATTTTGTACTTATTGATAGCATATTTTAAGAGGATTGCATTCCCTCTCGTCTCGAACATGTATCGCTTGCTGGTAGCTATTTTTTGAAAGTTCTATTATCAAGTTTAATCATGCAGTGCTTTGCATGAACAATATATAGTTTAAAACGTCTGATGTACTGCTGTGGGTAACTCGACTAAATCTAATAAGAAACTTGGAACCAAATCAAACATGGACAAGAAAATTATTCCGATTTTGTTGCAATAAAGGTAAATTTGTAAGCCTTAGAGCAAAATCATAAGGGTTGGCAGGTTTTAAGGTTTCATGGTTTCCACACAATGCCATAAAAGTCACACCTGCATAAAGTGGGTTCAAGTGTAACAATATTTCCATTGACAACAAACCATATATTTGTTAACTGAATGAAGCTCGTAAAAAGAGACAATCATAAATAATTATCCAATACATTATGTTTTGATAACCAACTATCCATGGCAAAATTACATGATAAAATAGAGATGGGATACTAACCAATATTGAATGTTATTTAGGTTTATATACAGGATAGCTATCATGAAGCCTAATATTGATAGTACTGAGAATAATTTGTATGGACATTGTTACATTCTGTCCGAAACCATAAATTTTAGCGACAAGTTATAATCAAGAAATAGTTACAAGGCATTTAAGTATTCTTTTCCACAAAAAAGTATACAGTCTAAAATAATAACAAAAATATGTCAGTTGCAATGAAATGCTCCAACAACGTGACCATGATCCATCTCTAATATAATACCTCATCTCGATGTCAAGAGCAATATCGACACTAAAGTTGCAGTGTTTCCTGCAAGGTTGAAACACTATTATCCAACGGTAACTTGCCAGTCAGCCATAGATTGTTTAAAATACAAATATTCCATATTCAGTGGGAGTCAGGATTTTATCTGCACACAAAGCACATCAACATACAATTGTCTGCAATAATATTCTTGAAATACAAGGGGATACCCTCAACTAGTGGAAAAACAACACAAACTTTATAATATCCTAAAACCAAAAACTGACTACCAGAGACTTATGTGTCATCTATTTAAGTAAATAATAATTTAGCTGTTCTTTGCTCACTTACACTAGCCTAATGAGTCACTGGTCAAACATGTAAAGCAGTATCAATGTAGAACATCAAAAATGTAAAGATCAACTGTATAAAGCCATATGTGCTTCAGTTACTAATGAGCATCAACAATGCTGATCCAATGTTTACGGAGGACAGCCTGCACAATGTTTGATATCATGATCTGGAGTAGAGCCATTTTAAATGAGCACACAAGCAAGTCACCAGCCGTGGGTCTGTATCCCATGTCCAAATAAAATATTTCTTTGAGTACTGAACCACACTGGTGATTATCATCTTTTGTTCATGTAAAAATTAAATGAATGAAAGTATTTTCAAATCATACAGTTGTTAATGTAAATATACAATTACAAAAATGTGTGCTTTCATTATGGTTGATAAAGTCTGCTAGTGTATGTAAGAAAAATAAAAGGAAGCTTAAGCCCAAAATCAATAATCTTCTTCCTTAACCCCTAGTGATTTTTGGACCAAATTGAAACCATGGACCAAATTGAAACCATGGGACATTTAGAAAAATGATAAAGCTCAGTGCAATTTTTACCATTCTCTGATGAATGAATACTATCCAAATATGGCTGATAATGGGACAATTGATTGATTTATACCAGACCGATGGTATCAGACGTGATTTGATTAAAACATATAGAGCTTACTTACAATTTGTTTTCCTCTTGAAAATACCATTGTTGGCAATGGATCTGAAAGTAAAGGAAACGTAAAGTTTATCATTTTAATTGACCTTTCTCAAAAGAATAGATGTGTTCAAATCATGAACTGAGTTTTCAAAACGTCATATGAACACTTGACTCAACATTGTGCAATGGAACAGAGATAGTCAAATAGTAAACTGAGTTCCCAAGATAACACGTAAACACTTAATTTAACATTGCTCAAATGAATAAATGTGGCCAAATGGGAAACTAATACAAATGTCAAACTTTCCATAAGGGTCAACTGGGTACCCATTGAAACTGATGATAGGCTACCTGGGTACTTGATCAAAGGGGAATTATATTAAATGTGAATTTGAACTGCTTTGTTATAAGTTTGTATATGCCACCCCCACCTCCAGGAATTAAAGTAGTCATTACTAATTTGAGGAACAAATAAGTGCTGACAGAGCTTAAAAAATGCAATTTCTATATTACGTTTCATAATTACAGAAAACGTATGAAAATAATTATAGTTATTATTGCTACTGACCTGATCTGCAGTAAGCTAAACGTTTGGTCACAAATGAGCTAAATCCATGTGGATAATCACCAGAATACAGACACAAAACAAAATGATAAATCATTTAACAACGACATTCATTTTTAACTACTCTATATCACATGTTTAGTTGTCACATAAAGGTCATATTCAGAATGCTATTACATTGCTATAGAATTCCTCTTTAAACAATTGTATAGGATATGAAACATCTTTATTAGTTTAACAGAATCCCTCTTTTCTGACAATTTTTAGTCATATATCATTCACTAGTCACGTTAATAATGTCCATTTCACTTAATAGTTGGTGCCATGTTTGTTTCAATATAGACTGGTCTGCTACTCAAGTGTGTATGAAACTATAATGAATCTGTGATACATGGTTTCAAATTCCAAAAAGCTGTGTTTTCTTGGAAACGTGTTATGTACAGTTACTATGAATAGAAAACTGTTGTTGGGTTTAACGCCATTTTTCAGCACACGGTGAGCTATACATGGCGGCCAGTATTACTGGTGGAGAAATAACCCGGGAAAACTCTCGGAAAGAACCACTGACTCAAGAGAAGATACTGGCAAGCTATCTCACATACCAACATTGGCCGAATCTGAGATTCGAACCCACGCAGACAGAGGTGGGATGGCAGTGATCCATGATGCAGAGTACTTTAAACCACTTGGTCAATCTAAAGAGAAAATAAGAAATTGTTATCATGCATACAGGGCTCGAAATTATCGGTAGTCCACTAGCCTGAAGCTAGTAGATTTCCTGTCAGACTAGAAACTATCATAATGTTATTAGTCCGAACGGCTAGTAAGTTTTGTTTATTAACGTCACAAATTTTTTTAATGTTTTGATGTTAATATTTTACAACAGCGTTTACAATAACTACTGCTTTGATCCTGCAGAACATCCGCTAAAGTCAAGTCTGTATTAGGGAGAGGCCATCTAATGGAGGGGGCAGATACTCGTGCTTTGAAATGTGTTTCTTGCTCGGACTTTCTGATATAGGACACTGTGCCATACCTTTTCTTACTTCAAATAATTCGCATCAGCTATACTGTAACATCTCGTATTTCAAAACAAGACACAATTCCCGCCTTATAAGACAGGGAAAATGTGGCGTCTTATAGGTGTTCAACCTCTGGCAAATAAGCAAACGTTGAATGAAAATGATATAATAGAGAGGAATGCAATACTAGTGTGTGACATTGTTTTGTCTACAGGACTAGTAAATGTTTGGCAGGACTAGTAAATTTCTCAGTACACTAGTCCTTCTGGCAACAAAGAAATTTGAGTTACATTCAAGCCCGTGCATAGTCAAATGGTCACACATGATGAAAATATAAGATCAGTAGATGAAGGTTTCTGATGAATCAATGTCACATGACATGTGCCTCAAATTGTAATTGTTATTCTGTTTCTGTCTTGGTATTGTCCCATATAATCTTTGGTCTGAACTTGGAAAGGTATTTTGTACATGAACTAAACAGGTACCCATTAATTAATGTTTTACCCAGGTGATTATGAACAGGTGAGAAGCAGAGAACCTGTTGACACCTGTATGAACTGAGTTCGCAAAAGGCTATGAAAATACTTTATTAAAAATGATGCATGTACAATATGTTATTTTATCACATTATCACAGTGATTTAAAAAAATCTCCCCTTAAGTAACTGTTACAGTAGCTGAAGAATAGTTCACTAGGATTTTCTCAAATCAACGAATTTCATGAGGAAATCTTTGTGAATTAGTATTCTTTCACTAAATGTCTTGACCTCAAGGTTTTGAAAGAGACACGAAAGCATTTGAATAAGAAATGATGAATTTACTTACAGTTGTAACCCCTCTTAAATTAAAAAATCTCAACTGATCAGGGCTATCCTGACAAGATTTGACATTGCCAGAAGCCTACTAAATAACTGCTAAAAAGAATGAAAATTAAAATATCTCATGATTCAGGGATATGGGGACAATGACCACTTGATATTTTCTCAAGCGACCAGATCAGGGTTTGATTGGCAAATATACAAACTTTTTCTGTGGTCAAATCTCAACTATTCACATATTCAGTGCTAGCAACTAGTTCATGTACCTTTAAGTTACTATATATACAGAGCAAATTCAAACTTTAATGATGGATTTAATCTCATGCTCAGATAACCATTTCTCTCCCCAAATTATGTACAACATGTGTCTTCTAGGAAATAAAAATAACTCAATTTTTTCAGAATCCATCCTATCTTCCTTACATATTCTAAGCATACAAGTTACCATCTGCTAATCACTCTGGTGGCCTATTAGTTAGAGAATCAGCCCCTGATGTAAGAGGTCATGGCTTCAATTCCCAGCAGAGTCATAACAAAGATTATTAAAAATGGTACTAAAGCTGCATCGCTTAGTGCTCAGCATTATCAGATTAGTGTTAGAATTGGTTGGCCTAGTGTCAGTATAATGTGACTGGGTGATGCATCATGGTACATGTCGGCGGTAGATACTGGCTGTTAGAAATTATCCGTTTTCACCACTGTCAATTGAAAAATTGATGAATCATTGCAAAATTTACTGTAAGAAATTTATTAGCGTGACATTCACCTTGTCAGTGGAAAAAGGCCTAAGTAAACAATGCATGGAGGTCTGTCAAATGAACACTTCCCGAGTGGTTAAATTATTAATTGAAAGCAATCAGTACTTGACATTGTGCAAAATCAACCTTTACAGGAACGAAAATTAGGAAAATATATCCATACTAGAAATTTGAAATATGTTCAACTGGTTTTCTGAAGAATTAGCAGTTGTGATTAATATTTATGTTAATAAAATCATGTCTTTGTTATAAACTAATATTGTTACAGGTTAGACCCTGATTCATGGACGGATACTCATAGTTTGCTTTGTAACGAAACACTGTGGTCTAACCCAGGATATTTGCTGATTATGATTAAGTTACTGACATTATTTTGCACACATACTGGAACAATCGCATCCAGTTGGCCATGAGATTTGGTTAAAACATGGAGCTTGTGACCGTGGTCTATCCACAGGGGCTCGTATCGTTGCTTACAATTGACCTGTCATACATATACTATGTACTTATTATATAGTACATGAATGACAGGTCAATTGTAAGCAACGATACGAGCCCCTATATTGTTACAGGTTAAACATTGATTCATGGACGGATACTCCTAATTTGCTTTGTAACGAGCCCCTGTGCCACTGAGCACGTTTCGGCCATTTTTGTTAACCATGTGTATGCCATAGACATTGTGTAACCAATAACGCTACATACAAATTTACAAAAGTAAGAAAATTTCTTGTAACATTTAATCCACTTACCATATGAGATAGGCCTAGCATCTTCACGTCACTGCACGCCACTACGTTCTTCTAGCCGCCATTTCTTTTACCATACCTACGCATGCACGATGGGAATTCCCTCACGACGGCAGTTTGAACTGACACGGCGGCTGATGTTCAAATTGTGATGCTTGTGGCATATATTTTTTTTAAATAAATTTTAATCCACCAGCTCTCGTCGTTTGCTTTTCATATATTATCAAGAAATGACAACTAACATCTTTATATCCTAAATCGGTTTGCAAGTATATAACGAGGTTTTGCTCAAATAAGTGTTTTTAACTTTAGTATGAATAAAAGATAGGTAAGTTTTCGATAAATGTACACAATAACTGTAATATTAAAATTTCATCACTAAAGATGAAGTAGAAGCATAACAGCATCAAATTAATCCATAGGTGTTTGCATAAGAACGTATGAAATCTTAAGGAGATCAGGAGTTGATCGCCCTAAATATCTACTTCAGGCTGAAAAGTATTGTTAGTTGGTCTCCCTAAGTTGTATTTCCATGTTATATATATATATATATATATATATATATATATATATATATATATATATATATATATATATATATATATATATATATATATATATATATATATATAGCGGATGCCGTTTGCGCTACAATTTACGAACTACGACATTTAAGAAAAAGTTTAAGAAAAGGTTTTAAATAAAGCGAATTTTATATGAGAATAAATGCAGCTATTAGACTATCAGAACGTTTACCTTAAGCATTCCCCTTGTAAGATCAATATTTACAAAGCAGCTCTAAGTAACTAGATCATTACATTGTTGTGTGAGTAATGTGACGTTCATGAAGAAAATAAAACGTATTATGTATATCAGTTTAAAGATATTGTATCAACTAAGAGTAAACAACCACTTCAATCAACAATGTTTAAAGGCAATTAAAGGCAAATGGCAACTCCACAATTTAATGGAAAGTCATAATTTGCTTTGAATTAATAGTGCAGGCCTCTGTGTTAGACGGGAATCCCGAAATTAATTCAGTAATTCACGTAATGAATTAATCTCTCCAGGACATTTTAATCTTGTAAATAAATATAGCAATAACGATAACGTTAGAAAAAATGAAACAGCCAATATTGTATAACACAAAATTACATTGCCCGTATAAATCAATTTGTACATGCATGTAAAGGTTATAGCGGAAAAAAGACAAACGGAAAATTATTTAAATTGTTCAACATTTTTCAACAAATAACCTGCAATAGATTGTGTATTACATTTCTAATAGATAGCATCCGTAGCGAGAAATGACTGTAACGCCACGTATCCCGTCATACTCTCGTACATAAATTTAAAATTGTGAAAACGTATGCATCGTGCAATATCATTCATTAGCGTTGTAGTATCGGGAATTATTTTGTAACAGGATGTGGTACTTAGATTTATTGTCCTCAATAATAACTCTCTTTCGTTCTTTGCATAATTTATATTTTGATTCAAATATAAAAAGAACACTACCTGGTCGTAAAGTCTTCAAACAAGACGGCAAAGTTATAGCAACAAGCCTCGATATAATCTGCGTAAGCTATGTTCCATCCCTCAAACTAGGTAACGTTGAGGTTGGAGCTATTGAGGAGAACGGTGAAAAGTGTAAGTATGGCTTGTATATTAGGAATAGTGGTATGTTTCCAGAAAATGAATACCTTATTGCAGACATTTCAGTCATATTTGACTGTTAAACCCCCAAATGAATAAAACAAACTTCAGTGTCTCAAGAAAACCTTATTTGCATGTTTAGCACATGCATATTGGCTACTGCTTAAATTGTTGCATAGAAAATAAATCTTTTTTTCTGCTTAAAATAATATCTAGTCTCTCAGATGCAAGATATGCACAACGTATGGTATTATACATACTACAAAACTGATTATATCATTTGAAACATGATCTTTAGCGCCATTGAGAACTTGACATGAAATCTCGTAGACATCTCATGTTCTTGCGTTGAAACTGTTATTTCCGACTGTATGTCTGTGTGATTTAAGAATTCCATTATTTGCACTAAATTGAAAGCTGTCTCATATATTCCAGTTTCAATCCATTTTGAACAATAGCACAATAGATCACATAGAACTCGAGTTACCCCCTGATGGTTCGAGGTTGTAGAATTGGCACTACGTTCCTCTCTACGTGTTATTCTGCACATCTATCATCCTATTGATATTAGGCTAGTTCCACTCAAAATTGGCCAATAACAGTATGTACATACATCTCTGAATGTCATTTCACTTCAAGCTTCTAAATGGATATCGCTACTAGTTTTAAATCGATGACAAATAAAATTAAACGAATTATATTTTAGCCAATACATTGTGTTAGTAATAATGAATGATCTTGATCCATTTTGTTTGTATAGCTTTATTTGTCATATAAAAATGGTACCCATACCAGTTATGACTTTATAGTAAAATTGTTTATTAATTCTCTTGATTTGAATTACACTGTTAATATTTGTACCTCTGCGTTTTAGAATTAGATGCTGATGATAATCTTTCTCTGTGTATTGTCTTCCGTAAAATCTGTTTGATCATCTTCCTTCGTTATCTTGATATATATTTATGTTTAAGATGTTTATTTCAAACAGTCTTTGCTGTACTTTCTTCTCTTCCAAGCCTTTTCACAGCAGAATGTTTGTGGCCATGGCGACCCCAAAACCGTTTATGGAATTACTTGTAAAGATTTTTTGAAAGTTAATGTATATAGTGTACTCCTCTGCAGACGGTTCTCGTACTTCTTGTTAGTTGACAAAAGGTAAAGAAAATATCGTGATAGTATGCGTTTTGCTGTTTTTAATGTCATTTGCATATTTGGATCATGTGGGTCTACATCCTGCATGCTTATTATCTCCGTATTATCTATATTTACAATATAGAAAAGAAGCAAATTTAATATATTTTGCTATCGTTTGAATTTAACGACAACACTCTTTTCTGGTAATATGTTTTTGTTATAATTGTTAACGTTATAACCCAAATACTTCCCCGTTTCATTTACTTTGTCTATTGCGTTCTCTTTTTGGTTTCATATTAAGCTGAAACAAGTTTTGATAAGTCCTTTGTTCCTATGTAGTGCAAACGTAAATAATTATAATCTGTACTAGTGAACAAACCTTAACAATAATGATACACTCATTTTCAAATGTGTCTTATATCTCGTCAAGGTATTGGACATTGACGAACCAATACAATGTTTTGTGAAGGTCATATTTTTGCGACCTCTACGAATGAACTCCTTAGAGGATTTAAACTAGGCTTTAGAGGACGCTACAGCGTGGATTGTCACAAGTATATACATGACAAAGGCTTATGCATCATTTGATCCACTATTTTAGATCGATGTATTGTTCGGCTCGTAACGGTTTCAATACACATTAATATTAACGTTATATAAAATATCTTATTAAACAACCATTATATATATAAACTCTTGCACGATCTGATATTTCACATGGACTGTCAACCAGATCTTTAGTATTTCATCGTTATTCTATAGATAATGCGTGTATTATACTAATTATTCTAGGATGGTAATGTACATAAGTATATCATTAATTTAAATTCCAATGTACTGAATTAATGATTATATTTTCCACGTATCTGGTTTATATTTAAAGAAAAAGACATAATGAAAAAGATGAACACATTGTCAGGTTGAATCTGTTTAATGGAGTAGAAAGATTGCATTATGTTATAGGAAAATATTTTCCGGACTAGTACCATGGTGGGTGAGGAAACATGATATCTAGAAACATAAATGCACAGATATGTTTAAAATTGGTTACTGTATATCAGCTGTGTTATGAAATTACAAAATACAAAATAATTGAATCTTGATATACCTAATGTTTGAATCAATCTCATCTGTCGTCAGATGATCCAATTATATGTTAGAATTGTTATATCTTTATGCCATTTATTATGACTTTGAAAGTATAATTATTCCGTACTCGAACTGCACTAGGAACGCATCGTAACGTTGTGATAACGTTGTCATGGACGAGGCTAAGAGTGACTGAAGAATGGGTGCATCTCATAGAAGGTCGCTCACAACGAGATACCTATATATCATTATGTTTATGTGTTAGGAGGTATATGCAATTAACAGCATTGGTAAATAGTATAGTTCAAGCTGTTATGTTAAACATTTACCCCCATCCACACCCACACACACCCGTGCTGGCTCGTGGTTGTAGAACTGGCCCGACGTGCCTCACTCCGTGTCGTAAGAGGCGACTAAGTAGATGCAACCTGTTTGCCGTGGGTTGCGTCCCGTATCCCCGAAATGATCATAGTAGTTGAGTCTTTTCTGAAGCAATACACTGCTTCGGCCTCTTCTTCTCCTACACGGTCGGTCGGGATTTGACAGGTTTTGACACATGGTATGGTCACACCGAGCCCTACAAACCCTAGGAAGTCTTTATTTGCTTGCTCACCTTCTTTATTTTTATATTTATGTGATACTTGGCATTATAGCACTACTACAGACGCTAACCCGATTCGTTTTTAATAGTAGTCATTATAGTCTATTGACGCAGAAAAGTTATTCTGATGTATTTGTTTAACGGACATTTGTGTAATTGATATATTGATCGATTCTTTGTATGTATATACTTTATTAAAATAATTTTTATTCAGTATAATACATGTGCCAGTTTGGTCAATTTATATCTTATACGGTTGGCTGTTTGACCGCACTGGGCTGTCAGTATGGCAACATATATGTTATTGTAGCAATATAGCTTCCAGTGACTACCTTACTGCTAATTTAATAATTCAGCTGGAATTATTATAGAAACGTTGGTGGCAATATAGCATCATAACCGATAAGGGAAGGGAGCTCACAAAAGCATCCCAATGATGCAATACAACATCGAAATGTGAATTTGGTTTATCAGGTCAAATGGTTATATTAACCGTATTAACTTTCAAATTTCAGGTTTATATATATATATATATATATATATATATATATATATATATATATATATATATATATATATATATATATATATATATATATATTCACGTGCCACGTTACAGTTCGGTAATTTAGGAAACGTGTTACATTCAGATGGTTAGTCTTACTAATTACACATGTCATTTACTGTTGATTAGTAAATTAAAGAAATGGTTAGTGAGAATCTGCAATTGAGTGAACGAAGCTAAAAAAGAACTTCACATAGAAAGAAGAAACACTTAAACGTAGCGCGTGCATTAGATCCCTAAAATTAAACTATTGATGGACAGAGTATTCCTAATCTTGTAGCTCTGACGTAAGACGGATATGGTTAGACGAAATGAGGCCAAGTGCTCTAATAATATACAAAGCATAATGACGACAATATAATGTACTTATAGCAGATAGGTATATTGAATTAATATTTGTTTTCTGTGTCAAATCGTCCTAAAAACGGATAGATAGATAGATAGATAGATAGATAGATAGATAGATAGATAGATAGATAGATAGATAGATAGATAGATTCCCACCGTGGATGTGCGACTATCTATGCTGAGGACGTCCCCAATTAACCTCTTTACAAACTAACGTATTGGTATCCAATATTTATAATTTTTCATCACGTTTTATTTAATTTCTCGGCTCTTTTTAAGGTAATAGCAAACATCTAATATCACGATGGTATTTGCGAGGTTCAGCAATGAGGGAAAACAGATTACTGGAAATACACGAACTCGAGTAGTAGGGTAAATGTGTCAGACGATAGTGTTTTATTACAATGTATGCAGTAAGGTTTAAATATGCACCTATAATATGGAGCTAGTAGCAGGACAGTTTGTTGGACAAGGTAGATATATAATGTGACTTTTGGCAGTTGAATCGTTTTTGTTTCATTTCGTCCGGAATATTGACCTTTGCAGGCTTAAAGTAGTTCGAGACTGAACAAGATAAAGGTCAAAGTAGTTACGCCTTCATCATCGGAAAAAAACGTTTTATCATACCGGAATGAAAGGTCAAGGTCAATTAATGTTTAGAGATGGTCTACATAGGATTTATCTTTTACAATACTACACAAGCCGACTGAGTAAGACGATTAACTCTCAAGTTTAGAAAGTAATCTTGGGTATCATTGGTCATTTTGCCTCAAAGTAATATTCAAGTAAAATATGTACCTAACATACAATTTCCCATGCCCTATAATGAAGGAGCTATCAATTAATTCTGCTTGTCCGTTTTTACATACCAAATATACACATGTTTCGGAGCTCGACAGTGTTAAGACCTTCAACTCTAACCTAATTAAATTATTTACTTCGTCTAAACGTCAAAGACTAGTATCATCTTCAATCGTAACATTGCGTCGTCGATTTGCAAGGTGTCATACACTGTGGGTCATCCATGGGTAAAGGTGTTCTTTATATAATGGATCAGTAAATTACTGAACATATGATTTGACAGTTTTCTAATTTCAACATGTACTAGTAATTGAAATGGCTAAGTATATTATGGTATAGTAGCGATACGAAATTGATCATAAATAAGGCAAAAAATAGTGTGCATCTGCTAGCAAAACAACTTAATTATCGGAATATTAAATTTGTATGCATACAGTGCAACAAAAAACAAGCAGGAGAGGAACTTACGTAGATAATACAAACATCGACATAATTAACCTTAGGTTATACTGTTTATTTTAGAACAGACTAACTATGGCAATGGGCGATACGCGTATTTATAGAAATAATATTCAGCGATACGCAAAATATTAGAAAAGAGTAATTGTCCTTACATACAATAACCTTTTTACATACAAACATTTGAAACTGACTTTTCCATGAACTCTGACTTTATCGTCAGATCAATACAAGCGTGACCGTTTTCAATCTTCACATTTTCAATCCTTACACAGGCCTCTGCAACTTTACGTACGATATCTAGCTGCATGCATTGATCCCAATCCATAGCTAAAAAGAATAGAAAGTATAAATGAGAGGTTTTAATGAATATCGAACGTGCTGAAGAAGTTGTGATCTACATTAAAGACGATATAATTTGGAGTCTGCCTGGTACACGTGGTGCCTACTTTTTTCGTCTTTGTTTATCTAACCGTTTCTCTTTTCCACCCAAAGCGCAGCCAGGTAAGCACTAACAATTAACAAAATAAAGACAATTTATGCGAAAAGCAAGCACTTCATTCGGAATTATTTTCAGACTTTGCTACTAGGCACATATTGTATAACTCCACTCAGAAAATCGTACTTATAAACGCAAAGAATGTTCAGAGACCAAACATCGCAAGCGAAAATGTTGGCTTACCTTCAATGGTCTCTGTGTGGAATGGCGTAGAATGTTTGGTAAATGCAACAAGGAAACTGTTCTTCTTTGCCAAATACCCCACGTTTAGGCAATCTGCAGAGAGAACAACATGTGCACAGTTGCAACTATATATATATATATATATATATATATATATATATATATATATATATATATATATATATATATATATATATATATATATGATCATTCATCGGTCACGTAGTCATGTTAACAAAAAGTATTACCGACTTGAATAACTGAGTACTTGTGAAGAAATTGCAACCTCAACGAATGTATGTAGCATGAGTGTTGTCCTAGCATGGATTTCGAGGTAAAATTACATTTACTTTTTTATGGGTAAGAATAATTGAAAGTAATATAGTCATAGTCTTGTAATAAAGAGTGTATCACATTGTAAACTGTATCTGATTCAACAATAGCGGGATATTTATTTTATACATATCTGATTCATTGACCATTTCCGTTCATGTGCATACGTACTGCAAGACACAATCATGTGTTGAACCTTTTTTTCTGTACAGTTCTTCGAATATACGTATGCAAACAAAATAACGAAACGGATCTGATTTTAAATGCAATACATAATTTGCATTCATTGCTTATTTGTGTATTCATAGAAAGTATTCAAAGATGAGGTAATCCTACACACGTCCTGTTTTACTTCAAAGGTCTATAAATAATCCAAAGTAAATACGCACTTTTTAAACACAATCCAGAACAAATGCATGACGTTAAACGGACCTAATGACTGTTGTTTTATCTGTAAAAGAAACGCATACTTACATATTCCCTTGCATAAACTACAGACGTTGTTCAAGCATTTTAGAGCAGCGTCTCTCACTCCACCGTCATCCCATAACATTTCTCTACCCTGAAACTCTTCTTCAAATTTCCCGTCATTGATTGCGTCTCTGCCATCAGCGTAAGAGTAATGGTGATCTGTGATCAAAGTTAAACATGCGTAAGCATTAGTAGTGAAACTTTGAAGGTCAAACTCAGCCTACATTATCAAAGTTAAACATACGTATTAGTAGTGAAACTCTGAAGGTCAAACTCAGCCTACATTAGCAAAGTTAAACATACGTATTAGTAGTGAAACTTTGAAGGTCAAACTCATCCTACTTTATCAAAGTTAAACATGCGTATTAGTAGTGAAACTTCGAAGGTCAAACTCATCCTACTTTATCAAAGTTAAACATGCGTAAAAATTAGAAGTGAAACTTTAAAGGTCAAACTCAGGCTACTTTATCACACTGTCATATTGCAATAATATGTAAGATGATATTATTTTCTCACAGGTTTACTTATTACACTAATACATAGCATACTATGTACATTGTATGCTAGTGATGTAGGTTGTTATATAATTGGTCTTAGTAAGAGCGGTTCAAGAAGAGTAAACACGTATGTTCAAGGCAATATGAACAATTTGATACATATTCAAATACATACGCAATTACTACATATATACATAAATAAGTCCACGGAAATAAATCTAAAATGTATCGTACCACCGGCAAGCACATAATCATTCTCGTAGACGTCTTCATTTACCGAGGATCCCTGCACATTGATCAGGCTGACGACAATAGCAAGAACAACGGAAGTCTTCATGTTGATAACCTGTACTGGCAGCAATCTAACAATTTAATAATAGTATTAGAAATAGCATAAGTAGTTGCAGTACCAATACCTGTAAAGGAGGTTTCAAGTTACAAATTGGTGAATTCTTAAACGGTATCGTTTTATATTTATTTTGATAGTTCTACATAGTTGACCATAACAGTCCATTATAAATACATTTCAGCTTAATATAACGCTTAGACATAAGTGATGTTAATAATTTCGAGTTAAGGACAGGACTAATGTTTGAGATTATTTCTTGAAGACATGAAAAAAACAACAATAGAATGGGAAGTGCTTCTAAATCATTCAAGAACGGTTATGTAATGAAAACAAATCATATCGATATGTTCAACATATGTCTAATATCTTCTTCTCCTTTCGCTCTCTTGTGCTTAATGTTAATTCAGTTCAAACTATTGGATGTTTCCAATATACAAATCATCGAAAATTCATGCTACACATTCCGTTTGTATGTCAGTGTGCGTTATTGGTGGAATTAGTATTAAAGATGTAAAATTTCATGTCTCTTGTGCAGAATTTAATTTCAAATAACCTTTACCATATATGTACGTATATATAGTTATTCATCTTCAATAACGGTACATCTGATGGCTTTTTAAAGACTAATGGGTAAGACATTTATAAAAAATTACTCTCCTTTCTAACGTTGATTCACACACTGCAAAGCTGTGAAACAATGTAAACATCTTTATAAACTTGTCTGAATACTGGACATTAACACAACACATAAATAAAATAATCAAGACATACTTATGGGCGATATAGTACTTCAATGTATCTGTTCTCTCAGCTTTTATCTCATTCCTATTCGCAATCAATGCAATAACGTCTTCAACATTTGAAAACATTTATAGTGAACGAATGGCAGGAGGAGAATATAAACAATCTTTGTATCGTCTTCTAGCAGAAACTAATGCTGACTGAAAGATGTTCAGCAACTTTCAGGGGATAAAATCCAGAAAGAAATGGTACAATATAATAATTAAATGCTTTTAGAAGATAATATTACAAAAAATGATTAGAACTGTAACTTCTAAAATTATAATCATATATTTACTCACCTAATTACCAAATTGAACAAATTATAAAGCGGATTGTTTCCTCTTTACTTCTAATTCCAGCAGCCAGGCATAAAGTGATTTTTATCTAGGAAAAATGCTACTTCAGTATGACGAGGTATATAGAACAAACCAATCAGATTCAGTCGTAGTATTCGTATTGGATCTACCAATAAAAACTGTTGTTTGCAGATGTGCAACATTTCCTATTCAATAGAAGGCCATTCACTTTCCACTTGAACTTGCCGCAGGACATGAAGAAAAAAAGTTAAGTAATGTCTAGACTATTACAACAGTCCCATCTAATGTGTTGACGCGTGTTTCAAACACTTTTTCTACCTAAAACTCTGTGTAAATATTGTTTTACATAACGTTTATCTCACCAATTGATTACCGCATTTGGCACGACTACGATTTCTTAGTTTTGAATTCGTAACTCACATGAAATACCTCATATATTTTAATATTGTTCCGTATCAAATTAATAATGATAAAGATAATGATGATGCATCAACATTTCAACATAAATGTCCAATTGTTGTTGGTATATTGAAAGGGGATTTGAATAATTTACACGAAGAAAAATTTCAGGGCATGATCTTAAGTGCAACATTAATATGCAAAGTTAAGGTGGAAAGAAACTGTACAACGGTTTGTTGATTCACATGAGGCTTCGTTTTGTTAGAATGTACATTAAAGCTATGGAAACTGTATATTATAAAAACAAGGCGTTATCACATGTATTCATACCAATGGACAATCAAATCTCTATCTTAAATGTGTATCTCAGAGTTGCATAATCCTATATTACGGAATAAAATGAAATTTAAGGTTTCTGAAGGATCGAATATACTCAGACAATTGATTCTTTTACTTGCTAATTTATAATTTAGAAATCTCTCCGTGGATGTTAAAACCCCAGTAATTAAATCGTTAGATTTGCATGCGCTCGTTGACAGTTTTGTCATATTCTCTGATCCCAAATGGAATCGTGCGGCTACTTCAAAAAGTGTTTCTTCCAAACGTCCGTTGGAGTGGAAAAGATTAAAACATGAAAAGAACCATTCTAGTCAAAGACTCTCAAGATGGTTGTATAAATATGCTAAACGTTTAATTATATTATCATGCACTTAGGACCATGTGGATATATAACCTGAGTATTCCAGTCAGCCGCCCACATTTAATGAATAAATGACTAGGTTCATAGAAGTTAAACAGTTTTTGGACATATGTCTTCTTTGCGTCGTCGGAATTGAATGACTTTATCACAACCACTAAACAACTTTTATCAATGCCACTCTAGTATAAAAGAATCTATCAAAGAAAAATAATACAATATACAGTGCAAAGTCTATATTATTTATTATTGTCATAATTACAGTTGAATATATGCTACTTGCAAACAATTGTTAGATACACAAATTTAATGTCAACATAACCTTTGTAGAGGTTTGTAGTATTCGTCACGCAATGCCATGAACAAAGGAAATCACTATTAGTAATGATATGAAATTAGAATCATCACAACACGAAATAAAGTATAACTCTTCTCACGTGTAGCAGAAGAGAATTTCAAAATAATTTATACATTACATATGAGGCAAGTCAAAAGCCAATTAGTTTTAAATGCAGTCCAATTATAATTATATTTTAAATCACTATTACTTGTACGAAGATTGAGAATATGTAATTTTCCTATCATTCTCTAATATTGTGGACTGAGTTCCTCACTGTTTTCAGTACAACATTTTCTAAAATATTACCTATAACAATAGAGTATTATTTAAAATTTAAAACAATCTGTTATCATGTCTGTTTTGTAATGAAACTGAAGAAACTGTTTCATTTATTTTTTTAAATATGATTTGGTGAAAAACATATTGATGAAATATGGTCAGGTGTTATGAATTAATTCTGACAAGAAATAACATTTTGAAGACATAACATTTGTATTTCAAGTTATGTGGTTTGCAAGTAACAAAGCAGACATTATAAATATGTACAATTATAGATATACCATCGAAAAGGGCTGAAAAATTGTTGGAGATTCGGAAAAACGTTAAAGCAAGCCTGTTAGCTATTAGATAGTGAATGTTGTAACACAAAATATATTTGAATACGTATATGTGAAATGGGTAAATCTGCTTAAAGTCTATACATACTTGACCAAAATAGTATTTAAAAAAATGAGTTATTTGTTTTCCATGCTAAATTAATTTAAGCTCCTCCTTTGCATGCTGTCAGGCCTAAGCCACATCCCGTTCTGCAATATTTGTGCTACTATAGGCTTGTCTTTCAAAACGTCACATAATTATTTCACTATCAAAATCATTCCTATATTCTGCTTGAATATAACGAATTTAAGTATGAAAACATTTATAGGAATCACTACCTTGTATAATCTGTAGTCAGCCTAAAAAGAAAAAGTACAAACTCTGAGATATGAAACATTTTAACTCCCGAAAAGTAAAGGAAAACGGGAATGATTCAAATAAAAATGTTTTACAGTGCACATATAATGCCAATGAACCTACAGGGGAATCTAACCTTTTTGACAGGATGTGATGAAATATAGATTGTAAAGAAATAAATTAAATATTGCTCATTTGCTTTATTACAACTGTCCTTTCGGTTTCAAATACCCCGATACAAATTTAGTCATGGTGCATTTCATAGGATTAGTGCTATTTTCCTGAAAATTAATCCCTTCCTAATTACGTTCCACCTTCACACTTGAACTTGTAACATCCAACTCAATATAAAAACTGCATTGTCACAAATGCAACGTGTTTGCACGTTTAGCGTACATATGTTTGTGGAAGATAATTCTCGTTCTGCTTAAAATGGTATGGTAGATAGATAATAGAAATTCTAAAATCGTAATTTGAAAAGGTTTCATTACACTATTTGAAAACATGAAATGAAATCACACAAATCTCGTACAAAGTAGACTGTTTTGTGTAGAAAATTTTCCCTATTTTGTTAAGTCTTTGTGAGTTTAGATTTTGATTGTTTGAAACCAAACTGAAAGCGTTTTATGTGTTACAGTTTCAGTTTATTTTCAATGTGTGGAAACAATAAAAATCATAGTACTAGAGTATTTGTGCGCGAATGAAAGCATGAACGGATGTTCCATGTTTCGTACATCACCTTCTGAAATGTTCTGCCATAAGTAGCGGGTATACGTAAATGACAATGGTCACCATGGCACACATACCGACATTCTGGACAAAATTCAAACAAACGTTGTGGTCTCTGAAAATGTGACCATTTAACTATCACCCGAATTTGCAAATTCTTTGCTCATTATATATTTTCATTATCCATTTCCTTTCTTCACAAGGGTGATACTTTCAAAGACTAATTTACCTTCTCGCAACCAACAAACAGATACAAAACATTACACACCCAAGCATAAAACTAAATATCAATGACTGTGATAACATTTATTTAAAATATTCAGTAATGTTCAGACTAAACCTTCCTTGCCATCATACTGATAAATGATGGGATTGTTGTAAGTAATAAGAACTAGCTAAACCTTTACTCCCCTTCCAGCTAGACAAGATTTGAGTTAGGATACATGTTTTATGTACGTTTAGTAAATTATATATGTGTGTGCACTGCATATATTTGTATATACTTGTATATTTAATCGGGTGCTTAAAGTTTCTCCATGATTTTAAATTGTACTATGGATAATGTAAATATTAAAATTTGCATAGCTAAAATTGCTCATCATTGAAAGTTGAAAAGAAAATATTTTATATGTATTTGTTTAGAATTAAATTGGAATTTTCAGTTGAAATGACTGCTCTATGAGATAAATAAAATTGTCTATAAAAAAGAAATTACGTGAACAAAAAAATTATTATCGATTTAAATTAGTCTCTGTTCGAATCCATTGTGTTTTAAATTCATCAGAATTACTAAAGTGGTCCTTCACTTTTGGGCAATTGCAACTTTTTATTTTTTAGTAACACACCACTTTCAAGTATGATGAGCATATTCAAGAATACTTAAATTCATTCAGGACATTCTGTACTTTTCTATGTATTATATTCCGTTTAGCATTTTTGGGATTTAATTTGAAATTATGTATCTTTTGAATGTTTTTCTCGTAATAATGCCGATAAAAATGTATCTTCTTTCAAAAAAGGTAGAGAAAATAAAAGTAATTGTAACGTGTACCTTTTGTTTCATTGGGAGCTCTTATGGATTACGGATTGTTGTACTTTACAAATAACATTGTCATTATTTAAACAAGTTAACCTGAATGAGAAGTTGTTGATAATAGTGATGATGATTTCCGGATTTGTATGAAAGGAACATAGAAAAAAATACTTCTCATCATTGATCTGGAAATCATAATTAAGAATGTATGGGATAATAACGGCTGCAAAAAAAATGACTGCATTTTAAAAGTTGACAGTGCAAATGTAAAAGTCTTAAATATCATGTGCAGTTATTGCATATGTTTGTAACTTCTTACTAGTGTACATTCGTGCTGTATCTTCCCGATTGTGTCGTATTAAGACGAATAAATTTTAAATTTTGATGATGTTGCTGATTTAGAGTACACATATTAAGAGTGTACCAAACAGAAGTTAAAGATATTAAATTAGCACATCTTGAAATATAGTTTTGATTTTACTGCGGGTGACCTCCTTGAAATGGGTCTAAAGATCCAAATATGTTTGGTAAATATGTATCGGTATATCATTCTATATTCTGTTACACAACTATTAGCTCGCTTCAACTACTTATATACTCTCTCTCTCTCTTAGTGATAATAGTTAGATCTTTTGTCATTGGTGCTTTGTCGGAAACACGGAAACTCAACCGTGAGAGTACAGAGATTTGTGATAAAAAGGATTCATTGATGTCCCCACATAAACGGGTCATTGTGATCTTCCTCTGTAAGGACCTAATATAGCAAAACTGGTTACATGTCATTTGTGTCCGATACTTTCTATCATCTCAAAGTTATATATCGATCTACTTATGTCATGTAAACTTTAAACGGAATATGATGTATGGAGCTTAACAGAGACAACGAAATTCCGTTCAAAACCTTGAATTATTCTTTTAAATATGTAGTTATATGAAATTCAGGCTGCATTAGTTTGCTTAAATCTGACGATGGTATCAAAAAAGAGTTAAAATGAAAGTGTGCTTTGTGCGATTTTTAACTACGTTTAAGAGCAACATTTACACCATGAATGGTTCTAGAATGATTTAAACGATGTTTCAAAATAAATAGGAAACGTATCAACGATTGATATCAATAGTACATTTCCTCATATTATGGCAACAGTATTTGATACATAACTCTCAGAGTCAAAGTGCTTTCAAGCAGATACAATATAAATATATTTGTTTATTTAGCATTGCCGCTTTTTATAATTTGCTGTGCGTAATAATTTGTCTTTTGAAGTGTTTTATGAGACATGCTATTCATAATAATAGACATGTATATAGAAAATACATTGCACTTTTCAGATCTAATGCTTCCGTGGTTCCAAAATGTTTAGGCAATAGTAGTAAACCATATACCAACAGAAGTTTCAGTTTCAAATAGGACACACACGACAATCACAATGAATTTAGAATACAAAGCACAGTAAAGGTGATATTGGCAAATGGGGTATTCAGTTGTAGAGGTACAAGTGGTGTACAAAAAGTATTCGCACAAAATATTAAGTCAGATAATAGGTTTTGAAACAGGTGTAAACACTTTCAAGTATGTTCATCTTACATATTTAGGATTATATAAGATCCAACAAGATTACAAAAGAGTCCTAAACATAATTTGACTTCATTTATGTGCTGTCAACTCGACCTCTGGATTCAGGTATTTATGTATTGTGTAAATAAAAGGTTAAGCTAAATGAATTTGGAATATTTACCTCTTTCCGCAATAAATTAGAAACAGATGTTACGGAGTAAACGTGACTGCGGGCATACAAATTGTAAGTACATTTTTTCTGTTCCACGTTGCAGCTTCGTGATTATTTTTTTAGTAACAAGCTTCAAACCTAGCGTTCTTTAGATTTGTTTTACAATAAAAATGTATACCTGATGTTCGGTTTATCCAGTTAGAAAGTTGGATAATAATAAAGATCTCTATTGTAAAAAAATGCATTAGTTCTGAGGCGTTTCTAAAGAAAACATTTTATTAGAAAAGGGTTCTGGTTTCAGATAAGTAAGGCACAAAGGAAGCTTTATGACGAATGCCGATTAATCAACAAATGAAACTTTTTTTTTTAATTTAGGTAAGCGATTGTTGGGGGAACAATGGAATAGAGAAATAGTTACTCATAGCATATATCGAAACACCCGTCAATGCCTCCAAGTTTGTTCCACGTATACAATTAGCACTACACATGATTTAACAGGAATCATTATTATTGTACTTTCTTTTACTTACGTCAACTGGAAACCTCAATCTGTTTATTGTCTACTTCAGTGGGTGAGATAGATACCAATTTATTTTATACACCTGTTTCTTCACAGATTGGGCTGGATCTGTAAGAAATAATCTTCATTGGTAAATAATTTAGTAAGGCTCGAATCAGATTTTTTAATTTCCTCCATCGTACATATCCTTTATCAGCCAGGGTAATCGGTATAAGATTTCCCTATTTATGGGTAGAGAATACAATATATGAATGTGTTTATATTCAATAAAACCATTATCACACCGGCACGCATAAGTGTGGTATATTCTAGTGAAAGCATATCTTTACTCTTTCCAATAACTTTATATATCTCACAGAAAATTTACTACATGAATAAACCGTAGCTATAACAATAACCAGATAATTTACCCTAGCTTTTATATTTAGTTCCAGTTAATTAAATAATCTGGTAGTAAACTTCCTAGGAATGTTCTTCAATAATCATCTAATTTTGGAAATACCAGATTGAAAAGCTAATTCACACGTGAAATGAAATATATTAATCTCTTCAAAAATCCTATAAGGACCCCCTGTGGATCTAATCCAGAGACCTTATTAACCATATATAGATAACGTGTAAGGTCAAAACTAGGTTATGGATGCCACGTTTACAACAAACTGAAACAAACATTACTGAACAAACTGGATACCATCCAAAGGATAGAATTATATGTTCTGATTGCAACGGCACACTAAAAGCAACAGCATTGGAAAACTTCAAATTCTTACTGGTGAACTGCCATTAAAATAAGAAGACAGGAAATGCACCTCCGATTTCCCGATCGAACTACAAATCACTCTAACACTCATACTACAAAGGTAACCATTAAAATGCAACAAACTGTTTAGCAGCAAACTAGTTCCTAACCCACTAGGTGGCAAACAAATCCTTGAACCCAAGAAATAGCTACCAACACCACTTGTTCTACAAGAAGGGTACACTCACTCATCTGACAGCGCCCCTTAGACATCCCTTATGCCTAGGGTCAACACTTGAACCCCCATGTATGGAAGCAAATTGGAACATGGCTCTAAACTCAAAGTTGTTGTTGTAATGGAAATATAAGCCACCTACTATGACTTTGTAAACATTTTCCAACGGTTCCAAAACAACCCAATCTCCCAAGAGTAGTTCTTGGCTAGAGCTTTTAATATGCTTCAGGAATTATCCACAGCGGATCAGATAGTTAAATTCATATAGATAACCTAGCATATATGAATCCTTGGGAATTAGTTAGCCATCAAATTCGCAAAAATATGTTAGGAAACACTAACCATGCCCCACCTAAATATAGCATAACAAAAGCCCAATGCATAACAAGAAACTATATTAACTAGAAATGACAGGCGCACTGGTACTTTACCACCAAAGTCAGGATACTCTACTCCATTATAAAAGAAACCAATATGTCCATCAAACTATCCAAAGTGAACAGCCTGCCCCAAAACATTATCCATCGCATCGTAAGCGGACAAACAAAATCATTAGAATATTTTGGCAAGCATCTAGGACCCACACCTGATAATATCAACTGATATCACTGCAAAGCCATTGAAAACCTGCCACATATAGTACATTGTTGCTCGAATGATCAGGTAGCTATAATTAAATAACAAAAAGCCCCTAAATTGGATACCCCTACCACTTGCCCAAATTTACCTACAAATGACAACGCGAACATAAATCTGACCTACCAAAACATATTTAAATTTTTCGACATGTCTAAACGAAACGTATAATATTAAGCACCTTAAAACATAACAAACTCCAACCGCGCATAGCAATAAATCTCGACGAGTGGATGGGCACCCTTGACATGTGCCGGGGGATCTGAATACACTGTGAAACGTAAATATCCCACCCAAACACTCTTTAACCGGTTTAATATTCATAGACAGACGGGCGTTTTTTATACGTCCCTACGGACCAGAATACTCAGCAAAGGTCCCCGTCTTCTAAAATTCAAAGTTTATCCTTAAAACTCAACATTAATAATATATATCATAAAGACCCTTTTCGTCTGTGCTCTTTACCTACCATTATCATGAAAGACAGCCAAGGTAATACTGCGGCCTACTTATATGATACAGACTATACGTACACTAAAGCAACGCAGTTTTCTATCCAATCCAGCTTAGCTCATCTTTAGAACAGTTTGCACACAAGAAACAAAATTAAAGTGTCGTGCAAGCACACCCGTTTAGGCCAGTAAGCAGGAATGAGTGGACTTCTACCTGCATATGGTCGCCTGCCTTCTTGGTCACTTCATATCTTACCTCAGTGGGAAACATATAACATACATAAAGCCAAAATAATTGCGTAGCGAGTGGCACTATGGTGTCAGAATAATCGCACAATTATAGCAAGAGGTCTACAATAACTACCAAGTCAGTAGAGCAGCTATTAGAATCCATCGGTTAAAAATTAAAATCTTGTATGACATAACAGTGGCCAAATATTGTAAATTTCGTTCAGAAATATTAGTTATTAAACATTTGTAGCGCATCTACAACGTACACTATGTACTTTTTTCAATTGTTAGGACGAAGAAAACGTTTAAAATTTGTTTTTATTTGACCCAATTGTAAAGGTGGCTAATACATTATTTCATTGTTTGTCCATTAGTTTAACTAGACTAAATTTGGAAATGTACGGGCTGACGTTCTTTAGAGTGCACAACATTTATGGCTCAGGGTAACGTCGAGTTCTTTGTCCTCTCGCCTCACTAGGGCATCATATCACGTCGAAGATGTGGACAATTTCAACTCGCCTAAAGCTTGGTGTCCTGATGTGGCGTTTTCGTTGCTATCAATAGCAACGGCCGTACATACTGCTTCGACCGGCACCTAGTACAGTCAATAACTGATCAAAATCATTTTTTGTTAATATGTGTGTGTTGGGCCCATTCTCACTCATGAGAGCCCTTCATTCTGGTCGTTAGGGACATTTAGACACTATATATTACGGCTAAATAAACAGTGCTACTTGCGCACATAAACGCCTGGGTGAACTGGCATTAATTCCTTCCCCTAGGAACATTTAGCTTCCCGCTGCGATTGAAGAAACCTGTCGCACATCCCCTTTTGGGCGCACGCGACGTAAATCCATGTATTCAATTGCTCAACCTTTCATTTCAATATATTAGAAACAGTGTTAAAGTTCGCTTAATGTATTAGGTGCGTATACGCTCAGATACCGATATCATCAGGTATCAAAGTGTAAAATAAGATGTTTCCTGCAATGGAAACGCTAGAGTTATTTCCGTACACAATAATATATTATGTGTGGAATCTTTTTATAATAGGCTGTATTGTGTTTTGAAAACAATGTGGATGACAGTGAAATAAAGAAAAAAAGATGTAAAATCTAGTCGGACAAGGAGAACGTCGTGTATGTGGAGAGTATGCTGAGAAAGAGGGTATTTTATTCTCGTTGGAGAGATTAAAGCTGATTTTGTTAAGAGCACAGAAGATATTCAGAAGGCATGGGTAAATATCTACAATATCTATAAAGTATTTTTCATGTAATATATCGTAGCAAGAAAATGCTGATAATAACGTATGTCTAGCATTTTCTGGTTAACGTACATGCAGTATTTATAACTAGTGTTAATGCTTTATTTTCAAGCTAATATCAAAATTGGAGCTTTAAATAAGAAATACATAAAGTCAAAACAAATTAAACTAGACTAAAATCAGTCTTTGTTTATTATGACAAACAACAGATTAAACACAAAGAAAATAAATCGGTTCAGCAGTACAAGTTTGTTATTCTCAGTGTCTCAGCTAAACCAGGAGATGCTGCAGCGTAAAACCAAGCAATATATATTCATAAATGGAAATTGTATGTTCTAAACGTTTCAATTTAATTCTCACCTTACTTACATAGCAAGATTAAAATGTTTGATTTTGAGGAATATATACGTTTTAAATATAAATTTGTATTTCGAAATACCAGACACTTTAATAGCTCGCTATCGTCTTATTGCAGAATAAATTATATTGATCATTATTGACAACATATTCATTAATATGGCAAACCACGTCAATAATACTTAACAAACATTTAATACATTTTTCGATTCCAACTGATACAACAATCATCATTCCAATTCTTAATTCCTTCAATTATGTTTCCATCAAGATAAATATATACCTTCATTTAATATGTTTTCATAATAGTTTTTCTAGCATTTTTAAGCGAATGAAAAATGATAGCTTATCAAAGCCAAGGACATGTTTTGGGACAAAAACAACAACTACACTACCTTCGCAGGAGCTGATTATAAATCAAAGTGGTGACCTTCCACAAATGTGGTTCCTGCCTTTTTGGAATAGATCCACCTACACCTTATCGACAAAACAGTAGTTCTCCAGATGCCATAATTCTTCATCTAATTTATTGCGTTGATTTAATAACATATCCAGCTTAAGTGGATATTCAAGTTAAATAGTAGCACTGTACATCAAATCATCCGAAGCATGTATGAGATATATTTCATTCCAGAAAAATAAAAGTCAAAGTTATTTCAATTATTCATAGAACAACATATATAAATATTATATAACAAATTATTTTATGAAATAACTTGCATCCTTTAAATTTTTTTAAAAAGGTATGACCTCTAAATGTGTTACTTAAATGTGAATTATGAAGATCTTGAAGATCTCTAGTATGTCAGCAATGGATGTTCTTAGAACGAATATGCCAAGTAATTTTCATGTTTCGATTTTCATGTTTCTATTTTCATGTTTCGATTATTTTTAATGTCATATTTTAACAGTAGTTGAATATAATGTTTTGTACTTAATATCTTTGTCAAAATCGTTAAATAGAAATATGTAACTAATAATTTAGAATTTACCTTAAATGCGTTTCAGATGTGAATACCCATCAAATGTTATGGTTATGTATACAAAATAATCTGTGCTCACTATGTTAATGACCTACTGTTGCGGACAATAGCACCATCCCACAGTCTTTCCAACTTCCATAGTTTTATTTACTGTTTCAACGTTTTACAACTTTGTTGCTTTATATATCCTATTTTTATTTGTGTTCTTTAAAATGACCCGTCTATCCAACCTGTTAAAACCTTTATGTAAGCATATACAATTAATGGTTTGAAAATCATATAATCAGACGATTCTAGTTTGTCTCTCCGTATAGTTCTCCTCAGAAGAAAAGTCTTATCTCCATTTCCTCTGAGATTCGAGCTTACAAATCCCGTTTGACTACACATTTCATGTGTACTATTGCATACAGTTTTGGAAGATGGTGACTTGAAGATATTTAGAATCATTGTATGTCCAAACGATGGTAACTCAACGGTAATGTGCATAGCAAAGAAATGCTTCAAATAGAGATTATAATAAACGAAATATATGCAATGTAGCAACATTGAATATCGATGCTTTTAGTCAGTGTTGCTTCTTTCCAAATATTCTCCTGGAATCACACTCAGCCAAACTTGATAAGAAATCCTCGTACACGTATCTGCAAAATGTAATCTCTTTTATTATTCTTTCTGTAAAGGGAATATATTAAAACCACAAATTTGAAGTAGAAAGGGTAGTATATTTTTATTTTATACTACAATATAGTAATTTGAATTATATTCGGATGTATGATATTTCTGCGCGTCGATTATTTAACATTTTGAACCCGAAATCAATAGACTACCGCCGAATAATAAAATTAAATTATCAAACAATTCGACACCGCAAATCCAGCAGATGTATTCTGTGAACGGAAACAAATTTTCACTGAAACTATCTGACCTTCAGACCTATTGAGCAAGTAATCGAAAGGTTGCATCTTTCTTATTTAAACTTCAAGTTTTCGACAAACGGTTAGTTTGTTACAAAGGGCTAGTGTTGTGTTCCGAAAACTTAGTTAATTCTTGCAGACATTCCACCTAGGGTTTTGATCTTATAACCCCTAAATTATCATACATCTTCAGTGTTTTAATTGCATCTTATGTATAAGTTTACCGTAGTGATATGATCTAAAGCTTAAACAATTTTGCGACAGTCGAATTCTCATTCTGCTTAAAATGATATCTAGTCGCAAATGAAGCCATCTATTCAGGTGAGAAAATATTTAATAAAAGATGTAAGTTATAATGTGACAAATTATTTCATTAGATTCTCTGAGACCCTGACAGGAAATTGTAGGTATTTTATAGACGTGTTAAGTTCGTGGGCGGAAATTGTCTTTTAGCTTTTTAAATCCGTACGAATTTAGTCTTTTAACCGATTTAAACCCAAAATGAAAGATCTATCATATACAACACATGGAAAAGATATAAGTTATAGGACTTCTAAGGAAACGGTAACTTGAACAAGGGGACCGATGTTAGGATATCATAATGTGTTTTGTTTTGCGTTATGGACGACTTACACATATGCGGACCATGGAATATATAATAATAAATCCTTACATACCTTCTGAACTAAATTCAGCTAAACATTCTGGTAGCTCACGTTATCATTCAACTCCCAACCGAAATGACAATTACGTTATTCATCAGGTTTTTTATTTTAATATTTTCAGTGTGGTTCTAGCTGTAAGCGTTACTTGTGAATATATTGTTAATTGTCCCCATATTGACAGACAGTCATAAAACCATGTCTGACGAAGCAATCGATAAATCTACAATCCTCTTCTGGCTAGATAAGAAAAATATTTGCATGAATGTTTAGTAACGTAAATGATTTTGTGACTGTAAAACACTTTGGCCTGGTTAAAGCATACTGTAGTATGTTTTAACTGTGTGCTTAACGTTGTCAATAATTGTATATTGTGCCTCAGATAACGAAAACGTATTGTGTATTACGTTTGTCCATCAAGGACTGAAGATTGAAAATATAATAGTCACATAGCATTTGTTTAAATTGAGACTGGAATGTTAAGTTAAATGATTCCCATCTAGATCAAACGAAACTGTTTGTAAATATGATTTGATTAAAAACAATTCAAGTTTGTTTTAGGCCAGTCTTTGGGAATGCGTTTTGACCGCAAACGTCAGTTGTGTTAAAATGTAATTTAAGAAGATTCATTTGTTTAAAATATTCATTGTAATTGCTAAGGCGTTTACTCAGTTTGGATGAATAAAGATCGTTTTACTAAATGACTAATAAACCACTGCGTTATTATGAACTCATTCAATAACATTGTAGATTACACAGTTGTCTTATTTCAAGACATTGAAGACTATTGTAATTAATTCTGAACGTTTATTTTTAATTTTGGACTTGGCTATGGAATTTGCACTTGTATTGCAGATACATAAATTGCTTGTTGATTTTTCTGAAATTGATATGTTTACAGTATTTTTGTTACTTAGTTTAAGAATAAGAGTCGTAAAACTGTTATTGTGACCTCTGTTGGTCTGACACTACTAGCTGACACAATGTAAGCCCACACTCCAGCAGACGTAAGTCCGGTTTGGAAATACATTATTGACAACTGGAATCCGTGAAAGAAACTATGTAGACGAAATGACTCAAAGCGTTGTAATGTATCCCAAACTGGCTATATTATGTACACGAACAACTCACAACTTTGCTTCTGAACATTAGGTTCAAACATGCTTTCCTTTTCTTCTGGATAAATCCTAAAATCAAAGTAAGGGCTTTGTTCATCAATCCTTGGTATATCGAAGCCTCAAAACTGAAACAATTATCATCACCATCATTCGTACAACATATTCTTCGTGTGGGACAGAGAAAAGAAAAATATTTTTAACAGCTACTTTATGATTCATAAGAACCTGGTGTACATTTTCTCTTAGTGGCAAGTGATACATCACAATATAAAACAGTTACTTATTTAATCATATAAATGTGAATTCGACAATGTTGATGGTTCTGCGAAGGAATTCACATGGTTATGATTGAAATGTAGAAATCCATCACATGTTTCTAAGCGATAATGGGACATAATAAGCAATGTATGCGTATGAAAATGCCTGCTTTTGCTACATATTAGCTACCGGAATTTTGTAAGCGACAATAGTGCTGCCTGTGGAAGATAAAGCTATTGCATGTACACAGCGTCTTGCCTATTGTGCTTATATTTTGTATTTTCGCCATTTGATGAGCATAAAAATAAAGTATACTGGCGGACAAAAGAGACAAATAAACGAAATCGTGACAAGACAATACCATCGGGTAAAGATTTGGAGTAATACAAATATAGGGACTGGTTTAGAAGCAACTACCAGGGTTAAAAATACGCATGGAAATTCGTCTATAAATACTTAATGTCTTAATGTTGATATCACTGATTTGCATTTCCATTGATGAAGCAACTATATTATTCTATGAAGTACCACAAGGCCACCGGAGCGGTTGACTGAGGCAAGAGATGAAGTGAGTAGGAAGGCAGGCGAACATCTGGAGGCAGTGGTCCACTCATTCCTACTGGTCTAAACTGGTGTAGTTGCACGAATTTTGAGTCATGGTTCTTGTGTTCAAACTGTTCTAAAGATAAGCTTGGTTGGATTGAATGGAAAACTGTATTGCTGTAGTGTTAGTATAGTCTGTATCACAGAGGTAGGCCGAATTATTAGCGTAACTGTATTTTATGATAGAACTAGGTAAAGACGAAAAGTATCTTTATTATATACAATATTATTATTGTTGAATTTTAAATATACATTTTGTATTTTAGAAGACGGGGACCTTTGGTGAGTATTATGATCCCTCGGGACGTATCAAAAGCGCTCGTTTATCTATGTTGAAGAGAGGGCTATTTATGTTTAACAGTTGTTAGTTTTGAGCTGAAGGGACACATTTATTGAGTATTTAGATCCCCCAGGACATGTTAAGTGTGCCCACCTGCTAGTGGAGATCTACTATAATGTGAGGTCGGGGTTTTATGTTTTAGTGTGTTTTATATTATAGTTATAGTTTTTAGTTTAGATATGTCTATGAATTTAAATATGTTTCGGTAGGTCAAATTTATGTTGCGGTTCTCATTATGTAAGTAAATACGGGTAAGTTGTAGGGGCTCCATTTTTTTTTTGGGGGGGGGGGGGCTTTTTCAAATTTCATTCTAGCTACCTGATCAATTGAGTAGCTATTGAATTTATGTGGCAGGTCTTCAAAGGCTTTGCAGTGACAGCAATTGATATTGTTAGGCGTGGGTCCTGGATATCTGCTGATAATTTTGTTTTTCAAGTTATGATGCATTTGATAACTTTGGGGGGGAGGGGCAAGCTGTTCACTTTGGGGAGTTTGATGGACATATTGGTTACTTTTATAATGAAGTAGAGTATCCTGACTTTGGTAGTGGAGTTCCAGTGCACCTGTCATTTCTGGTTAATATAGTTTCTCGTTATGCATTGGGCTTTTGTTATGCTATATTTGGATGGGGCATGTGTAGGGTTTCCTAACATGTTTTCGCTCATTCCTATATGCGAGGGTATCCAAATGAATTCACCTATCTGATCATCTATGGATAATTTCTTAAGCAAATATAAAGCTCTAGCCAAGAACTGCTCTCTGAGAGATACAATTGTTTTGGATCAGTCTTGGAAAATGTTTAGGAAGCCAGAATAGGTGGCTTATATTTCCATTACAACAATGGTTTTAAGAGTAGAAATTTGTTCTTCTTTGCTTCCATAATTGATGACTCTTGGGATAGGGTTTGTCTAAAAGGCGGGTGAGAAGAGCGAGTGTACTATTCTTGTAGAGCAAGTGTTGGTAGCTTTTCTTCAAGTTCAAGGACTTGTTTGCCACGTAGTGGGTTAGGAACTAGTTTGCGGCTAAACAGTTTGTTGCATTTGACAATGGTTACCTTTGTAGTATGTGAGTCAGGGTGATTTGATTTGATTGGGGTATCGGAGAACCATTTCTTGTTTTCTTATTTTAATTGCACTTCACCGGTGAGGATTTGAAGTTCGTCCAATGAAGTTGACTGTAGGGTGCTATTGCAAACATATAAAGCTTTCCTTCAGATGGTATCCAGTTTGTTCAACAGTTTTTTTTTCATCGAGTTGTAAACGCGGCGTCCATAATCTAGTTTCGACCTTATAAATGATCTATAGAAGGTTGATAAGGTCTTCGGATTGGATCCACAGGTGGTCCCTTGCAGATTGCTTAACACATTATTATCTTGTTTTCACTTTTGAATTAATTGTTCAATCTGGTTTTTCAACCGCTCCGGTGGTCTAATGGCTAGAGTGTCCGCCCCGGAAGCGGGAGGTCGTCGGTTGGATCCCCGGCCGAGTCATACCAAAGACTTACAAAAATGTTACTAACAGCTTCCTCGCTTGACACTCAGCATTAGGAGGTTAGTGTTAGGACTGGTCGGCCTGGTGTCAGGATAATGTGACTGGGTGAGACATCATGCTACATGTCTGCGGCATGATGTCTCAGTGCTAGACATCATTATAAACTGCCTCACTGCAGACATCGTAGCGATATGACTGAAAAAAATTGTTAAAGCTACGTTAAAAATCCTAATCAAACAAACAAACAAACAAACAATATAGTGTTTCCAAGTTAGATGATTATCGATGAACATACCTAGGAATTTTACTGCCATAACCCTTAATTGAAAAAAACTGCATATAGAAGACAGGGTAAATTATCTGTGAGATATATCAAGTTGGCAAAAAGAGTAAAGATATGCTTTCACGAGAATATACCAAACGTACGCGTGCCGGTGTGATAATTTATTTTATTGAATATAGACACATTCATTATTGTTATTCTCTACTTATAAATCCGGAAATCTCATACTTATTTTCCAGGCTGAAAAAGGATACGTTCAATGGAGGGAATTTAACACTCTGATTCGAACCGTCCTTTATGATTTGAAAATGTAGACTATTGCTTACATATCCAGCCCAATTTTCGAAGAAACAGGTACATACAATAAATTGTTATCTACTTCACCAACTGAATTTGACGAAAGATTGAGGTTTCCAGTTGACATAAGTAAAAGAAATTAAAATAATATTGATTCCTCTTAAATCTTGTGTAGTGCTAAGTGTACAAGTGGAACAAGCCTGGACGCATTGACAGGTGTTTCAAAGCCAGATTTCCTAATATATGCTATGAGTAACTATTTTTCTATCCCATTGTTACCCCAACAATTCCTTACCTAATTCGCTAAAGTTTCATTTGTTGAGTATTCTGCATTCCTCAGAACTAATGCAATATCTTTCTAATATATATTTTTATTGTTATCCAACTTTCTAATTGGATAAACCGAATAACACGTCTACCTATTTATGTAAGGACAAATCTAAAGAATGTTAGGTTTCAAACTTGTTTCTCATAATTAATAAGATGCAAAGTAGATTAGAAAAAATGTACTTACAATTTTCATGCCCGCAGTAACTCTTACTCTGTCTCTATTTAATTGCCGAAAGAGGTACTAACAAAATAAGTAAGAATGCAACGTTGAATAGAAACAATGGACTTGCAATGTGCATCCCCTAGTTACTTTTACTCTGTAACATCTGTTTCTAATTTATTATCCGGAAGAGGTACATCTTCCAAATTCTTTTTCCTTAAGCTTTAATTTACACAATATAGAACTATCTGAATCAAGAGTTCGAGCTTGACACCACAGGAAAGAAGTCAAATTATGTTTAGGACTCTTTTCTATTCTTGTTGAATCTTACATAATCCTAAATCTGTAAGTGGAGCAAATTTAAAATTATTTACACCTGTTTCAAAACCTATTATCTTTCTCAATGCTTTGTGCAAATATTTTTTGTATACCACTTGTACCTCTACAAATGAATACCCCATTTGCCAATATCACCTTTACTGTGCTTTATATTCTAAATTCATTGTGATTTTCGTGCGTCCTATCGGAGCTTCATAAATATGCACACAAATATACACAATCGTCAAAACAATGAATTATTATTTATTGTTCTCCGTGATACTAGTGACAGGATTTGATGAAACAATGGTAGTTTAGGTCACGGGTAAAATTCTCATCTTCCGCTGGGATAGTTTTATATAGAGCAATTTTGATAGTCGCATGTTCAGAATATGAATTACACGTATATTATTGTGAAAATGCAGTTGTATATTAAACCGTTATGTAATGTAGTATCTCTTAACACATAATATGTAAAGTCGAGGCGGAAATTCATTGTTTTCCTTCCTAAAGAGGCCGGTTATTAAAATAACATGTTTTTACATATGTTATTTGATTATTTTTCTAAATATGTAAAAACAGTGCGAGTACGGCTTTAATTCGAACGAGGTTAATGATAAAATAAGTAATCTGTGCAATCTATGTTATTTTATAGGGATATGGTGTCAAACGTTTCCAGAATTAAAGACTTCTAACTGCGGAACTTCATCAATTTATAAAAGAAATAGTTTCACAATTAAACAGTCTTATTTTATAAAACATCACTGAAGTACTCGATGATGCTTATAGAAGATAAGTTTACCTTATAGATAAATTAAGAATACGGTTTAATGCTAACGTTTGATGATGATATAAAAAGTTAAATTATTGATAATATCAATCAAAGAGAAGGAAATCTAAGGGCCTTTACCAAGGAAATACTGGTTCATCCTATCAGGATTGGTCTGGACGAGTATCCAAACTACATCCATTGCGCTAATAGTCATACGTTTTTGCTAGCTTATCTTCCGAATCTCCTCTATCTTGCTAAAGTCAAAAAGCTCTGTATGATCTCTAAAGAGCAATTTTGGAGAATGATAGTATGAAATGACATGCTTGTTTCTAAGGATCACGTCGAATAGTACTGATGGCTGTGATCGTCTTTGGTACAATGATGATGTTGACGTTGAGAAAAAGAACCAACATTAAAAGATATGAATTTGAAGATAATTAAAGAATGGTGAATATTGATATATATATATATATATATATATATATATATATATATATATATATATATATATATATATATATATATATATATATATAACTGAATTTTAAAAAATCTTGAAACAATAAAAATAGAACATAACAAATGTAAACAAAAAATGCTAAAAAACAAATATAATACAAAAAAATGAAAAAAGGTCACCCCAATGGTCTGGAAAGATCAGCCGGGAGAGAGCACTATCCAAGACAGAAAGAAAATGATGATGTCATTGACAATCCTGGGGTTCATACGGGACATGTGCTGCCCCTGATTCTACTAAGATTTCATAAGGCACCTTGGGGGCTCATATGGGGAATGTGCTGTCATAACTATACTGTGTTGGTTATTCACCAAACACGCCCTTTTGAGCCTGATAGACTGTCGTTGACAGGTTAGGGTTCACAACGAGGGTAGTGTGTTTGGTGCTGCCCCTGAGCCTACTAAGATGTCATAAGACACCTTAGGGGATCAAATGGGTTTTGTTGTCTTGTGTATATCTCTAAGCGTGCTACGATGCCATAAGGCACCTTAACACGAGTGCAGATTGTGATGTCTTGTGTATACCTCTAAGCGTGCTAAGATGTCATAAGGCACCTTAACACGAGTGGAGATTGTGCTGTCTTGTGTATATCTCTAAGCGTTCTAAGATGTCATGAGGCACCTTAACACTAGTAGAGATTTTTGCTGTCTTGTGTATATCACTAATCGTGTTGAGATGTCATAAGGCACCTTAATACGAGTAGAGATTGTGCTGTCTTGTGTATATCTCTAATCGTGTTGAGATGTCATAAGGCACCTTAACACGAGTAGAGATTTTTGCTGTCTTGTGTATATCTTTAATCGTGTTGAGATGTGATAAGGCACCTTAACACGAGTAGAGATTGTGCTGTCTTGTGTATATCTCTAATCGTGTTGAGATTTACATAAGGCACCTTAACACGAGTAGAGATTGTGCTGTCTTGTGTATATCTCTAATCGTGTTGAGATGTCATAAGGCACCTTAACACGAGTAGAGATTTTTGCTGTCTTGTGTATATCTCTAATCGTGTTGAGATGTCATAAGGCACCTTAACACGAGTAGAGATTGTGCTGTCTTGTGTATATCTCTAATCGTGTTGAGATGTGATAAGGCACCTTAACACGAGTAGAGATTGTGCTGTCTTGTGTATATCTCTATGCGTGCTAAGATGTCATAAGGCACCTTAACAGGAGTGGAAATTGTGCTGTCATTATAACTTGTTATGTTTATTAAAAGGTATATTTATTATATAATGAACCACGAAAATATCAATGATATAATTTCTGCTTTAACAAATTTTAAAAAATCAAGGAATACAAATCATTAGATAAACTAAATTGTGACAAAATCCTCCCTGACTTTGAGTACTTGCAAGAGCTTCAATATGAAAAAATATATACGCTACCGTCCCAGCTTAGATTCGTTAAGGCAATCCAGCTGGTTGTTCACGCATCATTAGCGGCTAGCAGCGAATTAAGTAAGTTCATACTTCTGTTAACCTCAGTAGAAAAATTAAGAGCGGAATTATCAAAGCAATATGAAACGAAGAAAAACATAATTTCACTCGTAAGACTACTAAAAAAGATTATGCAAAACGAAAGTACAAACCCGATTCTCGTTAACCGAGGCATTTTTTAAATAACGAAGCGAAGCGAGTACAGAAATATTTATTCAGAATATAATTCGTACTTCTAAAATCATCCGCGCTGATACATTTGCTAATTAAGAAAGGTAAATAGCTACTACAAATAACAAAAACCATCCGATTTCGTAACTTTGAACGGGTATATACTTTACAAAACCAACTAGGTTGATTTCATCAAGCGACTAATTTGTTCATTTTGAACGGGTATTAATTTCATTTTTAATAAAAACAATTATGCGACTGAAAAATATTATAAATAAAATATTTTTTGGCACTTTGATTTCAACATTTAAGATTTCACATAGAGACTTACTTGTAAAATCTCCCAATCAAGTTCAATCAGATTACCAGATTGGCCAGTGAGTTTAAAATGTATTCTCTTTCATAAAATATTATGACATTGCATATAGAAAGTAGTCACTGGTTCTTGAACAATTAAAAATCCAGGTGGAGCCCGTGGTGTAAATTAATATAAAATGTATCCCTGCTGGGGCTGATTTGAGTTTTCGAGATTTATTAGGTAGCTTCAGTCAATAACATCACATACGAGATTTACTGCAATCACCGAGGATATATTTACATATCCAAGTGATATATGTCTCCCGCCCCCGTCAGGGTCATTATTATGTTTGAGTATGACCCCTCGAGGTTTTTTGTATCCATGCAGCGAGTATTTTAGGGCAGGTTTGCATTGATAAGATCTATGTTACCCATGTATATTGCACCTCCCTTTTGTAGATCGTCTGTTTAAAGTACTTATAACGACAGCCATAAACTGTTTGGTAGAAAACAAATCATGTGACCGAGACATATGGGACAGATTATTATGGGTACATATACTTAATCCCCACACGACCTTAACTCAAATGTGATTCTATCCGCTGTGGAACAAAATATGGCTAATAATGAGGTCTACGTTACATAGAGTTTAATAGTTAAAATCTACCGCTTATGAAAATAATAGATTTATATGAAAACTTAAAGAAAATATAAACTACACCACCCCCATATTTTCACGCATTCTACGCATGCAATACATAGTTAAGCACATCTACGCATAATGGAACTGTTTCGGCAGTGATTGCTATTAGTACACTGATGCGTGACTCAGTAATGAGATTAGGCTAATTAGTTGATGGATTAATTAACTTTTTGTTCTAATCTGGAGAGTTTAGACGAAATGCTGGATGATTCTTAATGTGTTATAATAATATGAAAATAAAATGTGGACTATATTTTTAGGGGTGTGTGCGTGCGTGTTGAGTCTTTGATTAATAAAATCGGCTACCATTTGGCGGAGGAGAAATTGAAAGAAAAGACCGATTCAAAATGGTTTCCCGCTAAATATTTGAGTAAGTATTTTCAGATTAAAAGAAAACAAATGAGAATATTGAAAATTTATTTAGATTCAAATAAATAAACAGAAAATATAGTATTTATAAAGTTACTGAAGAAATCCGTTTTCAAATATAAGTGATTACCGGATGATATCTATGCATGTGTGTTGATAATGTCAAAATAGTTAATTGCATGTATATTCAATGTCATCGACACACACACACACACACACACACACACACACATATATATATATATATATATATATATATATATATATATATATATATATATATATATATATATATATATATATATATATATATATATATAAGCTTGGATGCATTGACGGGTGTTTCGATATATGCTATTTCTCTATTCCATTGTTCCCCCAACAATCGCTTACCTAAATTTGAAGAAAAAAAACAAGTTTTATTTGTTGATTAATCGTGATTCGTCATAAAGCTTCCTTTGTGTCTTACTTATCTTAAACCAGAACCCTTTTCTAATAAAATGTTTTCTTTAGAAACGCCTCAGAACTAATGCAATGTTTACAATAGAGATCTTTATTATTATCCAACTTTCTAACTGGATAAACCGAACAGCACGTATACATTTTTATTGTAAAACAAATCTAAAGAACGTTAGGTTTGAAGCTTGTTACTAAGAAAATAATTACGAAGCTGCAAAGTTGAACAGAAAAAATGTACTTACAATTTGTATGCCCGCAGTCACGTTTACTCTGTAACATCTGTTTCTAATTTATTGCCGAAAGAGATAAATATTCCAAATTCATTTAGCTTAACCTCTAATTTACACAATACATAAATACTTGAATCCAGAGGTCAAGTTGACAGCACAGAAATGAAGTCAAATTATGTTTAGGACTCTTTTCTAATCTTATTGGATCTTATATAATCCTAAATATGTAAGATGAACATACTTGAAAGTGTTTACACCTGTTTCAAAATCTATTATCTGACTTAATATTTTGTGCAAATACTTTTTGTACACCACTTGTACCTCTACAACTGAATACCCCATTTGCCAATATCACCTTTACTGTGCTTTGTATTCTAAATTCATTGTGATTGCCGTGTGTGTCCTATTTGAAACTGAAACCTCTGTTGGGATATGGTTTACTACTATTACCTAACATTTTGAACTACGGAAGCATTAGATCTGAAAAGTGCAATGTATTTTCTATCTGTCTATTATTATGAATATCATGTCTCATAAAACACTTCAAAAGACAAATTATTACGCACAGCAAATTAAAAAGAAGCGGCAAGGCTAAATAAGCAAATATATTTACATTGTATCCGCTTGAAAAAACTTTGACTCCGAGAGTTATGTATCAAATACTATTGCCATAATATGATGAAATGTATCATTGATATCAATCATTGGTACGTTTATCATTTATTTTTCAAACATCGTTTAAATCATTATGGAAACATTCATGGTTCAAATATTGCGCTTAAACGTGCTTAAAAAGGGTCCAAAGATTACTATCATATGATGTTTTTACGTAATGATACATTTTAACTTTACATCTTTCTTAAACCATCGTCCGATTTAAGCAAATTAATGTGGCCTGAATTTGATGTAACTCCGATTTAGCTCCCGATACATGTTTACCAATGTTTTGAACGGAATTCCGTTGTCTCCATGAAGCCGCTTGCGTCATATTCCATTTAAATTTTACCTGAAAGAATTAGATCGATATATAATTTCTGAGATGATAGAAAGTGTTAGACACAAATGACCTGTGACCAGTTTTGCTATACTAGATCCTTACAGAGGAAGATCACAATGACCCGTTTATGTGGGGACATCAATGAATCGTTTTTATCACAAAGCTATCTACTCTTTTCGTTTGCTTTTCCGTGTCTCCGACAAAGCACCAGTGACAAAAGATCTAACTATTAGCAATAAGAGAGAGTATATGAGTCGTTAAGCGAGCTAATAATTGTATATCAGAATATATTCTTTAATGTAATTTAGTTGCCGATCCATATTTACCAAAGATATGTAGAAGTTTAGAACCATTTCAAACAAGACATCTGGAGCAAAAGTATTTCTCTGTGACAAAAAGTGTTTTTGTTAACCTCTCAATATATGTTTATTTTAAATCAGTAACATGATATTTTACATTTTATTGTCTCAATGCGACATATTCGGCCATGCAAAGATTAGATCACTGTGGATTAAGTTCAGTGTGTTCTTGGCTCCGCAACTCTAAAATATATTCCCCATGGCATAGTAATATGTCGTTGTCCTCCAAGAGAAAATGTTTTGTTTTTGCCACTATTTCCTTTCTTTATGCAGCCAATGTTCTTAATAATACTTTTACGTTTCTTAAATGCGAAAACATACATCAGTGATGTACTCTAACAAAACCTTGATTACATATGGCTTAAGTGTCAATGACATTTAAGTCTTTATAATTTGAACTGTCAATTTTGAAAATGCAGTAAATTTGTCGCAGCAGCCGCCATTATCCCCCGCATTCTATATTTTTAATTTCCAGGTTAATGCTAAGAATTATGTGATTTATTTCTATGTTCCAATCATACAAATCCAGGAAATCATCTTCACAGCTTCTCATTCTGGTTCATTTGTTTAAATAATAACAATTTTATTTGTAAAGTACAACAATCACTAATCCAAAAGTTCTTCCAATAGATTAAAAGGTACAGGTTACAATTATATTTCTTTGCTCTACCTTATATGAAACAAGACAAATATTTATGGGCAATAATACGAGAACAACATTCACGAGATACATACTTTCAAATTAGATCCCAAACAATAATACATGGAACATAATAAATCCAACAGTGCAGAATGTCCTGAACGAATTTTAGTATTCTTAAATGTCCTGATAAGATGGAAACTATAATGTCTTTGAATACGCTCACAATACTAGAAAGTGGTGTATTACTAAACAAAAGAGTTGTAATAGCGCAAAAGTGAAAGACTATTTTAATAATTCCAATGAATTTTAACCACAATCGATTCGAACGGAGACTAATCTAAATCGGTAAATAATTTATTTGTTTACGCAATTTCTTTTTGATACACATTTTTATTTACCTCATAGAGCGGTAATTTCAACTGATAATTTCATTCCAGTTTAAACAAATACATGTACATATTCTCCTTTCAACTTTCAATGATGAACAATAGTTAGCTGTGTAAATTATAATATTTATATCATCTAAAGTACAATTTAAAATCATGGATAAACTTTAAGCACACAAAAAAATATACAAGGTGTTTTACAGTGCACATACACATCTAATTTACTAAACGCACGTAAAACATGTATCTCTACTCAAATTTTGTCTAGCTGGAAGGGGAGTAACGCTTTATTGAGTTCTTCTTACTTACGAGAATCCCATCAAAGTTTAGGACTGCCTGCATTTATCAGTATGTTCGCAAGGAAGATTTAGTCTGAACATTACTGAATATTTTAAATAAATGTTATCACAGTCACTGATATTTACTTTTATGAGTTGGTGTTTAATGATTTGTATCTTTTGTTTTGTTGTGAGAATGTAAATTAGTCTTTGAAAGTATCACCCTTAGTAAGAAAGGAGATATATAATGCTGATATATAATGAATAAAAGCAATTGCTATTTCGGGAGATAGTAATATGGTCACATTTTCAGATACCATAACGTTTGTTTGAATTATGTCCAGAAGGTAGGTATGTGAGCCATGGTCATTTTCATATACCGGCTACATATTACAGCACATTTCATAATGTGATATCCGACAGTTGGAATATCTGTTCTCGCTTTCATTCGCGCACAAATACTCTAGTTATATGCTATTTATCGTTTCCACAAGTTGCAAATAGCCTGAACATGCAACATCTAAAAATCTTAAAATTGGTTTCGAGCAATCTCACAAAGACATAAAAGACTGAGAAACATTTCCACACAAGATCCCTGCGATCTCATTTCAAGTTCTCAAAAAAATGTTTTCTTTTTCAAATTATAACTTTGAACTTTTATCATGTATTTACAATACTTTGTACATTGCGTGCAGTTGGGACATGATGCCATTCTCAGCAGAAAGAACGTCGTCTTCCATATGTATCTACTATACTTTTTGCATTCTTGCATTTGGTAAATGATATCATTTTAAGCAGAAAGAAAATCGTCTTCCATATGAATTTACCATACTTTGTACATAGCGTGCAGTTGGGAAATGGTGCCATTTTCAGCAGAACGACAATCGTCTTTCACTTGTAACTGCGATATTTTGTGCATAGCTTGCCTTTGGAACATGATACCATTTTAAGCACAAAGAAAATCATCTTCAACTTGTATCTACGATATTTTGTGCATAGCTTGCATTTAGGACAGAATACCATTTTAAGCAGAAAGAAAATAGTTTTCCATATTTATCTTCCATACTTTGTGCATAGCTTGCATTTCAGATATGATACATTTTAAGCAGAAAGTAAATCGTCTTCCACAAAACTATGTACGTTAAATGTGAAAAAAGTTGCATTTGAGACAATGAAAATTTATATTGATTTGGATGTTAAAAGGTCAAGTATGAAGGTGGAACGTAATCAGTTATGGATTAAATTTCAGGATAATAGCACTATTCCAATAAAACACACCATGATTAAACGTTTTGGGGGATATTTGAGAAAAACATTCACTCTACCGAACAGGTCAATAGACCCAAGGTCAAGGTTACATAGTTTGTGCGACGAAACATTGGTTCTGCATTTATATCGTGCTTTTGTTGTTCTTATCTTGTCGGATTGGTTGATTTGAAAGTACGACAACGAGTTCCAAATGTAAAATATTCGACGAAGAAAGGTTGTTATAAACGAGAATAATAAATTCCGTTATCACATCTTGGTCAAAAAATACATATTGTGTATAGAATACCTTAATACAAGACAAGCAAAATTATTTATATGGTCCCATAACAGCTTTCACAGAGTTCTGTAGTGGCATATTTTGAGTTCAAACTAAAATACATTGAAATGTGGATAAAAATCCTCAATAACCTTATGAAATATGAACGTACTAGTTAAAAATAAAAGTTTGAACACGTTAATGATGCAATGAACAGTTTGAAACCTAAATGACATTTATAACAAAACAAATGAGCAATATTTAATTTATTTCTTAACAATCTATATTTCATCACATTCTGTCAATAAGGTTAGATTTCCATGTAGTTTCGTTGGCATTATACGTGCACTGTAAAACTTTTTTTAATCATTCCCGGTTTTCATTGCTCTTGTTTGATGTAAAATGTTTCATATCTCATAGTTTGGACGTTTTTTTCATTAGAATGACTACAGATTATACAAGGTAGTGATTGCTATAAATCTGTTCATACTGAAATTCGTTCTATTCAAGCAGAATATAGGAATGATTTTGATAGTGAAATTATTATGTGACGTTTTGAAAGAGCAGACAATAGTAGACACTATTGCCGAAAAGGATGTGACTTAGGGCAGACAGAATGAAAAAAGAGAGGTTGAAAATAATTTAACCTGCAAAAACATTTTACTAATTTTTATGCTATTTTTACGATACCTGTGCGGATCATATAGTACCACAAAACTGTGAACGAGCGCTGAAAAATCTAACGATTAATTACTGTGATTTCTACATATAAAGATATAGTAGCAAATAATTGTTTAATTCATTCCATTGTCTGAGTACATTCGACCCTTCAGAAACCTTGAATTTCGTTATATTATGTAATATTGGATTGTACAACTCAGTATAAACATTTAGAATAGAGATTAGTAGAAACATTTTCAGACAAACATTTGATAGTCGATTGGTAAGAATAGATATGATAACTACTTTTTTTAATATACAGTCACTTTTCATTCCTTTAATTTAAGGTCTAACAAAACGAAGTACCATGTGAATCCACAATCCATTATAAAGCTTCTCTGCGCCTAAACTATGAATATTAATTTTGCACTTACGATCATGATCTGCAAGTTCTCTTCCCGTAAAATGTTCCACAAGTCCCTTCCAATATGCCAATCTTATTGACGTTACTTTAGTGTAGACTCTATCTCGCTCTCTCGCTGATCCTTTTGTATTTTTATAGTCCTCGGTTTGTCTACTTACCATTAGTTTCAAAGTTTCCTAAAACAATTGATCTTTTATGTTGAAATGTTGATACATCATGATTATCTTTATCGTTATTCATTTTATACTGAACAATAGTAAAATATATGGCGCATTTAATGATATTTACGAAATGCAAACAAAGCAAACATTGTCGAGTGAAATGAGGTAATCAATTAGTAAGGTAAACGTTATATACAACAATATTTACACAGAGTATTAGGTTGAAAAAGTTTTTGAAACACGCGTCAACACATTAGATGGGACTGTTATAATAGTCTAGACATTACTCAACTTTTTATTCATGTACTGCGGCAATTTCAAATGGAACGCAAAATTCTATTAAATATGAAATATTAAGGATCTGGAAACAACACCTTTAATTGGTAGATCCAATAAGATTGATCGGATCGGATCTGATTGGTTTGTTCTATACCACTTACGTAGCGCGTTTCCTGCATAAAAATCACTTTTTGCCTGGCTGCTGGAATTAGAAGTAAAAAAGAAACAATCCGCTTTAGACGTTTTTCCTTTGATAATTAGGTGAGTGAATATACATTGATTATAATTTCAGTAATTACAGTTATAATAATTTTTTTAATATTGTCATCTAAATGCATTTTATTATTATATTGTGCCATTTCTTTCTGGATTTTATCCCCCGGAATGTTGCTGAAAATCGTTCAGTCAGCATTGGTTTCTGTTAGAAGTTTGTTTTAATTCTTCTCCTGCCATTCGTTCACTATAAATGTTGTCAAATGTTGAAGACGTTATTGCAAGGCTTTCGATTATTGTCAAGAATTATAACGAAACAAAAGAGAACAGGTACATTGAACAATTATATCGCCTGTAAGTACGTCTTGATTATTTTGTTTATTATGTGTTGTGTTAATGTCCAGTATTTAGACAGGATTTTAAAGTATCTTCAAAATCAATTGAACATCAAACCAGATGTTTATATTTTTTCACAGCTTTGCAGTATGTGAATACAACTTACAAAGAGAGTACTTTCCCAGAAATGTCTTGCCTTATAGTCTTTGTTGAATTGACACAATTTGGGAACTTAGAAGACATCAATCGTCGGTGTTAAACTGATTAGCGAGTACGTGCTGATAGTACGAATGCTCGATATAGTGGAGACGAAAATCAAAACAGTTAAGACAGTGCTCGGAAAATAATGATACATAGTTCTCGTGTTTCTAACCTAAACGGAGGCTAAACGTTTTAAAACTAAGTTTTTGTCTTGTCTCTTCTCTTAATCACAGAGTAACATATCAATCAGAAAAACAAATTCAATGTGTGAGTTCATGTTGTCTCCATATGGTCAGGAATATTATTGAGAGCACAATGGGTATATGATGTTTGATGTCGTTGAATCTTTGGGATTTTGTTGTTGTTACTTTTTTTCGTCGGTAATACGTCCAAGAAATGAATTGAAAACTTAAAATTGTCCTTGCATCTTTGATGGTTTGATAGATATGAAATTGTAGTCTTTAATTAACCCCCTACGGTTTCGAGAATGTAGAATTGGCCGGACATGCCTCATTACGTGTCGTAAGAGGCGACTAAGTAGAGACAACCTGTTTTGCCGTGGAATGCGACCTATGTGGGGGGAGGAAATGATCCTGGTAGTCGAGCGGAGGCTTTTCCGATGCAATACCCTGCTCTGACCTCTACTCCTACTAGACAGTTGGTCGGGATGGGCCCGGTCTCGACAAATCAGCTGGTCACGCCGAGCCCTAGGAAGTCTTTATTTACTTGAGCACGGTAAAGAAGACCTTCATTGTATCTCTCTTGATACCACCATTACCGCTACATTCTACTCTTTAGCGTTCCCTTTCCCAAGTTTTAGAAGACTTCCTAGAAGGCCGTAGCTTAACGGGTCAATCGAATGGTAATTTTACCCGACCCTAGAGGGAAACTTTACGAGTTAATCATAGGTAATTTTATCTACTGAGTATAGCATCTGTGTATCCCTGGCACTTGACAAGTGTCCCTTCCTTCGTTGGGCTCCATGGTGTGCAGGGAGCATGGGTGCTAAACTTTAAATAAACAATCATGAAAAATTCCAAAACAATCAAAATAAACGTACCAAACAACTGTCTGGCTCTGATAACGAACCATGTAGTGTGGAGTCATTCCCACGATTCATGGTTATTCAGTCAACAGATGCGGCAAAAGCAATTACACCACTATCTTCTTTTGTAATTGAGAAAACTTTAATGGGATCGATAGGCACACCAAAATGTATTTTAAAAAAAGTTGAAATCGGGTTGACTTTTTGTTGCGTGTGAGCGACGAGGTCAAACTGAAAATATCAAGAAAATGAAAACATTATTTCATATTCCAGTATTCGCTCATACTTCACTCAATACGTCCAAAGGCGTGATGCGATGTCGTGACTTGGCTGGAGTCAATGACACGGATATCATCGAAGGAGTGAAACATGAAGCTGTCACTGCATTACGTAGAATACGTATTAAGCGTAATAACAATCTGCATGTAAATGTCGCGATATACATTCCAAACCCCCTTCGATGCTATAAGTGTCACAAATACGGCCATCGCGAAGACCGATGTTCCAAAGTCAAACTGTGTGGCCGATGCGGAGATCATTCTCCGCCTTGTGTCAACTGTTGCAAGGAACATTAGCGAATCTCAGTTCATATTCCGATGAAAATCAATAATGGAAGGCGATGACATCTGTATAGTCAGCGTTGTACGGATGCTTCAACATTATCTTGTTAAATCACTTTAAATAGTATTCCAGTTTTGGGATTCTGTTTAGTTTGGGTTGGGTTTTTTAAAGGTACACCAGCACTGTTAAGCTATTTAGCGCCATTCAATAGGTTGTATGTATACATGTTTAAAAATAGTAAAAGGTTTCATATCTACGAGCGATATCAAAAATCAAATAGTTCAAAATAAAATGGTGAGATGTTACTAACAGTCAAATATGAAGCTTCCCAATCAACGGGAGGTGTCAATGGTGTATGTTAATAAGAACAAATGAGAAGATGTTGAAAAAAGGGGCGGAATTTACATTAGATAAAAATGCTCATGGTGATGGCATACAATTTATAGTTTAAAATAAAGATTTACGTCCTTCAGGAAATCTAACATGCAAGTGATATGTTTAGTATCAAAACGTTCCTTCATATTTGGATTCTGTATAAAGTCCAGTAAATGTCTTCCTCCAAGAATTATCAGAGCGCATTTGTATTTCCCCGCCAATCACTTGGTCTGTATTTTAGGAATAATGGTATTTTCCACAAAACTAAGTCCATACGGCGGACATTCCACAGTTATATTTAACCTTTAAACCTCCAAATCAAAATAAATATTCAGTGTCTGAAGTACAACGTATTTGTAAGTACCACATGTATATATTGTCTAATACATTAATTGTTTCATATACAATCGATCTTTTTTCGTGATTGAAAAAAACGCGCCCACAATCATGTTAATTTAGTTAAGCTTATAACGCATTTGCAATTGCTATCTTGTCAATGTTTTATTGACAAAAGTTATACTAAAGTAAACAGTATCTTGATTTATTATGTTGCATCTCAAAGAAGAACTAGTCAGGGTCAGTGGTCCTACGTCTTCGTTTACAAATATGTCAATGATTGCTATAATTGGCTTGTATTAAGATTCCGCCATTGTGCAATGAACTCAAAAAGTTCACGTATTTAATAAAACGATTTATCTATCTTTGGTCAAAGTATTTATGTTTCCAAATTATTGGCTAAAAGTGCTTAAAATTAGAACATGGTCTGTTTTGTTTTCTTCATAGGCGTTGATTTATTAATTTTCAGATATACTATGGCACACCTCGGTTGTTCACCCATTTATACGACCTTTCTTTAAGCTTTTAACCGCTGAACTAGATCACTTACCATTATAGTTTAATTTGTATGAATTAAAGACATCACAAAAGTTATAATCGTTGAATCCAATTCCTTTGAGTTCTAAGTAGGGTACTAAATCAAGCATAGCCATAACTTTACCTAGAGTTACATTGTGATTCTTTCATAATACATAATAAGCCCTTATATTTGCAGGTAACAACACTAAATTCGATATGTAACTGACATAGTGTTGAAACATTATGATCTCCATATGGGAAACGGTAGAGAAACATTATGATCTCCATATGGGAAACGGCAGAGAAACATTATGATCTCCAAATGGGAAACGGTAGAGAAACATTATGATCTCGATATGGGAAACGGTAGAGAAACATTATGATCTCCATATGGGAAACGGTAGAGAAACATTATGATCTCCATATGGGAAACGGTAGAGAAACATTATGATCTCCATATGGGAAACGGTAGAGAAACATTATGATCTCCATATGGGAAACGGTAGAGAAACATTATGATCTCCATATGGGAAACGGTAGAGAAACATTATGATCTCCATATGGGAAACGGTAGAATAATAATATCCATGGAAGAAACTCTAAAACTATACCGTTTAACAATTCAACGATTTGAACTTTGAAATTTCCTTTACTTTCCCATTCTATTGTTGATTTTTCATGTCTTCAAGAAATAATCTCAAACATTAGTCCTGTCGTTAACTCGAAATTATTAACATCATTTATGCCACAGCGTTACATTAAGTTGAAATGTATTTATAATGGACTGTTATGGTCAACTATGTAGAACTATCAAAATAAATATAAAACGATACCGTTTAAGAATTCACCAATTTGTAACTTGAAACCTCCTTTACAGGTATTGGTACTGCAACTACTTATGCTACTTCTAATACTATTATTAAATTGTTAGATTGCTGCCAGTACAGGTTATCAATATGAAGACTTCCGTTGTTCTTGCTATTGTCGTCAGCCTGATCAGTGTGCAGGGATCCTCGGTAAATGAAGACGTCTTCGAGAATGATTATGTGCTTGCCAGTGGTAAGGTACATTTTAGATTTATTTCCGTGGACTTATTTATGTATATATGTAGTAATTACGTATGTATTTGAATATGTATCAAATTGTTCATATCACCCGGAATATAAGTGTATAATCTTCTTGAACCGTTCCTACAAAGACCAATTATACATCAATCTGCATCACTAGCATACAATGTACATAATGTGATATGTATTAGTGTAATAAATAACACCTCGAGAAAATAATATAATCTTACATTTATTACAATGTGACAGTGCATAAAGTAGGCTGAGTTTGACCTTCAAAGTTTCACTACTAATGCTTACGCATGTTTAACTTTTATAAAGTATGATGAGTTTGACCTTCGAAGTTTCACTACTAATGCTTACGCACGTTTAACTTTGAACACAGATTACCGTTACTCTAGCGCTGATGGCAGAGACGCAATAAATGACGGGAAAATCGAAGATGAACTTCAGGGTAGAGAAATATTATCGGATGGCCGTGCAGTTGTGAGAGAGGCAACTCTAGAATGCTTGAGCAACGTCTGTACTGTATGCAAAGGAATATGTAAGTATGCGTCATTAGGTCCCTTTATTTTAACTTCATACATTTGTTCTGGATTGTGTTCAAAAAGTGCTAATTTACTTTGGATTATTTATATCCTTTTGAAGTAAAACAGGACATGTGTAGGATTACCCCATTATGGAATACGTTCTATAAATATACAAATAATCAATGAATAAAAATTATGTATTGCATTTAAAATCAGAGCCGTTTCTTTGTTTGAATGCATGCTAGTGTTCGAAAGATTGTACAGAAAAAAAGTATTAAACACAAGATTGTGTCTTGCAATACGTATGCACATGGACGGAAATGGTCAATTAATCAGATCTGTATATATTAAATATCTCGCTATTGTTGCATCAGATACAGTTTACAATGTGATACACTCTTTATTACACGCCTATGACTAATGTTACTTTCAATTAGTCTTACCCATACAAAAGAAAATGTAATTTTACCGCGAAATTCATGCTAGGACAGCACTCATGTACATACATTCGTTGAAGTTACGATTTCTTCACAAGTACTAAGTTATTCAAATATGTAATACCTTTAGTTCACACGACTTTTGAACGGTTAATGAACATACATTTCCGTGTCGATAGTGGAAAAACTTCAACATTTGGATAAAAACATTGTATCGTGCCTCTTCAAGCATTTTCATGTTCATGGTCATACATTTTACTATGCATCATATTGTTTATTTATAAATGAAGAAATATAGTTACAACTTTGCATATATTGTTCTCTCTGCAGATTGCTTCAACGTGGGGTATTTGGCAGCTAACAACAAGCTTGTTGTTGCATTTACCAAACAATATATACCATTCCACACAGAGACCATTAACGGTAAGCCAACATTTTCACTTGCGGTGTTTGGTCTCTGCACATTCCTAGCGTGTATAATTACGATTTTCTTAGTGGAGTTTTAAGATATGTGCCTAGTAGCATAGTCTGTAAATAAATCGGAATGCAGAGCTTGCTTTTCCCATAAATGGTCTTTATTGTGTTAGTTTTAGTGCTTCCCAGGTTGCTCTTTGGGTGAAAAAAAAATAGTTCGATAAACAATGACAAGAAAAGTAGGTAACACGTGTATGCTCGACACAGACTCCAAATTGTATCGACTTTAATGTAGATCACAACTTCCTCAGCTCGTTCGATCTTCATTAAAACCTCTCATTTATACTTTATATTCTTTCTAGCAATTGACTGGGATCAATGCATACAGCTAGAGACCGTACCAAAAGTTGTAGAGGCCTGTGTAAGGATTGAAAATGTGAAGATCGAAGACGGTCAGGCTTGTGTTGATCTGACGATAAACTCAGAATTCATGGCGAGGTCATTTTCAAATGTTTGTATGTAAAGAGGCAATTGTATGTAAGGACAATTACTCTTTTCTAGCGAATATTTTGAGTATTGTTGAATATAAGTACTTTAAAGACGTGTATCGCCCATTGACGGAGTGAGTCTATTCTAAAATAAACAGTATTACCTAATATTAATTTTGTCGATGTTTGCATATTCTACTTAAGTTTCTCTCCTGTTTGTTTCTTGCACTTTATGCATACAAATTGAATGCTCCGATAATAAAGTTGTTTTGCTAGCAGATGCACACTATTTTTCTTTTTTATGGTCAATTTCTTATCGCTACTATACCATAATAATTTAGCCAGCTATTTCAATTTCCAGTAAATGTTAAAATTGGAAAACTGTCAAATCATATGTTCAGTAATTTACTGATCCATTATATAAAGAACACCTTTACGCATGGATGACCCACGGTATATAACACCTTGCAAATCGACGACGCAATGTTACGACTGAAAGATGAGACGTTTTGATGAAGTAAATAATTTAATTAGGTTACAGTTGAAAGTCATAACACTGTCGAGTTCCGAAACATGCTTATGTTTGGTATGTAAAAACGGACAAGTAGAATGAATTGATATCTTCTTCATTAAAGGTAATTGGAAATTGTATGTTAGGTATATCTTTTACTTGAATATTACTTTGAGGCAAGATGACCAATGATGCCCAAGATTACTTCTAAACTTGAGAGTTAATCATCTTACTCAGCCGGCTTGTGTAGTTCTGTAAAATATAAATCCTATGTAGACCATCTCTAAACTTTAACCTTGACTTTCATTCCGGTATGATAAAACGTCGATTCCAATGATGAAGGCGTAACTACTTTGACCTTTGTCTTGTTCAGTCTCGAGCTAATTTAAGCCTTCAAGGGTCGATCTTCAATACGAAATGAAACAAAAATGATTCAACTGCCAAAACTCACATGAAATGAAACAAAAATGATTCAACTGCCAAAACTCACTCTATATATCTACCTTGTCGAACACACTGTAGAGCTACTAACTCAATATTATAGGTGCAAATCTAAACCCTACTGCATACATGGTAATAAAACACTATCGTCTGGCACACTTACCCTATTACGTGAGTTCGAGTGTTTGATTGATTGTATTTTTACTGCTCACCAGCACTTTTAGGCTATTTAGCGCCATTCAATAGGTTATATGTAAAATCATTTTAAAAAGGTAAACGTTTTAATATCGACCAGCGATATCAATAGCCAAATAGTTCAAAGTAAAACGGTAAGATGGTAACGGTATATTATAACGCTTCCCGATCAATGAGGTATGAAATGTGGTAATGAGGACGAATGAAAAGATTTTGAAAATAAGGGACGGTAGTTACAATACATAACAGTTCTCTAGGTGATGGCATAAAAGTTATAGTTTAAAATAAAGGTTTACGTCCTTCATGAAAGCTATAATGCGAGGGATATTTATAGTATCAAAACGTTCCATCATGTCAAGCACATTTTTAATACTTATCACGCGTCGGTTTGAAGTCGAAACAGTGTCATAAAGCGCTTACCAGTGAACGGTTCATTGCAAGTAATGAACACTTGTGGAACTTAATCTTTTTGTATGTGGGTGTGGGTTATGTACGCATGACCAATTCGAATTTTTATAATCACTAACTCCTGCCTACGGATGGTTCTGTAGGAAAGAGTTCATTATCCTAGGGTTGGTTTGATGGCGTGAAATTTGTTATTCACTGCATCATTCCACGATGCCCTGCACTTCTGGCATAAAGAATCTTTGATGTGATGTTTAAAATCAGTAAACGGTATTTTAAAATCAGATGGTTCTTGGGATAGGGCCATTTTTTCAGCGCGATCTGTTTCTTCATTACCTTTAATTCCAATATGGCTAGGTAACCAGTATACTATAGTATGGAAGGTAGTAAGCTCAGTATTTTGCATGACGAGGTTGATCAATAATGGATTATCCAGTTTTCAATTGTGTGGTGACTGAAGCACTGATAGTGAGTCACAGTAGATAATGCTGTTTAAAATACGTTTGGTTTCGATACATTTCAGAGCTAGGTCTAGTGTTCTTATTTCGGCTGAAACAATGGACGCATCATTTGGAAAACTAACTTCTGATACTTGTTTACCTCAAACGAAGCCTGCATCGGCCTTTTCCTCATCCTTTGATCCATCAGTATAAAAAAAAAATGTCTCTAGTGTAGTTTCTAAATTCGGTGGGGCGTTCATGATAAGAGTTCTGGAAGATGGAAGGGTTTATATCAGATTTTTTCCAATCGTGTAACGTAAAAAGTACTTTTGGTTGTTTAAGGAGCCAGGGTGGTGTTTCCGAGAAAACGTTTTCTTAATTGTAGAAAGATCAATTTTGTTACTCTCAAGGTTAGGTGATATTTTGATGCCATATGAAGGTATGGCATTTGGTTTGTTTTCGTATATGGTTTTGTATTTGGGTTTAAAAACAGCTGAAAACGCAGGGTTTAGACGGTTTGATCTTAATTGGAGAGCATACTGTGCAGAAAGAATTTCTCTACGATGTGATAAACGTCGTTCGTTCGCTTCTGCGTGAAGGCTTTCACACGGAAATGACTTACATGATTCCAAAGTGAATTTTATTCCCGGATGATTAATTGGGTCCAACATCTTCAAATACGGCTTCCTAGCTGAACCATAAACAACGCAACCATAGTCTAGTTTGGAGTGGATAACTGTTCTCTACAAATTGAGGATGACATTTTTTTATTAGCACCCCAGTCAGTGTGCGCTACTACTTTAAGTTGAGCTAAAACTTTCAAGCATTTACCTTTCTAGTTTTTGATGTGTTTAATAAAAGGCAGTTTTCTGTCGAAGATAATACCCAAAAAAGGTGTGTCCTCAACAACTGGAATAGGAGTTCTGTCCAGCGCGAGATTGGGTCATCATTATATATTTGCAACTGACAGAAACGCACGCATGCTGTTTTCGATTTTGAACATTTGTAGATCTTGACCATCACATGCATAAAGCTAACTTTGACCACTTTTTGTACTGTTGGTTTGTTGAGGGTTAGCACAAATGTGTTGGTGTCATGCAGAGTGTTATTACGTATAATAGTATTGCAGTGACACCTTCAATTTTCATCACTTCGATGCTATCCGTGTCATTGACACAAGCCAAGTCACGACAGCACATCCCGCCTTTGGACGTATTGAGTGTCGTGTGAGCGAATGATTTCACTGGAATATCGAAGAATGTTTTCAATTTTTTCTACACTTTTTGGTGTGCCGATAAACCCCGAAATCGTTATGTCAATTACAAACAAAAACAGTGCTGCAATTGGTTTTGGGGCATGTTTTGACTGTATAACCATGAAGCGAGAAACGTTTCAGAATCAGATTCCGTTTCGGTTCGTTGATTTGGTTTTTTTTTGGACATTTCCATCTTCGTTTGTTTAACATTCAGCACCCGTGCAACCAGTCCACCAAGGAGCCCAACGAGTTGACATTTTTCAAGTGCCAGTGATACACAGATACTTTACTCAGTAGATAAAATTGCATATGATTAACCCGTAAAGTCACCACTTTCTAGGGTCTGTAAAATTACCTCCCAATTGATCCGTTAAGCCACTGCCTTCCTTCGAGGTAATCTTTTAAGACTTGAGAAAAGAAAATATAAAGGGATATACTCCAGGGGCAAAGCTGGTATCAAGATAGATGAAAGAAGAAAGATTAAAAAAATTGCGGGCAAGTAAATAAAGACTTCCTAGGGCTCGGCCTCCCCAGGCCGATTTGTCGAGATCGGCCCATCCCGACCAACCGTCTCGGAGAAGTAGAGGCCAAAGCAGTGTATTGCATCGGAGAAGCATCCGTTCAACGAACAGGATTCTTTCCTCAACCGATACGGGATGCAACCAACGGCAAAGAGGTTGCCTCTTACGACACGCAGTGAGGCACGTCGGACCAATTCTACAGCGTCGAACCCGCAGGGGGATACAATTATAACAGAACTGCTTAAACTATACGACTATATTTTCAATTGTGCCTTATATCTCGTCAAAATATTGGACATTGACGAACCAATGGAATGTTTTGTGAAGGTCACAAATATTGGACATTGACGAACCAATGGAATGTTTTGTGAAGGTCACATGTGACCTTCACAAAACATTCCATTGGTTCGTCAATGTCCAATATTTTGACGAGATATAAGGCACAATTGAAAATTTTATATATAAACCATGTGGCGGTGGTTGGCGGTGGTTAAATGCCTATATTAGACACCTGTTAACAAGATTGTGTTTATTACTGTGCCTGCACATAACATCATGTAAGTACTAAAACACGTTACATACCAAAGGGTAAAGTAGACATGGACATGATAAAATATGGGTATCTAATTGTGAGCGACCTACTATGAGATGTACCCATTCTTCAGTCACACTTAGTCGAGGTTAGAAAATAAAACCGCTCTTGATACGCGTGAATGTAATCAGCTAAGGGTTGTCATTCTAAGCAACCAGCAAGTTTATTTCTTGCCTCGTCCGTGACAACGTATCACAACGTTACGATGCGTTCCTGGTACACTTTGAGTATGGAATAATTATTGTGAAGTGTCGTTTAGTAGGGGTGGGGTTCTTCCTATAGACTTTACAGAATTATGAGGAAGTTCCCCTGGTCCGCTTTCAGAATGTTTATTTCTGGACAATATATTATATATGGCTACGAGCCCCCAGTCAGCAATGCCGACAGTTAAATTAAAAGAAATACAAAGATGAAATTTAAACAACAATTTAATAAATGAAAATTTTAAAGATATTAAGCAATCAATGTCACTCTTGACCCAATGATCCCTAGATCATCATTTGATTTCAGTGCGAGGAATATTTTCCCTTCTTGAGTGTTACTCATCTAAATAAGTCTCCTTTCGTCTTTCTCTCCTTCCGATTCCTCTACTTCCGTTTCCTCTTCTATCCCTACTTCCGTTTCCTCTTCTATCTCTACTTCCGTTTCCTCTTCTACGGTATCTCTTGAGGTCACCCGAAATTCACTCGGTATCTCTCAAATTCACCCGGAATTCTTTCCACGTCATCCGAAATTCCCCCGGAATTCTCTCAACGTCACCCGAAATTCTCTCAACGTCACCCGAAATTTCTCAACGTCACCCGAAAGCTTCCTTTGAAGCTATCTTAAGATTTCTTTGATTTCCAAAATCTGAGTCTGCCACCAATTTTCGTCTGGCCGTACGGAGTTCTACTCTCTTCTCAATTCTTGTAGCAACTGACGAATTCTTACTAAACATGAATTATTATCGCAGATTCCAATCAAGTGCCCACCCTCAGCGAATTCTGATTGGATGGCGATCGACTCTGGTCAGTTGTTCGACCGTCAATCATCCGAATGTCTGTCTGTGTGTCTATCAATTGTTACAGTCTTCTTATATGACGCTGTCCTGTCCTTTGATGTGGTTACGTCACCCGTCTGCGATGGACACAGTCTCCTCTCCCCTCGAGAGCTAACAAAGACCATCTTACGTAAGGGGATTAGCTAACTTTTAGAACAATTTGAACATCACAGCTGGGTCAGGCAGACCTACAATTTATACATGTACAAGGCCAGTCAGAATCACAAGTTATAATAACTTATACCTACATACAAGGGGTTGGGGTAAAATCGTCACAATTATACTTTCAAAGTCATAATAAAAAACATAAAGATATTTCAATTCTGACAGATAATTGGATTGTCTGACGACAAATGAGATTGATTCAAGCCTTAGTTCTATCATGATGCGATTATTTTGCATTTTGTTATTTCATAACACAGCGGATATACAGTATCCAATTTTAAACATTACTTTGCATTCATGTTTCTAGATATCACGTTTCCTCACCCACCATGGTCCTAATCCGGAAAATATTTTCCTCTAACGCAATGCAATCTTTCTACCCCATCAAACAGATTCAACCTGACAATGTGTTCATCTTTCTCATTATGTCTCTTTCTTTAAAAAATAAACCGGATACGTGGAAAATATAATCATTGATTCAGTACATTGGAATTTAAATTAATGATATTCGTATGTACATTAGCATCCTAGAATAATTATTATTATACGCGCATTATCTATATAATAGTGATGAAATACTAAAGATCTGGTTGACAGTCCATGTGAAATATCAGATCGTGCAAGAGTTTATATATATATATAATGGTTGTTTAATAAGATATTTTGTAAAACGTTAATATGAATGTGTATTGAAACTTTTACGAGCCGAACTATACATTGATATAAAATAGTGGATCAAATGATGCATAAGCCTTTGTCATGTACATACTTGCGACAATCCGAGTTGTAGCGCCCTCTAGAACCTAGTTTAAAGCCTCAAAGGAGTTCATTCGTAGAGGTCGCAAACATGTGACCTTCACAAAACATTCCATTGGTTCGTCAATGTCCAATATTTTGATGAGATATAAGGCACAATTGAAAATGAGTGTATCATTTATGTTAAGGTCTGTTCACCAGTACAGACAATATGAATTTATTTTTGCACTATGTAGAAACAAAGGACCTATCAAAACTTGTTTCATTCTCAGTAAACACATCAAACAAAAATGGGTCATTTCCAAGCACACAGTTTATTATGAAACCAAAAAGATAACGCAACAAACATGAAAACGGAGATGTATTCTGGTTAAAACGTTCACGGCAATAACGAAGGTTAATTTATTATATATTATAATTTTTATCAAACGAAAGAACTGACAAAAAATACCTATTACCAGAATATTCAAAAGATAGCACAATATTTCAATTTTTTTTTCTTCTCTATTGTAAATATAGGTAATCCTGAGATAATAAGCATGCAGGTTGTAGACCCACATGATTCAAATATGCAAATGACATTGTAAGCAGCAAAATGCACACTATCACGATTTTGTCTTTACCTTATGTCAACTAACAAGAAGCATGAGACCCGTCTGCTATACAAAGGCGTAGCTAATGGGGGGAGGCAGAGGGGGACAAATGTCCCCGGGCGCCAGACTAATTGGGGCGCCAAAATGGGCTTTGAAATAGTTTGTATGTGGAATCTTTGCTGCAAATATGCAACTATGCATTAGTTGTTTCTTTAATAGCCGTTGAAGTTACATTGGGTGATGGTGATTTTATTGATGAAAATTATGGTTTTCAGAGTTGAAGGGGGGGGGGGGGGGGGGACGTAAAAATGAATCTTGTCCCCGGGCTCCAAATACTCTAGCTACACCTCTGAGACTACATACATTAACTTTACAACTCTTTACAATTAATTCCATAAACGGTTTTGGGGTTGCCATGGCCACAAAACTGTTGCTGTTTGAAGGCATGCAAGAGAAGAAAGTACAGCAAGGATTGTTTGAAATAAACATTTTAATCATATATATATATATATATATATATATATATATATATATATATATATATATATATCATATTAAAATGAATCAACTAATGCATAGTTGCATATTTGCAACTACACAGTGAAAGATTATCAGCTAATTCTAAAACACAGAGGTACAAATATTAACAGTGTAATTCAAATCATTAGAATTAAAAAAGAATTTCACTATAAAGTCATAATTGGTATGGGTACCATTCTCAAATGACTAATAAAGCTATACAAACAAAATGGATTAAGTTCAAACATTATTACTAATACAATATATTGGTCAAAATATAACTCGTTTAATTTGATTAGTCATCGATGTAAAACTAGGAGCGATAGCCCCTTATAAGCTTCAAGTGGAATGACAGTAAGAAATGTATGTACTTCATGTTATTGGCCAATGACGAGTGGACTTTGTTTAATATGCATAGGATGATAATTGTACAGAATACATTATCTAGATGAAATTGATTTCAGAAGTTTGCAAATGATATTTAATCATGTCAATACGTTATTGTTTGAAACATTTAATAAAACTGAAGAGTGCAACATTTTCTTGCAAACTCAACATATCTTTACTTTCTGCAGAACGTTACAGTATTTAAAGGATTCCTTTCCATCTAATTACCTGATTTGGATGTGAATATATGTTAATGTTGTTACAGTTTATTAAAGAATAAAGGAATGAAATGCATAATCTAACTCTAAATGCATAATATGAAATAATATACACTTCCAGGAAATGCAAAATGAGTGGGGGGGGGGTTCTTTAGAATAAGAGGTTTCTACTCCATAAAATGCATCTCAAACCTCTGAACCATCCTTAAAAAATCTTCCAGATTTCAAAAATGCGACATCGGTTTTGATGGCTATAAATAGCGAACAGGAATAACGTTTACACATTCGAATAAGTGCGGATATTACCGTAGATGACTTCATGCAAATCACAGAGAGAGAAATTTTGTTTTGTGGAACATCTGTCCATGCATACGGGATTATTCTGATCACGAAGATGGAGATAGAAGAAATAAAACACGCTCCGAAATAGACAATGGAGACCATTCCATCCTATTTGAAACAGGCCTTAAGTAGTTTTTTTTCAAAATCGTTATTTAATCGCTCCTTCAATTAAAATTTAGATGGTATATTACATTCCCATTTATACTCGCAGCAATTGTAAATCAAAATATTTTACATTAATGTCAGAGGAATACATATGTATTAAATATAACGAATAATGTTATCCTTATTGGAAATTAGCATGTAGAATAAGAAAAAAATATAAATGTTCATCTCTTTGACTTTAAACTGGCAGTATGACTAAAGTGCATGCTACCTACATATCTATAAATGGGTTCCTACGTCACTAAAATGCTTTCTTTAAAGAACGTGAGGCTGCCAGATCACAATTCAGTTGCTTTATTAACGTGTCTTTTATGAACTGCAGTTGCATTCAGTAAGGTATCATACGTTTTTTTTTTGGCTCTGTTTATATTCGTTATTTATTATATTATTTCAGGTACCGCATCACTCATAAAAAGCTTTAGAGACATTGTTTAACATAATTATTTAAGCTCCTATATTTTTCCATAATACTATATCTTTAATCCCATTATGAATATTGCTTGCATTGATACAAGTTTAACGGTTATGGTGAAGAATCCTATGTATATTTTTATCTTAATTAGGTCTTCACTTTGCATAGTGCTTTCCAAAGAATTGGTTTAGTTTCTGCTCATGAAATGCATTTCAATTTGTGTTCATGGAAAGACCTATACATTTTATCTTTCTAGACTGATGACATTTGTTTACCGAATACGTGATTTAGTATTCCAACGCAACATTAATTAACGTTGCCTCACACAGAGGCCTGCACTATTAATTAAAAGCAAATTGTGACTTTCCATTAAATTGGGGAGTTGCCATTTGCCTTTGTGTGTGAGGGATTGATTAAGATAAATACAATTATCTGCACAAAATTTATTCAGATCAAAAAATGCGATCTAATTCTTGAGATTGATGGATATCACACAAACATATTTCACCCGACATAAACAAATCACATACAGAAACATTGTATTATTATCTGATATTGTAAGAAGACATATTGTGATTTTAGTGAACAATTGTTAAAGTTAATCATTTTTTTTTTGTCACCTTTTTTAGTCACTTTTATCGTACAAAATCTGACACCAGTGATTATCTAATTAATCTTGGGATCTGTTGATCATTTTTGCACAAACCATAATCCGTGATGCTTTGATAAACTTTTAGTGATTATTTAAACATCATTAAGGTAAACATTATTTTTAAATATATAAATAAAGAGCTTTCTTTGATAAAAATGGCTAAAATAGGATATTTAAAAAAGATATTTTGACTAAATTTCAGTTTTTTTATCAGAAAATTGAAGACAGAAAAAATAATTTACTAAAAAACTTATTAATTATTCACTGCTGAAGTATATTTATTCTGATTTGTGGGCGATACTTTTACTGTAATTACTGATAGCGTTTTCATTTTTAAGACCTGATATTATCATCTGTAGTTGTCTTACACGTGTATTAGTAGCCTTTGTTGTTTTGTATTTGTGCTATAATTATATATATATATATATATATATATATATATATATATATATATATATATATACATACATACATACATACATACATACATACATACATACATACAAAAAAACAAACAGTAGCATGAGCAGCGGCTATCATATCATGGGGTCCCTTCATTTTGCCATTAGGTGCCTTCGATAGGGTTCTTTTGTGAGATCTTTCTTATGATCTTCTCGGCACACCACTAGGCTTTTCTTTCTGGTCAAACATCTTTCTGGATGGGTTTTGATCGGCGTACACTTTATTGTTATTTAGAGCTCACACCATGCTACTATTTATTGTTCGAGAAACCACAAATTATTTCATAAGCTTTCTCCAAGCAAATCTTCTAAACGATACGAAATTTTAGTATAGTCAAAAATTTCTGTCTATCATTTTCATGCAAATCTTCCCAATAATCAAGCAATTTTAATATTTTTAATTTAGATGTATGGACTATGTAGTCTGAAATAAAAAAAAAATTATTATCTTATATCAATGAGACTCAAGACCTTACACGTATTCTGAAGGTTGATTGGTCTGTTACTGTATATTGCCCAATCAGATGTCAGCGTTTCGTTGTTTCTAAGAATCTGTTCAATCTTAAGTCCTGGGTCTCTAGCAATTGCAGCAGAGTATACAATATACACAAGGAAATATAACAGCATGGCATTCAATAAATTAGTTATTTAACTAAATACATTTTGATTTTTAAGTACTTTATTCTCAGAAAAGAAAAATGTACATTAGACAACCAATATCATATTAATATCATTGAATATATTTTGTGACAAATATATACAATATCGCAAGTACACTGTACAAATATAACATCATGTACATACATAAATATTAAGGCATAATTATTGCACAATTTTAAAAAAATGCAAATTAAATCAACATTAATTAGGAAGAAACATGTAATTTTATTTTTTTTAAAATACCTCCCAAACTAGAGCCATTATAACATTATACAATGCAATTGTGTTTTCCCCATTTACAGTATTTCTCACATGACAAGCCCAAACTTGTAAATATGATGGGGGGGGGTATAGCATGAAATTACACAGTACATATTTTGGCATTGTTCACATATAAGAGACATGTCCAAGCTGAGGCTGAGTGAGTGAGCACATGGTTTACCTATCAAATAATGTTTATCAATGATTTTGCTGAAGGGAAATAGTAAGATTGAGACTGAAATTGAGAAAATAAAACACTGCAGGTAAATTATCTCCCTTTACATCTCAGCTTTGACAATTACAGAGAAATTGGAAAAATAAAATCATGTGAAGTTTTCAGAGATTTAAAAAAACTGATGGCATTTTGTCAAACATTATAGCTAGCATCAAATATACAAGAACACTAATTGATGTTGATAACTATCATGGCTATTGATGCTGTCACCAGTCATAATCATGAAGATGATTTGGGTGATATTAATTATGACAATGATTGTGGTGATGATAATTATCTTTCATTATTGTTTGTATTAATATTATCAGTGGTTATGATAGTGGTGGGTATTCTTGTTATTACTTTGAAGGATATACGGTATATAGTGTATCTGTTGTTGATAATGTTGTGGTACATTGACAATTATATTAAGGATAATTGCTTTTGATGACTGAATACCGGTAATGGATATGATTGATTTAGTGGGTAAAACACTCAGTATTTTCATTCACAAGATGAAATATATCCCTTATTAACTAGACAGCAGGCAAATTTTTTTTCTATTTTATGCTTAAACATACTATCTAGCAAGATGTAGTGTGTTTATTCTGTATAACAAATTTGTGATTCAATCCTGTGGGATGTCTGTGGTTCACCATTAATATTATACTGTGTTTTGTGATTATTCATACAGAAAATAAAAATAATTACATAATTCTCCTTCCCAAATCAAAGTTAAATAGCACATTAAGAAAAATAATGATTCATGCCTTGATGGATTTGAACTGTAACCATTTTTTTAGCGTTGCAGCCCCTTTATGACATGGCCATAAAAGCATCTATGAATAACTTCAAATTTCATGATTATCTTGTCATCAACACAACTAAGAATTTATTTAAGAGATAATCACTTGTAAATTATCTCTTTTATTATACTTTGAAAATCCAGTAATTCATGGCCCAGCATAAACAAATAATAATAATAATAATAATAATAATAATAATAATAATAATAATAATAATAAATAACTATACATTTTTTTAGTAATACAGCACTGATGCAGCAATGTTACTTCTCATATTCTTCAAACACCTGTTTGCATTTGCTATATAATTTTCAAACAGTTTATGTGTTAAATGAATATTTATCTATTTTTATTTAATGAATAACTAAAAATAAAACAACATTTAATAAACAGAAATGAATTATCCTATGAACTTTAAAATATAATTCAGTTTGAAATTTACCAACCCTGAAAGGGAAATATACATATATATATACAAATATGGACGTTTTTCTTTACATCAAATGAAAACAAACTCTTACAGTCTTCATGTCTACATAAGGTGCCGTCCATAAATGATGTCACACACCTATGGGGGGGGGGTCACACATTTGTGACGATGTGTGACGAGGGGGAGGGGGATGTTTAAGAAATGTGACGTCACATCAAAATGCGCAACTTTGAAAAAAAGTTCCACTTAATTTTTTTATTGCTTACAATTTATTTAATGACATTTTAAGTAGCTTCACACATGTCGTGCATGAGCTCAAATTAAGGTGGGCTCATCTTTGAACTACCAACACCCCTACTAGCCCCAATAGTGGCTTTTTCCAAATAGCATTCTTCCGTTTCCAGTCCGCTGGTGTCGACAAAGCGAAGTTGAAATGATCTTTTCTTGCCAAATTTTTTTAATTTTAAACTTTTTTGTGCTATAAAATTTAATTAAAAGTTTGAAAGAAAAGCATATAATTTATAAGTTTGATAGAAAAAAAAATAATTTATAAAGATTGATATTTTTCAGATTTCTATTATAAAAGTTTATATTACAAACATAATAAATAAAAGTTTATATTACACCAATAATAATCTCCCAGAAATATTTGGTGAAGAACTGACCGCTACGATGGATAAAAGTAAAATGTTCCAGTGTCTTTTTGAGGCGTACTTGCTGGCATATCCTACAAAGATCAGAAAGATTTACTAAGAAGAAGTGGTTCAAAAGTGGAATGGAATAAAAAAAATGATGCAGATTTGCAAGTTAAAGTTGATCACTGTTTGCAAGAATTAAAAACAATTGCTGCCACAAAAATGGATCATTTCTGACGTTTTGGGATAAACAAACATCATATGCTGATACAAAAGACTCCAAAAAGTGCTTGTGGCAAACCCGTGAATTCTGTGTCTTACTACAAAGTTTCAAAGTAGTTTTTTTGTTATAATTACTTTATATTATAATTCTAGGAGAATTTGAATACAATAGTCTGAACATCTGCAGTTTTAGCTAGACAACAAATATTTTCAAAAGAATTTTATGCCAATTTCAGCTTTCCAGTGCCTCCTTTTTAATACATGTTTTCTCCTACAATATCAGAGTGCAGCGCCACATTAAATACATACTACAATGACAATAATGTGATTTTAAACATGTTAATTTTCAAATAGAATATATGACTTTTCGGGGGAAGGGGGAGCAGAGCTCTGTTATGTCATATTTGAGGGGGGTCTGACTTTTTGTGACGACATCTGACAAGGAGAGGGAAGGGGGGGGGCAAAATCGGCCAAAATCGTGTGACGTCATTTATGGATGGCCCCTAATGCAATAAGCTTGACCAATCAGTTCCTCTTAACATAAATCCCCAATAGAGGTGACTTAACTGTAGCCAACATTCATCAATAAAAATAAACAACAGACCAATTATGACACAAGTTAAGTTCAGGATGCATTTCTATGGTAATAACAACAACAAAAATTCTACCTGTAAAATGGTTTTGATGGTGCCCAGGTGATCATTTCATCCAGAGATACACAACACATGTATCTGGTTACACATAGGTTTCAAACTAAACATGGATGTGTTTTAATGGACTACATGCTAGCAATCACCTTGTTCTCTTTGTATCTACCTGTATCCTTCTACCTATCCAAAAGTATGTATTGAAAGAAACTGTTAAGTGAAAAAAAGGTATGGTAAAATATCTACAAAAAGGATTGTGCTCTTAGAATTTGTATGTAGAAACAACTAGAATAACTTGTATCTAGAATAGACTAGAATAACTTGTATCTAGAACAGACTAGAATAACTTGTATCTAGAATAGACTTGAATAACTTGTATCTAGAATAGACTAGAATAACTTGTATGTAGCAGAAACTAAAGTAACTTGTAGGTAGAAAAGCTAGACTACACAAGAGTAACTTGCAAGTTGAATAGACTAGAATAACTTGTATAATAGACTAGAGTAACTTGTATCTAGAACAGACTAAAATAACTTGTACCTAGAACAGACTAGAATAATTCATACTTAGAATAGACTAGAGAAACTTGTATTTAAAATAGACTAGAATAACTTGTATCATGACTAGACTAGAATAACTTGTATCATGACTAGACTAGAATAACTTGTACATGACTAGACTAGAATAACTTGTATCATGACTAGACTACAATAACTTGTATCATGACTAGACTAGAATAACTTGTATCATGAATAGACTAGAATAACTTGTATCATGAATAGACTAGAATAACTTGTATTTAGCTTTAATATAGAAATGAAAACTAGTAACTATTGGCAACAATAATTTATACAAATTTACACAATAATAGGATAATAATCTGACTACTCATCCAATTGCTGATCTACTGCATTTCTTCTTCCAAGAAACCCCCCCAAAAAAAAATTATTACAAGTTCACTGAATAGACTACACTATAATCCAAGGCTTCTGTGAGCAAAAACCAATAAGGCTACTTTAACATAAGTGTAAAAATCAAACCCTCCTTTTAACACTGCTATCAGAAATTGGTACTCTGCCGAATCCCAGACTTGGTGCCACTCATAAATGACTGTAGCAGATCTATGGGCAAGGGGAAGATTATTGTAGAATTTTTCTCAGCAGAAATTGTATTTAGAGTCTGCAGGTAACGGAGCTGGAGTGCAGCAGGGGCCTCCGCAATGATGTCAGCAGCTTCCTTAAGGGCACGAGAGGCTTTCTGCTCACCCTCGGCAGCAATCACCTTAAATAATAAAATACCCAATAAAAAATAACAACATGCAAGACAAATAATAAACAGAGCCCCAAGTGGTCTAAAGTGCTCTCTATTATGGATCACTACCATCTCACCTGTCCATGTGGGTTCAAGTCTCAGATTCCTGTTATAATGTCCTTCATTATTACATGGTTCCTGTTACAAAACCCTGTAGCATCACGCGGTTTCAGTTATGAGTTTGGAACACACTATGGCTTCAGTGGACATTGTTAGAGGAGAACTGTACACAATTTCTAAAAGATTCAAGTACTGATCATAAAATATTTCTTTATTTTAAAAGAAGACTAATTATAGAAATTACATGTCATCAAGTAAATAATAATTAATAACAGGTCAATATCTTAATTAGAAATAATGCAACTGTAATATCTTCTACAGGATGTCTTGTACAAATATGTATGTCCTTATTTTTCATAGAAAAGAATCATAAGCCCTACAAGCAATAATTATCTGTAAATCAATCAATTAATCAATTAATCAATCAATCAATCAATCAAAATTACCTTGGCTCTGGCCTCTCTTGCTGCTTCAGCCTCTGCAGCCATAGCTCTCTGTAACTGAACAGGTAACCGCACATCTTTCCTTAAAAACACAATTGCTTTGTATAAAATATGTAAACCTTATCATTACCTTACAGTTAAACCTGTAAACATTAATTTAAAAACATTAGAAAAATTATTTTATTTTCCTTGTATAATTTCCAATTTCTCCTAGGGGGCCCCAAGTGGCCAAGTGTTCTAAAGCGCTCTCCATTAAGGAAAACTGCCATCTCACCTCTGTGTGGGTTTGACTCTCAGATTTGACCAATGTGGGTATTTGAGAAAGCTTGCCAGCAGTTTCTTGTGGGTCAGTGGTTCTATCAGGGTTTTTTCCTGGGTTCTTCCTCCACCATTAATACTGGCAGCCATGTATAGCCTATTTTGTGGTGAGAAATGGCATTAAACCCTACAACAACAACAACAATTCCTGCTATTTCTGAAAATCTGATTTTTTAAAATGAAACATTTATCTCAATGATTTTTATCCATGGAAAATTTAGCAAAATAAATGTTATCAAATGTGCTTTCACTGATGCTGTAAAGAAACAAGTCCAGAAAATTAGGGATTAGTACCACACATAGTCTTTAATGTACCGGTACAATTGGACAGAGCTAATAAAATGGAAGGACGATTGTTTTTCAAAATTCTTTTTCATCTATACTTTATCTTTATAATGTAAAGAAAAATATTTCATTTAAAATAAAACTGCACAACCTGCAGTATAGTTTTTAAAATAAACTTTATGAAAATTGTCTATCACAATACTTATGCGATGGTCATGGAACGAAAACCAGTCCACCTCTTTGCTAGCCGAGGTTCCAATGTGATAAACCCTATCTACACCCTGGCATATTGAGCAGATACTTCTGAGCTTCAGGTCTGTCTACATCCAATCAAAATTAAGTTGTTCAAATCTAAACACTGTTCCTAGTGATCGAGACAATGGGATCACACAGCTAAAATGGACTTGTAAATAAGTAATCTTCTGGTGCTGGTCTGTGTTGTCACAAATACCTTTCACTCAAATACAACTGTAATGGCTTCCCTCTGGTACACAGCCATACTTTAACGTTAAACATACAAAGTATCCTTTTTAGGTCAATTGCTACACTATTTTTGGGCAATGTGCAATGCACCATGCTATTGGTTAGTAGGCATTACATATACAGGGAGGCAACTCATGAAATCCAATAGATGTTGCTATGACAAAGCACTGATATGTCTGCATAATCTGCAAAGCTGTAAATAGGTTTATCATATCAGAACCTTGGTTAGAGACAACTGCTAGTACACTGAAAATGAAATTATTATTTCTTAAATTTCAAAAAATCAACGTCCCGTTTTTTGTATGTGATATTAACTTTAAATATATTGATATTAGATCGCTATGATGTCTGCAATGTGCCAGTTTATAGTGATGTCTAGCACTTGGGCATCAAGCAGCAAATCTATATATAGTACAGGGGACCCATCCAGTCACATTATTCTGATACCAGGCCAGCTTGTCCTAACACTAACCTCTTAATGATGAGTGCCTAGCAAGACAGCTGTTAGTACGATCTTTAAGTCTTTGGTATGACTTAGTTGGGACTTGAACTCCCACATCAAAAACAATGATATTCAAATATCTTGAACATTTTATGTTCAGTTAAGAAAGGGGAAAATGCTTAAAATTAAGTGGTTGAACCTGTTACATATAATGGCTGATTTAAATGTAGACTTTGAGATAAGTATTCAATTGGGTTTATGCTATATGTATGTTCATTGCTTATTGGTGGTTCAGCAGCCCTACAAAAACGAACTTGCATATAATTTGCTGTTACTCTGCTCTTCTGACTGGTACACAAGGTTTTCTTTGCACCAAAAACATGACTTCTTCAAAGTGATGTATCAAGAATTCTTTTGATATTAAGAATGTAAGTTATTGAAAGAGTGAATCATTCTATCCTCTTGGCATACCAATTCTCCTTGCCTAAATCAGAGTTATTATGCCTTTATCAACTGAAGGTAAAGGAATATGCTTTGTCTTTTATAGATGTTCACAACAATAAAAACATTTTCACATTCACATGATTGAAACATTTTAATTTGTTTAGATTTTTTTATGTAGATTACAGTACAGTTTCTCCTCTGAAATTTTCATGTTTCTACTGAGTATTATTAAAAGCATAGCGCTTGTTCTTCTCTTTTTGCAGGTCTCAATTTGATTAGGATTAGTTGGCTAGTTTAAAGAAACAATGGCTTGAACCTCATCCAGATGTTCTAACTGAGTTTAACATATTTAACTTCCAAATATGTTTTATTGTACATGCTTATTAAACATAGGTAGTTGAAATGCTTTCTATCTTAAACTGTATTTTCCACTGTTAAAATTTGGTCCATACCTTATCTTACTATTTATGTAAAATTCAGAATCATTCAGATCAGTTGTAAATTGTCTAAGAAGAAATTTCTCTGTTAAATTGTGAGTAATTATATATGTATGACCGCTCTAGTGACTTAGTGGTTAGAGCATCTGGCTCAGATGCAGGAGGTCGCAGGTTTGAACCCCTTTTTTGTTTACAATCAAGATTTTTAACCAGTTTTTTAGCACTCTGCACAAGGGACAATAATCCCAACCAGATTATACAAAGCAGAAAAATTGTGCTGGCTGGTTAATTTTCAAAATGTAAGGGCTTGAAATCCAAAACTTCACTCATATTCATCTTGGAATTCTTTTTGTTTTATTACACTGAAATATAATATTCATGGAAGAGATGACATGTATTTGCCCTTTTTTTAAAAATGTGTGTAATTTTAAAAAAATCACTTTCAAATAGGTTTTCTAACATTATGCTTCAAAGCATAATATATTATCTACAATTTTCATACACCCAGTTGTCACACACAATGAAGCCGTACAAATCATAATTGTCCCTCTAACACTTTGTGGAGAGAACTTCACTAACTTATTAGGATTTGTACGCAACTGTACATCAATATAAAACAATGAGCTTAACACTATAAAGCAATATTTTTACTTTTTACTGATATTTGTACAAACAAAACTTAACAACATTTGTATAACATTTACCATGCAGATTATAAACCTTGTTCAAACAAGGTCTGAATGTCATAATCTCACCTGAAAACAAAGTAAAGAAAAACCATGCAGACTTTCTGATTTGAGATATGAATACCTACACTTCAACTCTCTCCACTTTGACTCCCCATGGCTCAGTGGCCTCATCTAATGATGTCTAAAATACAGAAAGCAGGTTTAAGATACTGTACAACCAGATTTACCTCCCCTGGCTATGGAAGCCAGTCATATTTTGGTTCAACATTAAATAGCACAGTGATTAGTGAAAATAGAAATAGAATTTATTATACATGACCTACCCAAGGAAAAAAGCACCTGACACATATATTAATAGCAACACGTTTGCAAGTTTGAATATATCAATTAGCAGCAGAAATATATAATTATCACGTTTTTCTGCCGTCATTTGCAACCTAATTTGGTCCAAAACTGTGTCCAGTCCGTGACCTAATTTTATCCAGGCATATTTACATTTTATGAGGACATTTAAAATGTCTAATCCTACACACACCTTGAAGGAAGTTACACATGCCTAGGAGAGGTAGTAGTTCATTGTCCTGTTGTAAATAAAAAAGCAATGTATAATCTTTAATAGAATTTCAAATAATATTTCTATCCAACACTGAAACTTGAGTATGTCTCAATAAAGTTATAAAGGTACAGTGACTATCTGTAGAATAAATTTGTTAATTCTTTGCACTGTATCAGTCAAGTAAGAAAAAATATCAGAAACAAAACGGTCAATAAAAGATTGCAGGAAAATAAAATAATAACAAAGTTTTCATTTATAAGTTTAACTTGTTTTCTCAGCTAGATACCAACTATCAGTTACATTTTGAACAGTATATGCAATGTAACATGTTCTTAATGTAGATAATATCTAGTTATTACTGAAGCTGTACTATTACAGTAGAACCTGTCTTGAAAGACCACCTCTTTTGCCAAATTATGGTCTCTCAAAACAGGTGGTCTCTAATAACAGGTCACAATGCTATATAATTAATAAATTTGAGCACTGAAAATGTGGTCTCTCAAGACAAATAGTCTCACATAGCAGTGGTCTTTTAAGACAGGTTTTAATGTAGCTTGAATATCTTATACTGACTGATTTTTATGGTCTTCTTTTTATACAACAAAGCAGAACAGGTATTTACAACAAGTTGGACCACAATCATTATTCATGATTAATCGGGAAGTTTCAGATATCATCAGTGTTCTGGTCATCCTTGTCCTATCATATACTTCTATTTCTTCTTCTTGTGTTACAATGATAATGATGATGATATTGATGACGAGGATGATGAATGATGATGATTGTCATTAAGGTCAAGAACATTTCTCATGAGTCAGTGTATTATTTGTATTGTAATTCTATACAACACAGCCCACACTAATAAATATTACAGACAATAAGAAACTCTGTCTTTGCAGAGCCAACCCCTTTTACATAGCTAAGCAACAATAAAAATTAGGAAACTGAAGTTAATATATGATTCCAATGGAATCAAGACATCAGCATGAATGCCAAAGCAATCCCTGTACTTAGTCTCCACCATGCCAGCCTGACTATGGACAATAACAACAGTATCAATAAATTACTGAAATTAGAGTTTGACCAATATAGGAATTTTGTTTTAGTTGTAGATGAAAACCTAGATGTCTGTCTTTCATAATTTTCAGAAGTATTCAGCATTTTCTCTTTGTCTCTCTCTAGCTACCTTTTAATTATGTGTCATTTGGTCTTTTTCCTCTTCCAGTAGATTTTCTGGCAGTTGTAATTATGGCAACCATAGTTAAATTTTTCTGTGTGATCTTTTCATGTAGACTGAATAGCCTAAATATAATGTATCCTTCCAAGAAATATAATTTTATCTGTCTTGAGACTGTCATGGGCAATCATTTTCAAACTGCATATGCATCTTTAATTGATTATTTTGTATGGTTATTAATAAATTTTGTCACTTTTTTTAATGATTGTTTTAAAAAATATATCACCAATACATCAAATTCTTAAGGACTGACAACTTGGGTAGTGTGCAACTGTTTTAAATGGAATATGGCTAACAGGATAAAATGTAATGTAACAACACAGAAAAAACAAGTCACTAGAAAGACCTGATGCTTTGCTGACTAAAAACAACTACAAGGAATTCGTGAAAAGACCACTTTTTAATACTGAGTGCTGAAACCACAAATTGGGTATTTTTCTATAAAGATATTCCTATTAGCCTCTGTATGGTGTGTACTTTTATCATTTGGGACCAACTAGATATCAGTTTGGGCGTTTTGGTGAAATCTCTATGGGAATATATCAATACATTCAAAAGGAGTAGTGATAGCAAGGATTTCAAGATGGCCACCATGGTGGCTATGCTGATTTTAAGCATGGCACCATTATCAACCAAAACAGACAAAATAAGAAACCTTGAGTGAAAACAATTTTTTTTATATGACTATCCATTCAGTAGGAGTAGCATTAAAAAGATTCTTAATATAATTTAAAACAAACTAGACCAAAGGGTATGTGCAATATTTCATAGCAATCCTCCAAGCATTATAGAAGTACCAATAACAAACCTGTGCTAATGGATATAAAGATATTATGTATATTTAAATTAATTGTTTGTCAGTTTTATAATTTTTTTTATTACATTACATGCTGTTGTAATGTAAAATTGTTTATTTTGTCCAGAACTCAGTAAATTAAATATTGTATCTAGCTGCTGACCTTGTTCCAACATCAGTGACAGTTTTGGTAAACAACTTTTGTTTTCTATTTGCTTCTTTCTCAGAGTAAGAATCAATTGGTAACAAACTTCTATTTTTTCTTCCTCAACAAGTTATTTTGGCCAACCTGGATAGCCTATATTGTGCTGAGAAATGATGTTAAACCCATAACGACTGCAACTACTTCAACTGCTCTTAGACTATTAGTAATAGACAGAATATAGTCTTACAATGGAAATAAATGACATGGCAAGAAAAAAAGAGATCACAATCTAAAATGCAAAGTTTTGGTAAACAAATCTGTAAAAACTGCTGAAATCAGATATGTTGACATTACTGTCCAGTTTTGAAAAGAAGATAAATTTAAATCAGTCTTTCTTTTTTAAAGGCCTTTAAGAAATTTTCAAAACGATGAAAATAACAAAATCAAAATTACATTTTTCAGGTTAATGACTATTTTTTATAGCTTACCTGCATCAAATGACTAATGTTTTCACGTTCTGACAAAATTTCACTGAGATTTTTAGTCCCCAAAACATTCCGCAATGTTGTTGCAGCAAGCAGTCTGGTTGAGCGATTTGCATCCTCCACATTAATAATTGAAGTTGTAGCATTGTGTACCCTGTAGTAAACAACGGCATCCACTGCAACTGTCACTGAATCTTTGGAAAGAACCTGTTACATTAGTAAATTATTGTTTGTTAGTTTTTTATGTACTGCATGAATAAATAATGAAGGAAAACATCAATGCTCACCTAAAAATATCAGATACCATATACGGTAACAAACTGCCGAGTTCCTTAACGTATTTAATATAATATTTTAACTCCTAAAATTTGAATATAAAGGTATGACTTTTCAGTCTTTAGGACTCTATTATTTAGCGTTAACTCTCTCTTGAATTGCAAATTGCCATGAAAACAAAAAAGAATGCCAAATTTTACTAGTCGGTTCAAGGACATTGACATACTAAGACTTTATTGCAAAATACAATTCAAGTTCAACAATGATGCAATTAGGACTTTTCTCTTAAAAAGTCTCAACATCCCATCAGAATATAAATTTCACTGACTTGTTATCAACAACACACATGCTTATGCACACAAACAGAATTTCATCATGTTTTAATTGTAAAATTTTAATTTAAGATTTTAAGAAAAATATTAAAATAAAACTTCCAACTTTGATAGATTTTTCATATTAAAGCTAGAATATAGCAGTGTGTGTGGGTGTGTGTGAATTGCAAAATAAAATGTTAGTGTCTTGATATCTACACATTGTGTCTTGGTTCTTTTTTCTCACCTCCTGTGGGGGTACATCAAATGATATAGTTCTCAAGTCCACCTTTGTGTAGGAATCAATACAAGGAATAATAAAGAAAAGACCTGTAAGAAATGCAGATTACCTTAAAATTTTTATTGATCTATATATTACATACAAATTTTATACAACAGGTTAAATTATAATTTTGATCCATGAACTACCTGCAATGAGTACATATTGTATCACTAAACAGATTTTATGCATTCTGTGCCTACTAAGATGGTTTGGTCAGAAAAGTTAAATCCCAAAGAGATAAAAAGATTTGTATAAAAAGAATTTCTATGGCCTGAAAATCTACATATGAAACAAATATGCAGACTCAAACTTTACTAATCTACCTCATGTGGTTTTTCGCTAATCACGCTGAGAAGGTCTGGGCAGAAAATTCAACATGAGACCCACGTAGACCTGCAATTACTCACCTGGCTGACATCTGCTTAATAACGAAATTCAAGAGCAGTTGGTCAGTATGATGATTTTTTAGGTAGATTTATTATAATGCCATTGATTCTGTTTGTTAGTTGCAAGGTTTATTGCATCTTTATCCATATCTGATTGCAAATCTGTATCATTCTGTCAAATGTTGAAAAGCCTTTATGCCACACTTATTTCTGTCAAAGTTGATCAAATTATTTTACGCTGCTTGTTCAGAAAAAGTTGCTGAAATGTTTTTATATTTTTAATAATGGCAGACAAATTTGAGGTTGGATTCAACTGAATGAATTTTAATATTCCTTTATGTCAAAGGTTGACAAATTTTGTAAAGAGATCTTTGAGAAAAGGTCATTTTCATGTTTAATATTCTTGAATAAATATGGTCATAGCTGATGGCATATGACTATCATTATATTAATTTGAAACCTTCTCACAAATTGAGGAATTCTGCTAAATTTTGTCATATTCATTTCAGTGATTTCTGTAAAAAAGTTGTTAAAGGTTTTATATTTTTCACACTCGTGGCTACATTTGATAGCAGCTGGAGAAAACTGTATACATTTGAAAACCTTTCATGCCAGGATGTTCTCAATCAAATTAAGTCAAATTCTGTATTAAGATAAAGTAAATAACATTTTCAATTTTTGCAACAGTGGCCATATTTAATAATATGTAAATTTGTACATTTTTGGAAATATATATATATATATATATATATATATATATATATATATATATATATATATATATATATATGAACATAATACTTAACATAAGGTGACTAATTAACAGTACTTTCATTCAAACAATAAATTGGAAGAAAAAAACATTAGAAGGCTTTTCCCAAAACAGGTAGACTGATGTTACAATTTGGTAAAACAATGTACCAGTCATTGCTATCAAAGTTTCATTGAATTTTGCAGTTTTTATGGAGTTCTTTTTCAGAAAATAGTCATTTGAAAGCTCATTGAATTTTAGTGGTGGATGCTGTGTCTGATGATGGACCAAGCATCATTCATTAGTCTAGCAAGGTTATTTTCAATCAACTAGCACATAACTAACAAATTCAGATAGCATGCATATAGTATGGTCACACAACTCAGTCTTTATCGAACATTATTCCTCTAAATGCAAGTCAGCCAAGCAGTCTCTTAGAAGCCCAGTGGTGGGTCAGATATATGCAGTCTGTCAAGAGACAAGTGAATCATATATATGCAGTCTGTCTGGTGCTTAGTGGGTCAGATATATGCAGTCTGTCAGGTGCCTAGTGGGTCAGATATGTGCAATCTGTCAAGAACCCAGTGGATCCTATATATGCAGTCTGTCAGGTGCCTAGTGGGTCAGATACAGTGCAACCCCGCAATAACGCGCTCCGCTATAACGCGAATTTGGATATAACGCTATCGTGGCATGGCTCCCGAAATTTCATATAAAATATTTTTGGGTTCAAAGTTTATTATCATTATAGGAAGAGATTGTGTATGAATTTGAATTTAATATCATCGTGGCGTAGTCCTTGCAATTTTGATTACATGTATATGTATTTTTCTTTTTTTAAGTACGAGAAATAGTGTCTAAAACGTTTATTGTCATTTTGGGGAAGAGTTCTAGTATGAATTCGAATATAATATGATCGGGGCGTAGCTTCTGAAATTTAACAATTTCACCAGGTTTGTGAAGTGTTATGCCAAAATATACATCAGAAATGTTACTTGTTACTGATCTATGAGTAAAGCAAGTAAGTCGTCTTTGTGATTGTCTTCAATTAATTCTGTATACAATCGCTGCACAAACAATAACCGACATGTGTTTGTTTGTTTGTTTTTTACATATACACAACCAAGCAGAAAGTATGAAAAATAAAGTGCAAAACGTTTATTCTAGGATCATGTAGAGCTTTGCCAATGTCGCAAACTGTGATTTTATTTTCCTTATTGGCAGTAAAATATACCATCTGGCAACTTTTTTATTGCCGACATTGTTAGCTGTTTAAACTTGTATATAAAACCCTTGGTTTGGAGTGGAGAAATTTAGAGGCTCCATGAAAGGTAACCGCAAACTTGATATAAAATGCACTGAAATTTATCTATTGTTTACATAAACAATTTCCTTGTCTATACTGACAAACCATCTTAACAGTGTATTGTTACATCATAATCCGCTTATGCTGACATTGAGCATGGGTACTGTATGTTTTGAGATATCTGCTTTTTTGTTGTTGACATTTCTGGTAGCAGAGATAAACCGGATGAAGCATTGTCTCGTAATCTATCTTTGTCAGATTTTTGGCCGCTCGCTAATAATTAATTTATTTACTTAGACTGATATTTGTATGTGAATGGTAGGAAAAATTCCTCTTCTTTCTTTTCAGAATTAAATCCTTCAGAACACCCACATTTTTTGTAGTAATCCTTGTCATCAGACCAGAGCACATGTGTTTCTATCATACGTTGACCCTATGTTAAATTGCAAGGCAGCATCACTCCACTACCACAAATATGAAAAAAGATTATAAAAGAAAACAACAACTTGTAGTCTATTCAGTTGGCAGAAGAAACTACAATCGACCAAACGATGGCCACTTCATTTTTAAAAATGTACCCAAATAAAATAGTTTGCCGAAATTTCAAAGGAAGCAGATTATCTTTGAAGCACTCACCGATTGTTATGAAGACGTACTCAGCAAATGGAGAAGAAAAATTCGTCTCAATCATGCAATACAATTATTTGATGTTGATGCCACAATAAGAAATGGGCATTTGTTTGGTTCTCCAAAGCTATCCTTTAGTGGTGACTTCAATAACGCATGCACCCGTCATCAAAGAAAGCTGACAACAAACTTTGAATCAAAACAAAGAGCTTTTTATTCAAAGGAAGTGAGTACCAAACTTAAATAAAAGTGATGGAATCTGATGGAATTTTGTATTTTCCAACGTGACTGGAAATGCCGTGAAAGTTTCCTTTTTGTTGGGAAATCGTTTATGCTTACAAACGCTACCAACGGTGGCTTAAAACGCAAATGAACTTTTACCGACTTGGGACATACTGAAAAGTAAATGTGCTTTGTCATTCATTACGTGAGTGTGCTATGTTTTTCACTGAATTCAGACCCAATATGACCTGTGAGAAATTATTGAATATTTTAAAGCTGTGTGTGCATATTTTCAATGGAATCACTTGTATTGTGGATTGAATGTATATGATGAGGTTCGTAGATGAGTACACGGTGTTGATACTCAAATTCATGCTATACATTAGACATGTATATATAAACTGTATTCACGTATATGTACCAATTCGTGGTTCTCTAAATACAGTAAACTACTATGTCTTCACTAAAGGTGTATTTCTCATTTAATATGCATCAATTTAAGATGGTAACTGTGCCGATGAAGCACATATTTTAGCACCCGCATTTATAACCTACCACCCCCACCCCCTCGCAATTTTTGGGGTACCTGTATCATTTTCTTCAGCTAACTGACCTGCTTGCTTATAACACGGTTCGGTCTATAACACGGTCGGGTTCTTTGGCTCCCAACTACTGTGTTATAGCAGGGTCACACTGTATATGCAATCTGTCAAGAGCCCAGTGGATCCTATATATGCAGTCTGTCTGGTGCTTAGTGGGTCAGTTATATGCAATCTGCCAAGAGCCCAGTGGATCCTATATATGCAGTCTGTCTGGGGCTTAGTGGGTCAGATATATGCAATCTGCCAAGAGCCCAGTGGATCATATATATGCAGTCTGTCAGGTGCCTAGTGGGTCAGATATATGCAATCTGTAAAGAGCCCAATGAATCATATGTATGCAGTCTGTCAGGTGCCTATGAGTCAGATATATGCAGGCAAGATGATTAAACTGAATTTCTTAATGAGTGATTTGTGTCTTGGTAAATATTATCAAATGGTCAAAATAATCAGTAGTTTACTAGATAAGCCAGAGGAATACCTGGCCCTTTTGCCCCTCCTGACACTAGTCTGCCCAGGCGAAAAATGACTGCCCTCTCATATTCCTGAACCACCTGGAAAATCAAGGGACCCAAGAACAGAAAAGTGATATTCAGAGCAAGAAAGTACATATTGATATTGCATGAAGTATAGAAAGAAATGACAATTTTTTTTACATGCAATGAGATTAGAGATGGAAGCAACACTTAATAATTACTTCATTGCATTAACCTTGATACAAAGCAAACCTATTACTTCATTGCATTTACCTTGATACAAAGGAGACATATTACATCATTGCATTTACCTTGATACAAAGGAGACATATTACATCATTGCATTTACCTTGATACAAAGGAGACCTATTACATCATTGCATTTACCTTGATACAAAGGAGACCTATTACTTTATTGCATTTACCTTGATACAAAGGAGACCTATTACATCATTGCATTTACCTTGATACAAAGGCACAAAGAGAAGGGCAGAGTCATAATTATCAGCAGCATGGACAGGAACCACAAGATGTAACCACAGCAACCCACACTGCCACCATCCGAAGCCTGATGACTCCCTGAAATAAATTCAGTTCAAAGCCTCAGTAATTCAAACTTAATTTTAAAATCATCACCTTGCTGTAATGAAAGGGGTAACTGTTATGACTCTATGGTCTATAAGTAACAGAAAGTAGCAAAACAAAGAAAAATTTCATAAAATTCTTTAAATCATTTAATTCCATGGAATATGAAGTCAAAATTTAAAAATTATTATAAATAAAATCCCAAATAATCCAAAATGTTCTGTCACAAGTCCAACAGTATAGAATGTTCCTCATGAATTCCATAACTTGAATGTGGTGATGTACCAAGTCTTAAATTGACTGTTTTACGAACACTCTTACTAGCCAATAAAGGTGAAGGATTAGGAACTGATACATCAAGATGGCATATAATGCACATGTGGTCTGATGCAATTATCGCAGGCAGTTATTGAGTTGTTCTGCTATAAAAGGTTACAGCAAGTTGTTAGGTTTGCTTGGATGTCAAACATTAGTTTTGGTTCAATTTATCATACAGAGGTTTTTCTTAGCAGCCAATAAAGGTGGAGGGTTAGGAACTGATACATCATGATGGCATATAATGCAGAGGTGGTCTGATGCAAGTTCGTGGGATACCAAGGATGACTGTAGACTATTATCATCGGGTCTATGAAGAATCCAGTTTAAAATGTGACCAAGTTTATGGGTGCGTTGGTTAAATGACTGAGGTTGAAAATATTAATGGAATCAATGAGTTTTGATGTTTATGGGTTTCCAGGTCAGTCAAAGCGAAAGTTGAAATCTCCAACAATAATCAGGTTGCCAACTATCAAATTTCCATATACCAGGTCAGATTCCAAAACTGCTCCAAAAAGAGATTCATTCAGCTTGTTTTCTCCACTAGGAGGAGGGTGGTAGAGGCAGAAAAAATGGACTGACCTTCAATGTTCCATTTTGAGTGTGGTTTGGACTAATTCAAAAATTGTGTGGTAGAAATTGAAGGTTGTTACGTGGTTTGATCATGGAGTTCTTAATGTGATGACAGCAATTCCACCTCTGCAATGACCTGAAGGAGTAACTGGTGGGTGTTAGATCCGCGCAATTGGGATCATCACCTGATGTTTTTAGCAAAGTTTCTGTCAGGAAATAGCTTGGATATTCTGATCATTGATAAAATTAACTATTTATGTGTGCTTTTCCAGTGGTCCTACTGATTTGGCATTGAAATATTGCAATACACAGTGGTATCTCTGAGATAGTTGACACAAAGGTTGCCAATTTAATAGGGATTTGAATCAGGCTATCTAAATTAACACCCAAATGTTTTTAATTGTTGAGCCAGAAATGGTGAAAGGGACATAACTGGAATTTAACTTCCTGTTCTATGCTGACCAGCTTTGAAATAATGTTTCTTTCTTTTTTCGCTTCCATTTACATTTAAGTAATGTTGAATGTAGTCTAGTTCATTTAGTCTAGAGCACATTGTAGTGTGGAGGGTCCACCATAGCATAAACTGGTTGACTGGCAATCATGTGATGGCAGTTTGTTTAACAACAAAGGATATTGTAGCAGTGGAGGAAGACAACTGAGAAAAAGTCTAATTGTTCTCGTTTCCAAAACAAGGAATTGAAGAAACACATACAAACTGAATAGTGAATGCATGATGAACACAATATCATACAGACAGACAACAAGCACATATATCTTGAATCGGTGGATCTTCCTGGGATTTTCCAAGGTTTTTCCTCCACGAAATATACTGGCCATAATGATGTATAGCAGATCATGTGCTGAAAAACAACATCAAACCAATAACAAGAACAACCTTGCAAGCCACCTAAAAGAGGTCAAATAACACAATCCACACAGTGTACAAACAGAAGCATATAAATTTAAGATGTTATTTTTGATAATATAAATGTTGTATGGTGCAAAATCAGTAAACGAATGTTTTATCTTGAGAAATGCAAGCCTATCTTTATGTTTTGTGTAGACCTGAATTGATATGAGATCGGAATTCAATGTGATAAAAGTGTTTTGTGTAGACCCTAACTGATATGAGATCGGAATTCAATGTGATAAAAGTGTTTTGTGTAGACCCTAATTGATATGAGATCGGAATTCAATGTGATAAAAGTGTTTTGTGTAGACCCTAATTGATATGAGATCATAATTCAATGTGATAAAAGTGTTTTGTGTAGACCCAAATTGATATGAGATCGGAATTCATTTTGATAAACATGTTTTGTGTAGACCCTAATTGATATGAGATCATAATTCAATGTGATAAAAGTGTTTTGTGTAGACCCTAATTGATATGAAATCATAATTCAATGTGATAAAAGTGTTTTGTGTAGACCCAAATTGATATGAGATCATAATTCAATGTGATAAAAGTGTTTTGTGTAGACCCAAATTGATATGAGATCATAATTCAATGTGATAAAAGTGTTTTGTGTAGACCCTAATTGATATGAGATCATAATTCAATGTGATAAAAGTGTCAAAATCCACTTACCATCATCCATGTTAAATTGTTCCATCTTCCTAAATCCATTACTATCTCCTCTACCCATTATTGGAAGTTGTATCAAATTCAATGACCAATTTTCTTGTATAATTATGTGTTTCAACTTCCTGATGTATGTATTACAACAAATACAGGCTATCACTACCAAGCAAAATATATGTCACAATATACTATTGCTGAGTTCAAACACTAGGACTGAATACACTAATCAAAAAACAAACATCACCCTTTCATTGCCACGATGTAGACTCAATTTAAATTCATTACTCATATTTGGTCTTCATACAGCCTTTATCTTTCAAGAGGTCCAGTACCTACAATTGTTCTGTTGACACAATAGGTAACCTTTTCTTTCAAAACATTTGCAAACTGACAAAATTTAAATAAAAGTGATTTAAAACATAAAAAGATGCTTAACCCAAACTGTTTGAGCTTGCAGGAACTTTGCATTTCTCTAATATTTAAAATGATTTCTGGCAGAAACTTTAAGAAACAAGCTGATGAATTAGAAATAGTTAATAAAAATTGGTTGTACTGTTTGCAAATTTTTCCACCTTTGTTAAAATGAAAAAATTATTATAAGTAAAACCAAAATCAAACATTTTCAGCTTTGTTTCAGTCCAACAATTTGCCATGTTTAAGTTCTTTGTACAACTGTACAATAAATGAAAGTACAACAAATAAAATTCTGCAGGTCAGTGGTTTATTAGAATCAACTATTTTTAGAGCTGAGGCAGGCAAACTATTTAATACAGCGTGCCACTTTATTCTTATTAATTACAAAATGAAACGAGCATGTGCCACCACTGTTAAACTCATGGGGCCTCGAGTGGCCGAGTGGTCTAAAGCGCTCTCCGTTACGGATCCCTGCCATCTCACCTCTGTCTGTGTGGGTTCGAGTCTAAGATTCGGCTAATGTAGTTATGTGAGAAAGCTTGCCAGTAGCTTCTCATGGGTTGGTGGTTCTTTCTGGGGGTATTCCCGGGTTCTTCCTCCACCAATAATACTGGCCGCCATGTATAGCCTATCGTGTGCTTAAAAATGGTGTTAAACCCTACAACAACAACTGTTAAACTCATGATTTTGGGCTAGCAGACAAACCTCTTGATGTGCCACCTTGTGGCATGCATGCTGTAGGATGCAGAACCATGCTCTATTACTTTCAGAAATGTAATAAAAAATCCTTATAAGTACGAGGTGCGATAAGATATCTTATTTCTTATCTTATTATTCAAAGAAAACGTATCAAAAGTTGGTAATGAGCTACAAATATTTTGTTCCTAAAATTCTTTAGCACTCAAGGAGCAGGTGATGTAGAAATGGCAGCTATTTCATGACAAGGTGGTATAGACTGGTTAGCTGATTTCATATGACCTAATTATGAGTTGTATCAACCTTGATCTTCAACATAAAAACACTGACTAAGCCTAGGAGAAAAACAGGACAGAAAATGACAACTGGACTCTGAAAATCTCAGGATGATTTTTTAATCCTATAAAGAGATACACATGTACTTAACACATCAACATATACTTGTAAATAAGATTTTAAAAAATGAAATGTTAGTGTTAGGATTGGTCGGCCTTTTGTCGGGATAATGTGACCAACGTTCTTTCTAAGGCACGTAGCTGTACAGCTCATTAGAAAATGCAATGCAGCAGTTTCAAAATTCTGCACATAAGTACATATGCCGTGAAGCACTTTCTAAATTCCTCGCACACATGAAAATATTAGAAGGGACACGGAATGTAATTCGGTTAAACATAATGCTACATGAGGGCAGCATGATGACCCAGTGCTAGATACAATGTATCAGAATAAACTAAATGCGGCCAACAAAACTGATCATTTTGAACAAGGCAACCTGAAACAAAATCAGCTTAATAATTATAAATATAGATACAAACTGAAAGTCTGATTTGTGTTCTGTTTATGTTTTGTAACTACAGTATCTTGCAATTCAATGAATGTATTTAAAATTCCAAAAACCATATAAACTCAATGGTAAATCTGCCAGCATACAAAAATATGACATCATTTGGATATATTAATATGCCTAGATGATACAATAAAATTACATCCTAGTTTTACTGTTAGAGATGGCAAACAATGATGTGGTGGTGTCGGCTGTGTCGACACTCTAGAAGAATTTATGAAAATGTCAAATTGTTGATATAAAAGAATGTATATGGTTAGAGTGGGACATAAATGGCCTTGGAAATATCAAATTGTAAAGAACTGAGCCAGATCTTAAATAATGTTTGTGTCAAATGTCAGTCTGGTATTCTGAAAATAGCAACCATAAAGGGCAGTAATTTAGGAATATATAACAGCAAGCATTAGTGACAAATTACAGTTTGTGGAGATAAGAATCAAGGCAAGATTCAATACAAATAATGTAGGAATATGTAACACAAGGCAAAACAAATTACACAGCTTGTGGAGATATTAATCAGGGTAAGATTTAGGGCTGATAATGTATCCACTGGGATTTATGATCTAAGGAGAAGGACTGATAGTGGAGTGGAGTCAAATTTGTATATTAAGTTATCATAAATGTCATTTCCATTAACATACAATAGAAGTCTAAGGCATTCATAAATACACTTTGCCTTCATACTCAAATGCAAACTTGATTAATCACCACATGTGGAAAAGAGAAAACCTACTGTGACAAATTCCCCACAATGCAGTTACATCAGATTGGATACTACAACATATGCATGCATGCATGCATTTATGGATGGATATATGAATGGTTGGTTGGATTTTTCATAAAATGTATAACACAATGTGTCGAGCAAAAATACCACAACTCTATCCCCTAATTGTGTTTGGAAAAGAAATTTAGTTTCAGCATCTTCACATAAAAAATACAACCTAAACCCCACCACTTCATTATATGCCTATAATGTACAGCATGTACAAACAGTAAACAACACTTTAGAAGCTCATTTAAAACTGTCCTTGGGGCAGCTTATACAGCAAATTGTCAGATACAATTAAAAAGGCAAAGTCAGGTTAAAACAAACAGCATTCGGTGTATTTAACTGGCTCACAATAGCAACAGTGATTTTGTAAAGTTCTTTGAAGACTGCTGAGGGAGAGCCTAATGTGCTAATTTGCATAGGTAAAGTTCATAATATGGTACAACCCAATTCATTTTAAGTTATAGGTAAATGAAAGTGGTGCTCGGTGCATGTTAAAGAACAAAAGCTATGACAACCTCACAGCCAAGAATGACCATGTTTCAGCAATCTGTATTAAAGATTATTGGCAAGCTTGTAAATAATGGCAACATTTCTTTAAAGCTACCAGAAAAGCAAGAGAAGCCAGCAACAATAAATTTCACAATTCCAGGTTGACAGAGTTCAACTATGTGAAGCACATAGGTAAAGGGGTTATGTTTTAAGCTCTGTCAATACTGCAAAACAACATATTGACACAAGTCATTTTAGAGAGTTTGGCATTCATCATAGGAGCATTACATGTATGGATCTTATTCAGCACAAATTGATTAAAACTTTAAAAAATTTATGTAAGGAAGATGATGACTTCAGATATGGAAATATGTATATTAATTTTTTAACAGTTCTGGCAATGCTTACATTTCGGTCATAAAGAATAATGTAGTTCTAATTAGGATTTGCTCAGAGATCAAGCAGGGAAGTTTGAACAAAGGTTAAACCATCCAGTCTCTAGTAGGTGCACAGATGAACACTAATCACACTTGCATTACGCAAATCCTCGCTTGAATAATTGAAAGTACCAGTAACAAAGATTGCATCATTGAGGCATATACTTAAAATGCCATCCAATGAATTTAAAATATAATCATTGGAAACTAAATGTATGTTTTATTCCATGTCAGTGCAGTAGGGATTACATGAATATTTTCATATATATGTGTATTGTGATTATATTTGACAATACTAAGTCTACCAACTACCGTATTTTCCGGCGTATAAGTCGAGACTTTTTTACTTGAAAGTTCGGTCTTCGTCTTATACTCCGAATTGACTTATATATGGATTTTGTCATTGAAATTGCATCGACTTATATATGGATTACAGTATCCGGTATGCTATTGATATTGCTCTATAATCGGCATAATCGAAAACAGGTCACATAGAAGTACAAATTCATGTTAAATTACTATGTCAATAAATTGTCATAAAATAATATGACTGCATTTATATTTGTAAGTTTTGTAATTATTTATTTTGCATTCTGCATGTTTTTTCTTATTTCTCAAACATAAAATAAAAGAAAACAATTACCGGTAAAATCTTCACCGGGCCGCATAGCACACTTACGGTCTATACTCTATAGTGTACTGTACTAATTCAAAGCATATTGTTTGTTCCTAAAAAAAAAAGATATGAAATAACTGGTCCATTAATATTTGATTTTCCAGTATAATGTTGGACACACGTGAGCAATTACCGGCATAACTTTTTTTATTGATCCAATTGATCCTACAAAGGGATGTAATCCATATTACCTCAAGCGTTCTATGATTATTTATAAAATAATGTAGATCATGTATTTCTACTGAATCCCCCAAATCATATGTTTCTAAATGTATTTGACAAAGTTTCTCAAAATAAATTACCGTAGGTTTAAACTACACTAAAATCAGATATATAGATGGACTACCAGTACTCATAGATCATCAGTGATCCATGATTTTTAGTTTCGCAATTCAGTTTAAAGCAAATTGTAATGTCAACACTTCACCTATATTCATTCTTAACCAGCTGACGTTTCAGTGTCTCTCTTTGATTATACCGGTTGTTGATAAATTGGTATTTGGTTTCCAACAACAATCAAAGCCAGTTGCCGCAATTGTTTCGACCTTGATATTGGCTTTAGCTACTGATACTAGTTACCATATTGCCGGTACCCCATAGTTCTTTATCATTATTCCGCATCAATTACGCTACTCGTGTTTAATATCAATGGGATTAAGTACAACAGGAAATGATGCCCACTCCCTTCTCTAGATGTAAATAATGAATTTAGCCATGGGCATTGTTTTCATTGCTTTAGTATTTTTTATTCATATAAATATCCCCGTACAAATCATACAACTTATCTCACAATGCCTCCCGTAAAATCACACAAGTCTTACACGGCGGCTTTTAAGCTGGAAGTTGTAAAGTTCACTGAAGAGAAAGGTGGGAATATGGCTGCTCACAGGAAATATGGTGTAAGTGAAAAATGTGTCCAGGATTGGCATAAAGCTAAGGTTGCATTATGCGCTACAAAAAAAACAAAGAAAGCAAATCGTGGCTGCAAAGCAAGATGGATTAATATTGAGGATAAGTTAGAAGACTATGTTTTGACACAACGTGCCGCGTGTCATGGAATGAACACTGTTGATCTCCGACTCAAGGCAAAGGAAACAGCAACAGAATTCGGAATTGAAAGTTTTAGTGGAAGTGCATCATGGTGTTTTCGGTTCATGCAAAGAAGGGGACTTAGTATAAGACAATGCACTACTATGGCACAGAAACTACCAGTAGACTTTCTGGAAAAATTTAACAATTTCCTTGAGTATGTCCAAGACAAGATTAAGACTGACAATTTTGAAATGTCTAACGTGATAAACAAGGACGAAATACCGTTAACATTTCACATTCTGATGAACAGAACAGTTGACCTTACAGGATCTAAGACTGTTACTATTAGGACAACAGGTCATGAGAAGTCAAACTTCACTGTAGTTCTCTTATGTACTGCCGATGGCGGAAAGTTGCCCCCAATGCTGATTTTTAAAAGAAAAACTATGCCAAAGGAGAAATTCCCCAGTGGAATAATGATTGAAGTAAATCCAAAAGGATGGATGGACAATACCATGATGGGGAAGTGGTTAGATAAATGTTTCGCACATTGAGTCGGTGGATTTTTCCAAACCAAGAAGTCTTTCCTTATTATGGATTCTATGCGTGCACACATCAGTGCTGAGACAAAGTTGAAAATTAAAACCAAGAACACATCGTTAGGCATCATCCCAGGTGGTATGACAAAGTTACTACAGCCACTAGACATTTCCGTTATTCGATGTTTCAAGGCTGAGCTTCGAAAGTTATGGGAACATTGGATGACGGCAGGCAACCACAGCTTCACAAACACAGGACGTATGCGGCGCGCTACATATTCCCAGGTTGCGCATTGGGAAAAGGATGCATGGGACAAGGTTCTTGAATTGGCTATTGTGAATGGTTTTGCTAAAGCAGATATTGTGAGCAGGATAGAGAAGCCAGATGAGGATGATGAGCCAGATGAGGATGATGAGATGGAGACAGACGATGAGAACATTTCTAATGATCTGAGCCCCGATATAGCCGCCATTTTTCATTCCGATACAGAAGAGGAAGACTTCGAGGGATTTTCAAATATTGGAGATGATTAATTTTATTTTCTTAATAATATGTATTATAAAACTGTACATTTGTGTAAATTTGATACTGCATTTCACTGATATGTTAAAGTATAATTAAAAGTATTTTTATTTATTTTTTTGTTTGCAACTTTTGTTTACTGTCTCCTCATTTTCTTCACATTTCTGATTTCCTTATGAATTGCCTTATTTCTCTATTGTTAGCCTCACTGAGTTTATCTCATCTGTTGAATCTTGCACTCAAGACTGGTTTTAACTGGAAGGAATGATCATAGCTCTTGTTGCAATGGATACTGCCGGTATTATGGAATATCATATGACGATACCATCAATATTCATGCAACCGGAAGTTACTACCAGTAGTATAAAATACAAAGCCAAGTTATTGACCTGGCCTCGTCTTATACTCCGAATCGACTTATATATGGACGAAGGATGGAAAATTAAAAAAAATGGTCAATTCAACTTATACTCTGCATCGACCTATAGGCTGGAAAATACGGTACTTTCTTTTTGTAAGTCTATGACATGCTTCGAAGAAGTCTGACAAGTTATTTTCTTTTATTCAGATTCGAATTTTCCAATCGATTTCCATATCTTTATATTAAGACCTAGCTTATTCTTAGTTGGATTACGTGACGTTTTGAATCATACACTCTGACCATTCTTGGTACATCAAAACACACTTTTTAGAAGTCTCAAATAAACCCCACAAAAAACCTTCAGATGAAAATTCAATGTTAATATGGCCTTCTGTTATAAAGTTGTAAGTACAATCCGGATACCATGGTAGACATACTAAAACCCAGTTCAACACCATTTTCATTTAAGTCCAACAAGACATCAAATATTTTCCACTGAAACCCAGATGTCAATACAGTAAAACCTGTCTTGAGAGACCACTGCTATGAGAGACCACCTGTCTTGAGAGACCAGGTTCTCCGTGTACAAATTTATTGATTATATAGTGTTATGATCTGTTATGAGAGACCACCTGTCATGAGAGACCATTATGTTTTGGCAGAAGGGGTGGTCTTTTAAGACAGGTTCCACTTTATAGATGTAGCAATAATAATTTTCAAATAGGCTACCACAATGGTCATACTGCAGCATATCGTCACAATGTTTATTTGAGATCAATCAAATATGATTAGAAGTCACTGAGAGAAAACACTAAGAGTGAGCATAAAAAAAAAAAACTTTTAACATTGCCTGGTGCCTGTCACAATCATACTGCATCTCCGAGTGTCAGTATTTTCATTTAGGACTAACTAGGTCGTGGGATGTACATATGCATCACGTTTCATAGCAGAGCTCCATGGATTTTAGAAAAAATAATAACAAAGTGATGATAATGGATAATTGAGCTGACAACAAATAGCATACCCTTCTATGACAAGTAAAACAAAAAATAAAAACATTTACAATAAGTCTGTCATATCTGATAATAGTGTCATTTACTAGAAGTGAATGAATTTAACTGGACTGATGTTTGCCATAAACTATACCATCACCAACCCACCTGTTAATTCCTTGTGCTATTTTGAAAATTAAAAAGATAGTGACAAAACAAATTATCATACTGATTGCAGCAACCAAGTAATCAAGAAGATTGCAACAAGGAAGTAATCATAATGATGACACCAATAGGCAAGTAATCATAATGATGACACCAATAGGCAAGTAATCATAATGATGACACCAATAGGCAAGTAATCATAATGATGACACCAATAGGCAAGTAATCATAAAGATGACACCAATAGGCAAGTAATCATAATGATGAAACCAATATGTAATCATAAAGATGACACCAATAGGCAAGTAATCATAATGATGACACCAATAGGCAAGTAATCATAAAGATGACACCAATAGGCAAGTAATCATAATGATGACACCAATAGGCAAGTAATCATAAAGATGACACCAATAGGCAAGTAATCATAATGATGAAACCAATATGTAATCATAAAGATGACACCAATATGCAAGTAATCATAAAGATGACACCAATATGTAATCATAAAGATGACACCAATAGGTAATCATAAAGATGACACCAATAGGCAAGTAATAATAAAGATGACACCAATATGCAAGTAATCATAAAGATGACACCAATATGTAATCATAAAGATTACACCAATAGGTAATCATAAAGATGACACCAATAGGTAATCATAAAGATGATACCAAATATGCAAGTAATCATAAAGATGACACCAACAGGCAATCATAAAGATGACACCAATAGGCAAGTAATCATATGGATGACACCAACAGGCAAGTAATAATAAAGATGACACCAATATGCAAATAATCATAAAGATGACACCAATAGGTAATCATAAAGATGACACCAATAGCCAAGTAATCATATGGATGACACCAATAGCCAAGTAATCATAAAGATGATACCGATCATACAGAGGACAGTGACAAGTAATCATACAGAGGACAGTGACAAGTAATCATACAGAGGACAGTGACAAGTAATCATACAGAGGACAGTGACAAATAGTCATACAGAGGACAGTGACAAATAATCATACTGAGGACAGTGGCAAATGATCATACAGAGGACAGTGACAAGTAATCATACAGTGGACAGTGACAAGTAATCATACAGAGGACAGTAACAAGTAATCATATAGAGGACAGTGACAAATAATCATACAGAGGACAGTGACAAGAAAGCAATGACAATGATAGCACCATGCAAATATATCATAAACAGTAAAATATCTACCTTTCAGATCACTTATAGAATCATTATTAAACCTGGTAAATCCAAAGCCTGATGAGGTCGTAGCAGATGCCATTACTGTTCCCACTAACTATACAACACAAGAGACTCTACTGACAGTCAATCACAGGAAGGAAATAACTCCTGATGTCCTACCAGCTGACTAGCAATATCAATACACCATGTTTATATTCACTGTTAAGTAAGATATTGATAACATTACTGCATAGGTCATTAGATTAATTTTATCAGTATCACATGTCAATTACAATCCTGGGTTATGAAGATCTCTAGTAAGTATACAATTTATCAAACTTTGCTTAGTCCAATAAATCAGCCCCCAAACTTGTCTTGGTGGTTTGGGCACTGTCTGAATTAGTATATACTGGGGAAATGAGAAACTTGCACCTTTAGTGTGATGACTAGGTACACATAAAATTGAGTATTCACTATTGAATATGTATATAACAGGTTAAGAAAAGTGTAATTAATAGTAAGTACTAGGTAAGCAAGAGAACAAATCTGAATCTAGTGAACACAAGGTAGGATTTTGTTGTTTACAGATTTTGGTAAAAACTGGTGTAGACTCAAGAGCTCAATCAATTACAAAGTTTATATGTTGTACATGTAACTGTCACTTTAACCCAATTCCACTACTGTATATTCTTGCTTATAATACAACTCCAACTGCAAATTGCACAGACCTATATCTCCCATTGCATAATGCATCAGCAGATCTGGGTCTGTGCAGTTTGTAAGGAGTACCTAATCAGTAGAAAAAACAACACAGACAACAATCTGCAGGCATATGATGCTGGGATCATTATCTTTGTTGTCTGCAGTTGGACTTTACACTTCAAAGCGAGTGCAGACAGTACTAATGAGCTACAGTAGTGACAGCTCATTATGATCACATGGTATTATCACCTAAATCACACAAAGTATTAATTGGTCATTAATATGCAGAATGTATTAATTGGTCATTAATATGTAGAATGTATTAATTGGTCATTAAAATGTACTATGCAATAATTGGTCATTAATATGTACTATGCAATAATTGGTCATTAATATGTACAATGTTATTTTTATTGTTATTGTTATAGGGTTTAACGCCATTTTTCAGCACAAGATAGGCTATACATGGCGGCCAGTATTAATGGTGGCAGAAGAACCTGGGAAAATCCCCGGAAAGAACCACCGACCCACGAGAAGCTACGGTCAAGCTTTCTCACATACCCACATTGGCCAAATCCGAGACTCGAACCCACTCAGATCGAGGTCAGATGGCAGTGATCAGTAATGGAGAGCGCTTTAGACCACTCAAGGCCCTCTTTATGTACAATGTAATAATTGGTCATTACTATGTACAATGTATTGTTTGGTCATTAATATGTACAATGTATTAATTGGTCATTAATATGTAGAATGTAATAATTGGTCATTAATATTTACAATGTAATAATTGGTCATTACTATGTACAATGTAATAATTGGTCATTAATATTTACAATGTGATAATTGGTCTTTAATATGTACAATGTAATAATTGGTCATTACTATGTACAATGTATTAATTGGATATTAATATGTACAATGTAATAATTGGTCATTAATATTTACAATGTGATAATTGGTCTTTAATATGTACAATGTAATAATTGGTCATTACTATGTACAATGTATTAATTGGATATTAATATGTACAATGTAATAATTGGTCATTAATATTTACAATGTGATAATTGGTCTTTAATATGTACAATGTAATAATTGGTCATTACTATGTACAATGTATTAATTGGATATTAATATGTACAATGTAATAATTGGTCATTAATATGTACAATGTAATAATTGCTCATTAATATGTTTGGAACTAATCTAATTTCAGAAAAAGAAGTCTTTTAATGAGTACCATAATAGTTTTTTTCACATACTCAAAGATTTTTAGACCATAAATAACAGTCATTTGAATTGTATGGGTGTTCACTTTGAGACTTTTATGAAGATGTCTGGGGTCTACTATCTGGCAAGGTTTGATCAATGCGATTTCCTGATTTATTTTGTCAATTTAATTCACAAGAACCATAAAATATGCATAAATATCAAGTTTTCTGGGACCATAAGAGGGAGATCAATGTAATTTACAGTTCGTTTGGTTGGGTCCAAATCAGGAAGATTAGCATAATGACCATTTTCTCCATAAATTTAAGCATGAAAGTGCTCTACATACCTAGTGGTTAGAGCATGTGCCGCAGAAATGGGAGGTCATGGGTTCAAACCTCGGCCGAGTCATACCAAAAACTTACAAAAATGGCACTAACAGCTGCCTTGCTTGGCGCTTAGCATTAAGAGGTTAATGTTAGGACTGGTCGGCCTTGTGTCAGGATAATGTGACTGGGTGGGACAACATGCTACATGTCTGTGGCATGATGCCCCAGTGCTAGACATCACTATAAGCTGCCTCACTGCAGACATCATAAAGATATGACTAAAAATATTTGAAAGCTACGTTAAAAATCCTAATCCTAAGCTCTTCATACCAAAACTCAGTAAATTATCTACAATGAATAACAATTACTCAACTTTATTAATTTTCTCACATTACTTTCACTCTGCTTCACACATTTAAATTCATCTATCCAAGCACTGTTGTACAGGCAAAAATGTTGTTTTCTAAATGGCATATTTTCCTTTGAATTCATTAGCATGTGTGTGTGTGTGTGTGTGTGTGTGTGTGTGTGTGTACATAGGTAACTTGGTAACTTTTCTCATCAGCCGAAATATAAAAGTCATATCTACTAATTTACAACACTAAAATCACCATATGCAAGTGGGAAACAAAACGTCAACACTTCAAAATTAAATGTCCCAAATTCCTTTGATAGAAGTTTTCCATTCAAATTTGTTAATCTAGTTAAGACATATACTCTCATAATAGCAGCCCTTATTCATCATATCATTCTCATATTTGGGACCCTGATTCATATTATTCTCATATTAGCAACCCTGATAGATCATATAATTCTCATATTAGCAACCCTGATACATCATATAATTCTCATATTAGCAACCCTGATACATCATATAATTCTCATATTAGCAACATTGATATATGGATTTTAGAAATTCAGAAAAAGTATGACACTAACAGTCTATAGTCTTTCTTGACCATAGTTTTTTTTTTTTACTGACCACCTGTTTTATTTTCTTCAAGCCTGGCAAGGATGGATAATGAGCATCAGAAACATGTAGAAACAAAAAAGGTAAGCTTGGCAAAATATAAACAAAGTGTTAAAAAAGTCACAAGATTGCAGTCCGAAAATAGTGAGGAACTTGCTGATGACACAGAAAATGAGAAAACAGTAATCATTTATACAAAGCTTTGGTTTTGTATTGTTTAATTTGATGATTTGGTTCTTTATCTTCAATTATCTGTATTCAGCTTTATTATTACTGATATATATATATATATATATATATATGTATATATATATATATATATATATATATATATATATATATATATATATATATATATATATATATATATATATGTATGTATAAATATGTATATATATATGTGTATATATATATATATATATATATAGAGAGAGAGAGAGAGAGAGAGAGAGAGAGAGAGAGAGAGAGAGAGAGAGAGAGAGAGAGAGAGAGAGAGATATTGGTCTGTAAATGTCCTGTTTTCCAAAGTTCAAGTCTTAGATATTGTTTTATGCTGTGTGAAAAACCTGTCTGTCAAGTTCAAGTCAAACTGCCTGTTGTACAAAATGGTGTTTTAATTTATAAAAGAACGTGATGATTTGGAAGACATTAGTGTAGGATTGGTCTGTGGTGATATTTTCTTATAACAAAGTCTTCACAAAAGTATCCTTCAAAACATGGCACAATTTTTTGTGAAAATATTATCTTGCTAGAAAAATGGCTGCTATGACTGACTTCCCCATAATGTGGGCTTAAATGAAAAGTACAATGAACCCCACCAATGTTAATACTCAACTTGTGGTAGAATTCCAATCTTGTACCCTTTGCATTTTAGGCAATTAGAGAAAAAACAAAATTCCCATCCACTGTCACAGGATTTTTATTGTTACCAGTTACTGTTATTACCTTAACTGTAATTAAAGAATGTTAAATTTAAAAGTATAATATTTTCCCCATTTAATTATAAGTTTTGATGTTGTCATGGAGTTCAATGTCATTTTTCAGCACTAGATAAGCTGTACATGGTGGCCTGTATTATAGGCAGAGGAAGAACCCAGAGTATTTGAGTCAATAATTGTTAAGAGTGAACAAGAATCAAGAGTATTTGAGTCAATAATTGTGTTAAGAGTCAACAAGAATCAAGAGTATTTGAGTCAATAATTGTGTTAAGAGTCAACAAGAATCAAGAGTATTTGAGTCAATAATTGTTAAGAGTGAACAAGAATCAAGAGTATTTGAGTCAATAATTGTGTTAAGAGTCAACAAGAATCAAGAGTATTTGAGTCAATAATTGTTAAGAGTGAACAAGAATCAAGAGTATTTGAGTCAATAATTGTGTTAATAGTCAACAACAATCATTGTCACCAATATATATGATCATGCATCCTGAAGAAAATTATACACATTTTAACCAAATGACATTACAGCAAAACCTGTCTTGAGAGACCACTGCAGCGAGAGACCACCTATCTTGAGAGACCATGTTCTCCATGTATATGTACATATTTATTGATTATATATGTTCTGACCTTTTATTAGAGACCACCTGTCATGAGAAACCATTGTGTTTTGGCAAAAGGGGTGGTCTTTCATGCCAAGTTCTTCTGTACTATCAACTAAATATTTCTTCATTTGTGAATGAAATGGTTGAGCACAATGAAGATGTCGTACTCCCTTAAATTATAATGTTTGTGCCCACATCCATTGCTATTATCAGTAAAAGTAGGCTTTAAGCAGTCATTCAGCCTATACTGAATCAATGTTAAAACAATCTTTATTATGGATTTTTAATTTGCTGAATTTACATACTTTATGTGTTATTTTATTAACAATTTTCTGAACATCAACTGAAAAATTTAGCTCAAGCAAACATCATCTTCTCAGTTACCAGGCTTCAGCTGCACTCTGCAAATTTGCATGTGAGCATTTTAAATTCCATGCCATGTCAGCTGACATAAATTATTTCCTGACTGACTGCAGCATATCTGCTCATACTCACCCAGGCAAAATACATATGGTCTTTTCAAAATGATGTATGAAGCAAAACATTGAAATATGCAGTTATTTGTGAGGTATGACCTTGCCCAAATGGCAGACCATCTGACAGATCAGCAGTATTATTATAAAATATTTTAAAACAGGAAGAAAGAAAATTTTTTAACCTAATTGTATCAATGGTTCAAAATAGTTTGAGTGTCATCAATTTGTCAGATTAACAAAGCTGATTAATGTATACACCTGCCAGTGGGTCAAGTCCAACTGCAAACTGCAGACCCATACTTGCCAGTGCATTAATCACTGACAGATCTGAGTCTATGCAGTTTGTTAGGAGCCATCACTGGAGCAAACAATACAAACCCTGATTTGCTGTTACTTTATAATGATAACAGATCAGGGTCTCTATTGTTTGCTGTTGGACTCCACATGTAAGCGAGTATCAATGGTAATCTAGTTTCATCATAACGATGTTTTTTAGCCAAGTAAGTTGTTGTTGCTGTTGTTTTTGTAGGGTTTAACACCATTTTTCAGCACACGATAGGTTATACATGGCGGCCAGTATTAATGGTGGAGGAATAACCCAGGAAAATCACTGGAAAAAACCACCAACCCAAGAGAAGCTACTGGCAAGCTTTCTCATATATCCACATTGGCTGTATCTGAGACTTGAACCCTGCATACAGAAGTGAGTTGGCAGCAATCAGTAACAGAGAGCGCTTTAGACCACTTGGCCACTCAGGGCCCCTCTCGCCAAGTAAGAAAGAAAAGTCTATTTAAACACGTGTATATTGTACAGATGTAGGCTTCTAATTTCTTGCCCTCTCCCCCTCCCCATGCCACCCACCGGCCTGATTTGTTTAATGAAAGAATGCTGACTTCACAACAAAATGAGCTAGTCCAAAGAGCTTGCATTTGATCATGCATTACAAGTGTCAACTCCATTATATATGAACAAAGAACACATACATATCACTGGCTAATGCCGTTTCCTGGCTTATTTCCCCTATGTATACAGTTAGCAGTGTTTAAGTCATACGATGCATACCAATAGGCTTATTCTCTCGCATTTTATAAGAGTTTAATCTCCTGCGCCAACATATTAATAATAATAAGAAGATGCATATAATCATTATTATTATTATTATTCAAGGAAAACACACAAAATATGCACCCGAGATATAATCTATAGTTTGTGTTAATATGGTGATGTATGTGCATTTACTCATCTTAAATTAAATATTAAAGGTTGAACTAAAATTGAATACAAAATAATCTGTCTTGAAAGATCACACCTCTGCCAAAACATAATGGTATCTCAAGGCACAGGTGGTATCTCAGACACAGGCCAATGTGGGTATATGAGAAAACATGCCAGTAGCTGGCTTCCAGTATGTTAGTGATTCCTACTGGCATTTTCCTGGGTTCTTTCTCCACCAGTTCTACCAACTTCCATGTACAGCCTATCTTGCGCTGGGAAATGGCATAAACCCTAAACAACAACGATTATTTAATTCTGATTACTAAATGCTCTGCACCTTAACTGTCTAATGAAGAAGTCTGTCACATCCGCCATGTCCTTGTTCATTACCTCCTCACGCTCAGAAAATGCAGCAAATTTAAAAGTAATGGAATGCCTGATTCTCCAAAGAATTGGTCCAGACATGGAAGTACTCACATTAAAGCATACAATTTACTAGCTATAGAGAAAGGGAAACCTTACATGGTTAGTCAACACCTGGGCAAGATATTTATAGAAGCAGGCTAGTACACAAAAAACACACAGCCTCAACAAATAAGAATATTTAGTAGGGAAAAAAAAGTAAAATTTGAACCCAAAACAACTGCGCTCCTGAAAGTTGTAGATGATTATCAGTCTTACAAATGATTACATGCACCTATGACATTAAGATATGCTGTAAAGAAAACAAAATCACATTTAAATAAAATTTGAATTCCAAAAGTTAGTTTTGTCCTGAATGTCTTTAAAAAGATCCCATTCATCAACAAACATGTTGGTACACATGACCTGCCATGGATGGAATAAATGTTTATAAATATAATTTTATTTGTAACAATTGATATTAATTAGCAAGAAATAAAATGATTCTGTGAAGAAGAAAACAGTTCATAATTTTTTATGTTATGAAAAATGACCGACTTTTAACACCATTGAATTCTTAAAATGATTACTCCAGAGTTTACGTACTTTCATTATTGATGGAAACTACCAAAGTACTGCTGCTGTGAAAAAGGACCTTGGCAAGTATGGCCTGAAAACACACTAAGGTAAACTAGTACACCAGTAATACAGCGTACCTCCAACTTGTATATATACATGTATGTAAATACATGTACATACATGTATTAAGAATGGATGAAATCAGCAAAGTAAGCGTTATATATTATACATGTAGTACTATTTGCAAATTCAACTAAAACTGTCATAATAAAAGAAACGCATAAAAACTAGGAGAGATAGATTTCTAAATATACATGTGATGCATGGTGAACATGTTTAGATACTTTAAAACAATTTCAAAACATAACAACAAACATTGTTTTGCTGGACATGTCCAGAAAATGGCCTAAATGACCAGCATGGCACATTTTTTTATATAAGTTTCCCAGAATTGTTGCATGCATTTATTTTGTTAATCATGTTTTTGTTCCAATGATTAAAATTACAGTCCCAAAGCTCAAAACAAGTGCGGTGGGAAAGCCTGTTCCACAGCTCTAAGACTTATGACCAAATATTGGAAACATTAATGGTAAACATTAGTCACAGACACACCATGCAATGTGGCAGTGTGGAGCATATTAAAGTCATTAAAAGAACAAAAATGCAGTCAGGCCATACTTAGAACAAATGGAACGGACAAAAAGGATGGCACTAACCTTTATTAGAACCCATAAGGTACTCTTTATGTAGATGATCTGAAAACCCATCCAAATAATCCTGTTAAAGAGTTATGCGGAATACAAATGCTAACTGGTTTTTTGTTTTTTAAAAAATAATTAGAACAGCACACAAAAATGTTTTATGGTAAGATTCTATACATTTTTTAGATAAAATATATTTTTAAATATAAAATGTCAGTGCATGAAAAGCGTAGTCTGCGTGCCATACTAATGGGTCATTTATTGCACTAACCGAATTCTGGTGCCACATTTACTCAGTTGGTAGGGTGTTGAACTCATAATCCAATGGTCATAGGTTCAATACCCACCCAGGTCAGTCTGGGTCAGCTGCGTTTCCTTTCTAAAGGCACTTAGTTCCTATTTCCTCCACATGCTTGAATTGATAATGTGTTTAAAAGTACCATTGTTCTGTTGTTGTTTTGATGTGGTTTTTTAAACCAACAAAAACACATCAAAATAAGACCGAATGCTTGCGAAAATATTTTCATGTTTAATATAATTTTTATCCATTTCATTGTGAAAGTAACATACCTATATCCATGTCAAACATTTCCTTTTCAAGTGAGACAATAACAAACACAAGACTTACTTCTTTCCACAGGAGCAAGAACTAAGGCAATATGACCCATCTTTCCCCACATTTAAGTCAGACCAAGCTGAAAGATTACACGTCCGGACAAACAAATATAGTGAGCTTGCAAAATATCTGGCAGGATTATCAAATGTGAATTGAAAATTTTGATTCAAGACTACTTTGGACAACAATGTCTCAAGGTTTAAACAGCAACAAAATCCAGCAGTATATGTAGAAAATCACCATAGCAACAGCACATAATAATACTGTGCATCAAAGCCACTATAGATTTTATATGTTAATACATGTGGGAGACCATAGGTATTACATAGAGATCCAGACAACAATAGGGTAAGCCTAACTGACCATAAGTTGCTCAATAAACAGGGTTAAACCAAGGTCTGTGATACATTATACATGGGTAACTGACCAATCATTACCATCAATGCACTAACCATGATTCCACTGGTACTATCTACAGGCCTCTGCCTCTTTGATACCACTCTATGGTAAGACCTCACAGCAGTTGCTTGTAGAAAGTTACTGATAGCTAGAACACTACATATCATCTTACGCAATAACACAACAGTCTGGCATCACAATTTTCTGACATTTTCCATAACATATTTTTTATGCTTCAGTTTTAGCACAAACCTGTTTTGATTCTCTTGTTTTCCCACAAAATATTTTGACAAGAGTAATGTCAGCACATAATGTTGTTGTTGTAGGGTTTATTGCCATTTTTCAGCACATGATAGACTATACATGGTGACTAGTATTATTGGTGGAGGATGAACCCGGGAAAACCCCGGAAAGAACCACCGACCCACGAGATGCTACTGGCAAGCTTTCTCACATAAACTACATTAACCAAATCTTAGACTCGAACCCGCGCAGACAGAGGTGAGATGGCAGTCATCCGTAACAGAGAGCGCTTTAGACCACTTGGCCACTCTGCGCCCGTATTGTGCCATGATACAAAATAGCAGTACCAAAAAGAGGTAGATAAACATGGTTTGTTGTTATGAATATCTTAAGGTGAAAACCAGGATAATTACCATGTTCTACGACAATCCATCAGATTGTTAGAAAAATGTGCAAATTGAAATTTGTTTGCTATTAAAAGTATCTTTGAACGTATTCTCCAAAGGTTTCTTTCATTCTTTCCTTTCGAGCTCTGAATGCATTTTAAAAAGTTTTATTGTTGTGGTTTATTTATTTTTTACCAATTTTTTTAATTTTTGGAATTAGAGTATATACATGGATGGTTATCAAAACTAAATAAAAATTAAATTAAAAATTAAATTAAAATTAACCATATGATGAATTAAAAAGAACACACAATTAACTAAATGTATACATCTTGGCTTAATGGATGTTATCATTATCATTACCATATTGTTATTATTATTATTATTAGTAGTAGTAGTAGTATTAGTATTGTTATTACTATTATTTATTATTATTATTATTATTATTATTATTATTATTATTATTAGTTAATATCGATAACTATTGCAAATACAATAAGCAAGGTTTCTTACATTTAAAAAAATACTCTGAAGGCCTTTTACTTCAACATGGTAAAGGAACTGAGTCAAGCTGTAACTAAATGCTTTTTATTCCACTTATAAATGGATTAAACTTTGCAAGCTTCGATAAACTTTTTCCTGATTTTCAGTGACAACCCCCTGCATCAACACCATATCAGTGTAACAAAATCATTGGTCACCAGAGTTGTAACTAGGATTTAGTAAATCTAAACAATGTCATCAGTAAAAGTAGAAAATAAAGGGGAATAGTCTGGTTGGGGCCAGTCCAATAGCCCTGGCATAAGAAAGTAAATAAACATTACACAACAGGACAAGAGTAAATGCTATAAAAGCTCACATTTTTCACTAGTGTTAAGCACAAAAAAGAAAACCATAATCTCTTTCCTTAATACGTTTTTAAAAGTTTAACTAAAAACATGTCCACAATATATTGACCCATAAATACAGTCTTAAGTTTTGAAACAGAACTGAGTGTTTAAACATTAAACGCTATCAAAAGTAGGTACACATCCAGCACTGCCTTGTTGTACAAAATTATAAAGATGAACTGGGAGTCCACATTATGATCAATGTACTATCATTAGTGTCTATGTTGATCATTCAAGTTAATCAACAGACCAAACTGACCTGGATCAAGAGAGAGAGAGAGAGAGAGAGAGAGATTATTAATTAAGGTGATTCTTTTATCACCATTTTACACCACTTTAATACGTGGTGATAAAATTCCCATGGGGAAGGAATAGTACCACATCCCCACAGGCATTTATGCGCACATAGTGCAAGTATTTGATTAGGTCGTCATGTCAAACCCCACTCGGGGCTATAGACATGAAGGTAAGACCGGGGTGAGTAGCAATAGAACCAACACACACTCCACCCTATCATCCAATCAGTGCGAAGAAAGCAGAGGTGCAATGGCACCAGAAAATAGCAAGAGAAAAATAGTTTTCTCATATCGCTATGTTGATGGGCACTGGTCGTGGAAAAGGCGGAAAAGATCCCGGAGGTTGGCCAGCCGATGTTGTAGATGGATGTCGTTTACGCCCTGGAATGCCCTAGCCATATTTATTTCAAATTCAGTCCAGTTTGACTAATGGACAGCCTATAACCAATATTGTGTAAGCCACCTGTGCAATTGTATCAAATAAATGAGGCGTAGAATTTTTTTTAACATCCTAACTATACTAATATTCTAGTACAATAGTGTATATATCATAAGTCCCTAACAAATTTGTTTAACTAATATGTCTTTGCGACATATAAAAATGTAGTCACTGTTTGGTAAATAGATTGTAAATTTTGAGCGGTAGTCAAAATTGATCAAGTCAGGTTTGTCATAGAGATTGTTCAAAGAGGGTTTCTTGTAACCAAAATGAGAACCCTATTTTTCAGGCAAATGAAAGGCAAATGTGAAAATTATTCACATCTTGCTCCGCAGGCATTCTTCTTTCGGGGTGCAGTACGTTAGCAGTTACAGAGTTTCTCATGCGGCTGCCTGTTATCCTTCTGTCTGGTTAATTTATATCTTCTGAGGCCCTGAAGTTTTCCGGGTACCAGTGTTTTGGTCCACGAGGGTCACTCCATGTTCGTCATTGCCTCTAGTGAAGTCATGCGACCTCGTGCTTGGACGTCCATCTTGTTTTCCACATGGCTGCTGCCATTATCCATTGTCAGTATGTCAGAGATTTTACCGCTAACTGGCCCTTTAGTGGCTTGGTTCCACAGTGGTGTTCTCGTACACTACTCCGAGCTTCTTATTACTCTATGGGTGCATTCTATTTTTTGCTATGCACTCCTCAATGGTAATATATATCTGCTGGTTGCCCCGCTTTCACCGTAGCCAGCCACAGTCCCGGTCATGCCTGCTCCGTGTTCACAGCCTGTGACCTGAATCAAACCATGCCTGTGCATTTTAAAGTTCTACAAGGCATCATATTGACCTTGATGTGCATGAGTTGATGTCTCGGACCAAACATTTAATGTTCATGCAATGGGAACTAAGGGCTTTTATGGAGAAAAAAATATTCACTTGAAAAAAATTGTTCTCTTAAATAACTTTAAGAAACATTCTTACTGTATTTGAAAAAAATGAACCATTACATGAGCTGAAAAAATCAATTATCTTGCAGTAGAAGACGAAGAAAACATCCCATTCACCCTGGGCTCAGAAGTGTATGGTCAGTCTCATACTGCCAAAAGAAGCAGTGTTCAGACAGCATCAACAGAGCCCAAGTTTATGGCTAATCTCACATTATTGGCAGCCCATACTGGCACTGATGCAAAACTTAGAGAGCAGTTACATTATTTGGATAATACTTTGGATAATACTTACTCTGGTGTCTTTCTTCTTATCTGAGTAAATTTAGACAATGATAATGTGCATTTTAAACTCAACTGCCACTTCAGTTGCTTCATGATTTCAAGTAGACAAGGAATGCCAAAGTTGTTAGATCTGTGCACTTTCTTGAATGACAAGGAATGCCAAAGTTGTTAGATCTGTGCACTTTCTTGAATGACAAGGAATGCCAAAGTTGTTAGATCTGTGCACTTTCTTGAATGACAAGGAATGCCAAAGTTGTTAGATCTGTGCATTTTCTTGAATGACAATGAATGCCAAAGTCGTTAGATCTGTGCATTTTCTTGAATGAGATGAATTTGTCTACAAATATTCAGGTAAATATGATTATTCATATTTGTTTTGTTTAAAGAAACTTAAACCTTACTTGAATCAAATTTGTCATTGCTCTCCCTGATCAAACAAATGAATGGTGGTCCACAACAGAAACACCAAACTGGTGTGTGTGTGTGTGTGTGTGTGTGTGTGTGTGTGTGTGTGTGTGTGTGTGTGATTTAGATATTTGTTAAACAGCTTTTAACAATTTTAGTTATATCACTATGATGTCTGCAGAGAGGCAGTTTATAGTGATGTCTAACATGTCTCCCACCCAGTCACATTATCCCGACACCAGGCGAACCAGTCCATACATTAACCCCTTAATTCTGAGTGCATAGGGAGGCAATTGCTACTACCATTTTTTTTTTAAGTCTTATGTATAGTTAAAACTCAAAAGCTCCCATATATGAGGCAGACACTCTAACCACTTAGGCTACTAGCGTTGTATTACACCATACTGGAACATGTTGGATATTACTCCTACATTTCTGGGAAATACAAGCGTGTATGAAATTATATGCTTAGTCCTTTATTTTGCATGATTATGCCCTCATATATTCAAATTGTATGCAATAAAATGACCAATTATACTGCGATGTTCACAATTAGATGACCCTGATGCTGCTCTGCTAGGCTGGTCAAGTCCTACTGATTTTTCATTCCTTTGGTTCTCAATGAGGGTCTAGACTAGATTTTTCTGGCTGTAATCAGCACCACACAACAGTTATAAAAATCACATGGTGTCAGCTACTAATGTAATGATTTTCCAATCTAATGGAAAGCCTGAGGGATGTCATCCATTGTAGGATTCTGTACAAGTCCAAGAAATAAGCTTTTACATCCCTTTGTCTTATATTTTCTGGCTAGTTAGAGTTTACACAACTTGAAAATCATCCCTGTGGCATAACTGCATAAGTACAAACATGGTATACCAAATATCCAATATAGCCAATAAGCAAAGTGGGCAACTGGTCAATTTATATCATTTGTTGGGCATGTCCATCTAACAACTACAGCCATTTATATATATGTATATACACAGTTACACATACATGTATATATAAACCCATCAAAACGAAAATACTTTTCAAATCTCATAATCTCATACAGGAAACAGATTTTTTTCAAATTCCACTAATTTGAACTAGTGTATCCCCTAGAGGTGCAATATTGGGGTCAAAATTCCCCTTCATGTCAGAAATGGGCATCCGAATGAGCAAACAAAACAAAGTCTGATGTCAAAACTGGGGATCAAATATAAAATGTGGGGGTCTCTGAAGCACAAATGAGGGTAAATGGAGAGCTGCTTGAAGGATGTTATTTGTTAATTATACATCACAAAGAGGATCCCAAAAGCTGAGGTTTACTTTGAATGGGCAAACATTTTAATTTGTTTGCTTTCCCTTTGGAATGGTGGTAAGTATCCAGGAAGCTATATATGGTCCTTTATAAATAGCCAGTGTAACCAGTGAAGACACCCGGGTAAATTACTTTTCTTTAAAATTATAACCTTATGCAAAATATGAAACTGCATGGGGAGCTCCACCTATGTGGAATGGTTGTACGTATCCAGGAAATGGGATGGTGGTAAGTATCCAGGATATGGAATTCTTGTACCAAACTTTTGATGGGGACAAAAATAGTAAATTAATCAGAACAGAGAAGGTTGCTTTTATTATTCAAACTGATAATGATTACTCTCTGGGTGTGGAGCTAATGAGTTTTATTCATAAAGGTAAATCTATGGGTGTGGAGCTAATGAGTTTTATTCAGAAAAGTAAATCTCTGGGTGTGGAGCTAATGAGGTTTATTCATAAAGGTAAATCTATGGGTGTGGAGCTAATGAGTTTTATTCAGAAAGGTAAATCTCTGGGTGTGGAGCTAATGAGTTTTATTCATAAAGGTAAATCTATGGGTGTGGAGCTAATGAGTTTTATTCAGAAAAGTAAATCTCTGGGTGTGGAGCTAATGAGTTTTATTCAGAAAAGTAAATCTCTGGGTGTGGAGCTAATGAGGTTTATTCATAAAGGTAAATCTATGGGTGTGGAGCTAATGAGTTTTATTCATAAAGGTAAATCTCTGTGTGGAGCAAATAATGTTTTACAAAATAGTCAGTTTCTGGTACGCAAATAAAGAGATTTACTTTCCAATCAATTACATTGAGATGTTAGCCATTCTATGTGTATTACAAGATTTGTATTTAGATCAAAAGAAGAAACAACTGGACAAGACATATGCTACATGTATCTCACATGTTAATCATATGAGTGGAATGCCATCTATTCAGCTGGATCACTTTACCACAAACACGTGGGAATGGTGCTTGCTAAGGGATATATGCAGATCGATGGTGCTGGAAAACAAACATAATACCAGACAAATTTTCTTTTTAGAAACATTTCATACTATTCTAAAATGATGCTAAAGAGAGATGTTTTTCATAACTGTTTACACAATTTTTCATTCCTCTCAGCATCCATAATAAACAATCAAACCATAGTTTCTGCCAGGTTGCCAGAACCAGGTATGTACTTTTGAAAATGATGCATTTTCTTTCTAAGGGCATGGATCAATCCCAAAGATTCTGCCCCACCCCCACCCCCATCCCTCCTCAATCTTAATGGGAAATATTAAATAAAATAGTTGCTAATACCATTAGTAAAGCATTTTTAATAAAAAATTAATTGGACAACACAGTCATGGTTTCCTGGAGATGTCATGTTTGAATTCTCTTCTGATTCGATTTCCAGGACATACAAATCTACTAACCTTTGAAGCCTGGAAACATCTTCACCTAAGATTTGCCATGCACACTGCTGAATCAAAGTTTAATGCCTGTATCTACAAATATAAAACAGTTATGTTTTTTTCCCTTAAAAAATATGTAACTAATGACTGTACCCTTGACCTATGACCTTCTGATCACAGCAGTAACACTATTTGTATCCAATGGTAAACATAATTAGTTTTTTTCTGCTGCCAATTCATCCATGTCAGTAAATAGTACAAATAGATCCAAAATCTTCAGCCACTGATCACTTACTTGAAATTAAAGCTATTTTAAGTGACCTTGACCTTCAAGCTCCCTGGCTATCAATCTTATGGATATTCCACCCCCAACCCCTCCAAAAACCCCTGATGAAATTGTGGCAATGTTGAATGTTCATCCCCTGATGAGAATGGGAGATACTGAGCTTTAAAAATTGTAAATAAAACCTGATGCTTGAGAAGAACAGATGGATGGATGCCAGATCTTGTTCTGAGACAACAAGAACAGTAATATGACCAAAACTGTACTATTCTCCACACATGCACATAGCTTCTGGTATTATTTTAAGTAGTGTATGCAGGCTAATAACCATTATGCAGACTGAAATTGTATAGACACCACCTAATTAGATGGTTTAATTGTATAAACTCTAACTAAATTTCACACAGACAGACTGGTGCTGAATATTGACTGAAGAAAGCTATTTTCAAAATACAATTGCTATCCCAACTACCATATTACTCGCTTATAAGTCATGATATTTTGTTATATAATGCACCAGAAGATTAGAGTCTATCATCTTCATTCTAATGATTATACCTAACAAAATGCATAGACCCATATTTTCCAGTACAATATATCACGACAGATCTGTGATTGCAATTTACATGTACTTGACTGATGAGCAAGTACTGTATACAGTAGGTTTGTATTTGTACAATGCATTTGTCCCCACTGCACACCAACATATCCTGGTCTGAAATGTTTAAAAATTAACAAAACATGCCTACCAGATTTTATTTTTCTACCACAAATGGCGCTTGCTTCATCATGTGAACATAAAGGGTTTCATTGAAAACAGAAAAGTATCAAAGTTTGAAAAGCTGAATAACTGTACAAATTTGCTAAAAAAACTGAATAACTGTACAAATTTGTTAAAAAAAACTGAATAACTGTACAAATTTGCTAATAATTAAATCCATATATGCATCCTAATTCCAGTTATTGATGTTGAGACATTTTTTAACAATTCTGCTAAAAAGATTCTCATGAGTGACAGAGTGACAAGACCAAGTCGGAAGGGTCATTCTGGAAGCCACAGGTTTAAAAATGAGATGAATGGTAACAGATTTCCTAGTGTAAATTTACACTGCCTGTCCCATATCCCATCCCTACACAAATTGGGAAGATGACTCTATATTTAAAAGATATAATAGCATTCTTATGAAATCAGACTAAAACGATTCGGCAATATGCATATATATTCTGATAATGACCAAAATAAATTTCATAGTACCGGTAATCAAATAAAGCTACACTCACAACATTCTGTCATACATAGCATACAATTTCAAGTCAACAGGAGCAAAAACTCTTATAAAATCAATGATTTGCCAAAATGTGCATCTTTCCTTGATGATGATCATGATGATGATCATGATCATGATCATGATGATGATTATATTTCAGTGATCCATAAATAAAAGCAAGATAAACTTTGGGATTAGTGGACCCAAGAAAGATTTTGCTGTTGATCACAGTATTATCATATACTACAAAAAAGGGTAATAATTCTTTAAAAAAAATTGAAGGAGCAGAGTGATTTGTCAATGTACGCCTGTTAAGGTAAAAGTCGTCATATTTCCAAATTTCATGGCAAGTCACACAAAAAAATGTAGAACTAGCTATGATAATATTGTTATGTATTGCGACATGACAAAAAGGGCAATTACTCTAGCAAAACTTCATGGAGCAGAGTGATCTGTCAATAAGGGCATCTTCTTGTAATGAACCACAGGAGTCTGACGTTTTATCAATAAAGTACAGCGAAATGTCTGACAAAATGAAATACCCTTATCAATAATATATATATATATGTGTTTATATATATATATATATATATATATATATATATATATATATATTATTGATAAGGGTATTTCATTTTGTCAGACATTTCGCCGTACTTTATTGATAAAATGTCAGACTCCTGTGTAATGAACATATTATCTGACAAGTTATATGCAATCAGTCAAACACTGTGGCACTCTTTGCATAAATGTCATTGTGTCACACTCTGCTACAAGACAAAAAGGGCAATAACTCTAACAGAAATTGCAGGAGAAAAGTGATTTATCACTAAGTGCATCTTTAGGTGATAAGACACACAAAAATGTCTCATGTTACAGACCCTAGCACTTTTTCCCCAATTATAACAACAACAAAAAAAAATGAAGAAAAAAAAAAAGAACATAAATTCCCCCAAATTAATTTGTACATCTAATTGAGCTGGTTTTGCCAAGTACTTTCAAGTGCTTAGTATGCTAATCATTATATATATATATATATATATATATATATATATATATATATATATATATATATATATATATATATATATATATTAAAAGATACCTACCTACCATAATTGCAAAACATGTGCAATAGGAAACACATATCTCGCATATATCTTTTATTTTCCTAACCACGATATTTACCATGTTTCAACTGAAGAAAAACAAACACCAGCCTAAACCGGTAGCCAAAGTGATTAGAGTGTCAACCTAGGATGCAGGAGGTCATGGGTTCGAACCCCGGCCAAGTCTTACCAAAAACGTTAAAAAATGGTACTAGTAGCTGCCTCACTTGGTGCTCAGCATTAGGTTAGTGTTAGGACTGGTCGGACTGGTGGCTGGATTATGTGTCCGGGTTGGACATCATGCTACATGATTGCAGCATGATGCCTCAGTGGTAGATATCACTATAAACTGCTAGATGGCTGGTACCAATACAAGCTTTTAACTGTACACCACTGCATTAACTGTACACCATTGCATTAACTGTACACCAATGCATTAACTGTATGCCATTGCATTAACTGTACACCACTGCATTAACTGTACACCAAGGCATTAACTGTACACCAATGCATTAACTGTACACCATTGCATTAACTGTACACCAATGCATGAAAACACTCAGGAACTGTTTCTAAAAATGATGAGGTGGATTTCAATTTCAAATCTATTCCATCAGTATTCCAAACTAATTATGTTGCACCAATATTAACTCAACCAAGATGACAAAATTCTCAACTATGTATTATGCAACAAGGACAAACTTTTCATTGTAATAGTTTCTGGGTGAAAACAAGAATGGCTGTCTAGAAACTATTCAATAGCATAATTAGCATGGTTTTATATGAACATAATAAAATGATAGCATAATTAGCATGGCTTTATACGAAATCAATGCAACGATAACATAATTAGCATGGTTTTATATGAAATCAATACAATGATAGCATAATTAGCATAGTGTTTTACAAAATCAACACAACATTAGCATAATTAGCATGGTTTTATACGAAATCAATACAATGATAGCATAATTAGCATGGTTTTATAAAAAATCAATACAACGATAGCATAATTACATGGTTTTATACAAAAATCAATACAACGATAGCATAATTAGCATGGTTTTATACGAAATCAATAAAACAACAGCATTATTAGCATGGTTTTATATGAACATAATGCCAGATTGCAAGAACGCACAATTGTTAGAAATTTAAATAACCCCTTGAAAGATCTTTTCTATTGTTGTATCATGTATGACAGTTGTCCTAGAAAAAGAAATATTTCATTGGAATTGTGTACAAGTTTTGCACCATACAAAGGCTTGTCTGTTTAGCAATCATACTTTGCACTTAGATTACTAAAAGAAGATTCTCATGGGTTAGTGGTTCTTATCGAGGGTTTTCCCAGGTTCTTCCTCCACCATTAATACTGGCCACCATGTATAGCCTATTGTATGCTGAAAAAGGGCATTAAACACTACAACAACAACAACACCAACAACTAACAGAAGAACTATGATGGATCCACATTGTAACTGACATGAGAAAATAAGGGGGTACATGAGAAAGCTTGCCAGTAGCTTCTCATGGGTTGGTGGTTATTCCCATGGTTTTCCAGGGTTCTTCCTCCACCATTTATACTGACTGCCATGCATAGCCTATACTGTGCTGATAAATGTTGTTAAACCCTACTACAACAACAAACACAACAACAACAACAAATCCTCCCAGCCCCACCCCCAATTAAACTGTCAATCAGTAATAGTGTAAAGAGGCAAAATGGTTCCTCACAATTACAGTTATGGGGTGTGTTAAAAGAAAAAGAAAGTTATTCTGGAACTTTAATATTTTAAAGACAATTTAATATTGGCAATATTAAAATATTGAAAGTTAACATTAACCATAAATTGGACACAGCAAAATAGAATTCTGATACATGGCACATCTTTCAGCCTACTCATGATCAGGTTGCAAAATAGTCCAGCCTTCACAGAGACCTTGACAATCTATCACTGTTGATTAAAAATGTCAGAACATCTGAGAATGAAAAGCTACTCTGCAAACTATTCCTTGATAGACCTTGACAATCTATTACTCTTGATTGAAAATGTCAGAACATCTGAAAATAAAAAGCTACCCTGCAAAGATATTTTTTTCTTCATTTTTTTTTAATGTTCTGACATGACATTACTACAGAATTGTAGTTTCAAAAGCAAGTGCATCCCGACATGGATTTGCAAAACATAACATGATTTAAAACTAATTTACTGTCTTATGTCAAGAATAAATATTAGGTTAACTTGTTTAAATTGAGTCAATTTGATGATAATAATTCAACAGTTATAGCAATAACCAATAGAGTCTACTCTTAGAATAAAATATTTTCAGGGAACTAACTGAATGGTACATATCTTGCAACCACTTAACTAAAAGGAGATGATATATTTGGAAAGTGTACACTAGCTACACAGTGAAAGACCACCTGTTTTGAGAGACCAGATTCTCCATACACAGATTTATTGTGTAGTAGTGCGACCTGTTATGAGGGAACACCTGTCTTGAGAGACCATTATTTGTTGGCAGAAGGGATGGTCTTTCAAGACAGTGACCTACTGTAGTAGAAAATAAATACTTTATTTAAAATGCATAGCTTAGCTAGAGGTACAAACATTATTCACCAATACAACCCTCCCACACCCCACAAGCAGAATGATATTATTTTTTAGTTTATAGTTTTTATTTAATTTATGCACATTTATCTCTCAATCTCTCTTTTTCTAAAATGCTCACAAGCACACACAAATACAAATAAACAAATAATTTATTTCTCTAAGTTACTAAGTTAAATTTTATGAAAAACTTAAAGTATTGTGAATTAATACCAAAATAATCCTGAAAGTTCTATCACAAGAGTTCTATCACAAGTCCAAATGTATAGTGTTCTGAATGAATTTCAATACTGAATGTACTGATGTTGCACCAATAGTCTTGAATACGTTAAGAGATATAATCCAGAATGTCTTTGAATGAATTCACAATAGTCCTAAAGGTAAATGAGCACTTTGTAATTCCAATGAATAATTCCTATCAAAATAGATCTGTAAATGATTTATCACTTAGCTTGAAACAGGAATGAATAATTTTATTTCCCACAACCATAAATATAAATCTAAGACACAATAAAATGATCAGAATGTGGGTCACTAGTTCTGTTCCATAACATTCTAAGTTTGTAAATACAGCTGGAATTTGTACTTCATATCAGTAAGCAACCTATTTATAGCTAACATACATTATAAAAATCAGGTACACACAAAAGTTCTGTCCTAAATCATGGACAAAGATCAAGCATACAATATAATTAAATATACATAACAATACACACAACATACACACACATAAGACAAGTGACAACACACATAGAAGACACATACCAACATACACACACATATCTATAATGAAGAGCTTCAAATATATTCCTGCACAAGGTATTTATTGCAACCTTTTAAACTATCAATATTATAGGTGGTTTTAAAGTTAGGGTAGGTAGATATTTTGTTTTAAACATTATTTTTAAAAATCATTTAAACATGTCATTTGTACTAATTGTCTCAAGTACTGGGCTAAGCATTCTCAATTAGATGCGCAAATGAACCTTGGGAATTTTTTTTTATTGACCTGGGATGAGGGATGGGGAAGTGCCAAGGTCAGCAATGAAAAACAGGAGATGGTCGGCCAACCAGAAACACAACAATTATTTTTTTTTATATAATTTGCAAGGAAAATGAACCCAATATTATATCATCAGAACACATCAAATAAAGTAGTAGTCTAAAGCCTATGTGACATAATGTAATAGTCTAAAGCCTATGTGACATAATGTAATAGTCTCAAGCCTATGTGACATAATGTAATAGTCTCAAGCCTATGTCACATGATGTAATAGTCACAAGCCTATGTGACATAATGTAATAGTCTAAAGCCTATGTCACATGATGTAATAGTCTCAAGCCTATGTCACACAATGTAAGTCTCAAGCCTACATCACATGATGTAATAGTCTCAAGCCTATATCACACAATGTAAGTCTCAAGCCTATGTCACATGATGTAATAGTCTCAAGCATATGTCACATAATGTAAGTCTCAAGCCTATGTCACATGATGTAATAGTCTCAAGCATATGTCACATAGCATCAATGTGTTGTCAGTAAATAAAATTAAGAAATATTATACATGTAATTATTAATTAGTTTAATCCATAGATAGAAGAATATTTGAAAAATTACATATATAATTCAGTAATTGCAACCACTGATACCATTTCTTTATTTCAAATCATGAAATACATTTTTTAAAGTGTTTTTTTCTGTCTTGTTTATTTTATTGGTATCATTTTTTCAGCATTTATGTTAACTAGGTATTCAGCACAAGGTATTTACCAAGAAACTAATAAATGTGCTCTTCACTTATAGATCATCGAGATAATGCTTTAAATTAAACTCGGGATACTACTGACATGAAACTTTTCCTGAGAGAAAATAGTAATGTGCTCTGTGTACCTTTAAAGCTATATTTATTTGCTAAGTTATAACATTTATGTCACATAATGTAATGTAATGTTGGGGATTCGAATTTAAATTTTAAATATCTTGTGAATGTGATTCAGAATACTTTTCTTTACTAAAATTATTTAAAGGAATGATAATAAGTTTTAAATAAAGAATACAAATCCACATTAACAGACTTCAGGTGGAGAAATTTAGTACTGATCAGAATTTTGGAACACAATAAAAAAAGGTTTTGAAAACTGTCATAGATGAAAAAGATTGAAAACTTGGCAAAATCAAACCAAAATGCTATAGTACCCAAAATACCTCATTTTTGGCATCCTACCTTGTGAAAGTTTGCAATGTACAAAGTTTATTTCAGTAGACAAACTTATATTTCAAAACATCATTGGTTATCTACAACAACTGAGTTCACACACACACACACACACACACACACACACACACACACACATTTAATCGACTGCTCTTGTGAGGATGGTGCTTTTTTTTTTAGCTTCAAACACATCATTGGTAGGAAATTTTAATCTAAATACTGTACCCTTCAAAATGTCAGTTTAATTGGTTTTAATAAGCATGATTGATACAGCGAGGGCGTTACATTTCGTCCCAAAAAGATTTAAAACGTTAAGAAAATAAATAATTCATAGCAGCTGTGGACTACATATTACAAACCCCTGCTGTTTATGCAATTTTACGTGCTCACAGTTATGGATCATTGCCATCTCTCTTCTGCGTGTGTTCGAGTCTGTGTTTGGTCAATGTGGGCATGTGAGAAAGCTTGCCAGTAGCTTCTCGAAGGTCGGTGGTTCTTTCCGGGGTTTTCCCAGGTTCTGGTGGTTCTTTCCGGGTTCATCCTGCAATATTTTACTAGCCGCCCTGTAAAGGCAACATCGTATACTATGATATATGCACGCTATTCTGTGCTGCAAAATTTCTCACGAAATCGCTACCTTCATAACGCTGCAAAATACTATATTGACCAGGAAAATGCGACAAAAAGCAAAGTCTAATGGAGTTAAAAGCTATTAACTGATTATATAAACGTCAATAAATTGTTTCTCATCATCCGAAACCTTGGCTATACTCCAGCAGAATAGCGTGCATATACTGTAGTATACGATATTTACACAACTAACACAATTCCTTGTCGCTACATTTACCACGTGCTTATGCGACATTATTTCCTTCTCATGTTAAATACTTACCTATATCAGCATCATTTACTGGCATAAATTCTCCTTTTGTCGCCGCCATATCAGCAAAATTGGCAAACATCTACGACAGCAAAGATGCAAATTTGCACCACAGCCTCCTGGAAACGATCGATTTTGTGTGGAAGGGAGATAAGTTCAACGAAACGAAATTCACCCAGTGTTAGGTCCCCTCTTCTGTTAAATTTAGTATAATAAGTCTTTCTTCCCCTCACACATCACCCTGTTTTAATTCATTTACTTGAGCTGTCTGACTATTCAGCCAGTAGTATATGGTGTCTGTCAAAAATAAATCCTTCTGTCCATCCATCCATCCATCCATCCATCCATCCATCCATCTATCTATCTATCTATCTATCTATCTATCTATCTATCTATCTATCTATCTATCTATCTATCTATCTTTATAAACACAGTTTAGATTTAGTCTCTAGTTATTGCATATATCTTGTGAGAAGTGTGCTTTTGAATGAGTCTATGTAAACCTCTGTTGTTGCTCTTCCTTATTGAAATACATATTGGAATTGTATGGGAGACTTGGTTACGTTGGTTAAGGGGCGTGTTTTCCAGACAAAGTTTCTTGGGATTTAATATCGCCTCATCGACAACTGTAATCAGTCTAAGTTTTTCTGCAAGAGAAACCAGAATAGGCTATGGGGAATTTGCAAGAAATTCCCTCGTAAAACTGTTGTCCAAGGAATCAGATGCACTGATTTGGATAGACGTTTGAAGCAAATGGAGAAAATAGCTCTTGAGAATTGCTTTCCTGAGAGTGCAAGCCTGAGACGTACAATTATGTGACGTAATCCTGCGACTTATAAATACTGAATGTCCTGGGACGGATTGTTGAGGGTGGAATCCGCAGATCCAGGCGTTTGAATAGCTACAGTGGAAGTCGAGCGAATCAACGAAAATGTTATGCAATCATACAAGACGCTGACTTCGATTGTTCACTCGATCCTTTGATGAACTAAATCTATCAGTAAACAGATCAGCTATATTAGCTGAATCCATTTGTGCTTTCCTTTGTAATTCGAGAAAGTTTTGTTTTCTAAAAGCTGAGATATTCCTAATGTAATGACTTCGCATAGTTGTTTTATGTAATTGATTAAATTGTTTGTTTACCTGAACGAGGGCTCGTGTTTGTTTGTTCTATATATCTGCTCAGATCTCTGTATATTTCATCTATAAGTTTCACCACTTATATTTACTCGAACCGGGCAATTACATCGAGGGCGGTCTACCTCTAGATAACGAAACCAAATTAAGCGGGACACCCAGTCAGTAAAGAAATATACCCGGCATCCCGACAGTAATATGAATTTACCTTTGTTGCAACAGGGTTCCAACATACCCATGTTAGATTGATATTTTTTCCCAGAGTGGTTGATAGTGTTAAACGTATGAACTAATAAAACTTCCAATTTCGGCAATATCGGACCTTAAGTCAGTTTTATTACAAACACGTTAGCATGAGTTTAGCTAGCACTGTCAGCCGTTAGTCTCTCATTCTGAGTTCTAAGTCATATGTTTTCTTACTCAGATTTTTATTGGTGTATAAGCAAAACCGCTCTAAGCTTTGAAATTACTTTTAGACTCACATGTTTGTAAAGTTTTTTTTTAAAAAAAACAGTAGCAAGTGGTTCGGTATTATTCACATAAGTCTACACCTTACTGGTTTGAAAACATGAAGTGTTCTTTTTGCTGTTCTATACGATCTATTTTACCTACTAAAATTAAACCTTCGTAAAGTTATGTTTTTGGTATGTACTATACTTGTATTACAATATAAATCTTTCTGACCCATATATCACACTCGATCGACTTTGTATGATACAGAGCTTCTAGACAAAAATCATTTGTTTTCAAATCATTTTGCAAGATACACTGATGCTAAGATAAAACGAAGGTAATTTACTTTATTAATGTATTCCTCCTTTCTTTCCGTAGCCATTATGTGAAGGAAATTCAATTAAGATTTTATCTATCAGTATGCAGTCAAAATGTTGTTTTGGTTACATGACATTGGTGAAAATCAAGAAAAATGGATATAGCATTCTAGACACGTAGGTGGGTCAAATAAGGTTGGGGTTTATTTAACGATCCAGAGTGACATATTTTAAACCAAATAGTATGACCTCGATGATAAACTGATATTAAAGGCCAAAAATACGTAGTGTTACAATGTTAAACGTCCCGCCAAACAGACCCAGTAATGTATGTATAAGTTATTTATAGGGTACATGTTAAGTATAACCCTAACTTACAGGGTAGCATGCCAAATAGACTTGTATAGTATTGATGATTTTATTTCTCCTCCCTCAGTCCCATGCTTTTTTATATTAATAACGTTTTAGTGATTATAATTATTGAAAATTATCATCTAAAAAGAAAAAACGAGGATAGAAAAGGGATAATTGGTATGTTCGGACCAGGAAGAGTAATTTTTGTTTGCAAGGAATTTAAATGTTACTTTTTTCATCCTATCTCTGGTTTTCATAAGTAACTATGAGTGCTGGTCCGTCCAAAATGGCGGGTAAGTTAACAAATATAGGAGTATTGGAATGTATGGAGGAGTATTGGAATGTATGGAGGAGTATTGGAATGTATGGAGGAGTAATGGATTGTATGTCACAGTGTGAAACAGTTTTAACAGTACATTATGCATTAGACCTTATATCTTATACTTTGCAATACATTACTTTATCCAATGACCCATATTTATCTCTCTCTCTCTCTCTCTCTCTCTCTCTCTCTCTCTCTCTCTCTCTCTCTCTCTCTCTCTCTCTCTCTCTCTCTCATGTATTTTATAATGGCCATGGAATTGTCATTATTAATAATAATTACGTAAAACAAATGTAGAACTATAGTGTATCCTCTTCCTGTATCTTCATATGGTACATTTCACTCATCGTATGTAGGATCTAGTTTGACCATTTCAAAAGTGAGTTTTGCAGTTTTCAAATAAAGAACATAAATATAAAATGTTGCAAACTTACAAACGAATCTGAACTCTACATAGAATCATTCAGCAATAGTTTCATGCTTCTTCTTGAGTAAGCAAAGTTGCTTCCCAAACTGAGGAATACATATTCGCATGACTTAGCACTGACCAAATATACAAGATTCAAGACCAGTATTAGCTGAATGTTTCTAAAATCTAACGATAATTATGATTCTCCTGAACATCATACAGGACTCTACTTTTAGAAAAGTACAAGTATTCATTTTTTTCATCCATCTTTTCTGGACTTATCGTTCCATCAACTAGTCCGAATAATAAGAATTGTCAGCGATATAATTATTTTCTATTCGGGATGCTATGGGGATGGGTTTTAATTTCTTTATACGGAAATACACCCTATTAATGGATGTATATGTTAATTTTTGTTTATCATGAATTTTATTATATTTGTTCTACTACTTTTTCTACATCCTTGTCTTCATTAGTAGCTATTAGTACCTGACATTAAAAATGGGATGTAGATTAGTCGATGACGCATTCTTTCAGCAAGGAAACAATGAACATTCGTGAATTTTGTCACATGGGAAAATAAACTGCAAGAAAATAATGATCAGCCAATAGCCAAATTTCTAAAGAAATAATGATAAAATGTTGTCAACACCGGGAGTGGTTATCTGTTTCGAAAACTATAAGTGTTGTAACAATGGTATATGAACCTCAATCAAAAATCATATCTTTGTACATTAATTGCCAACTGCGATTTGCTAAGCCACCAGGGAACAATATTAAAATGAACTTCTTAGGCTTGTTGAATCCAGTTCACTAGCTGATTTACAGGAAATTGACTGAATGTTATAAACTGATGACTCAAGTCAAGGTATATTCAAGCAGTAATGTGAAGTTTATCTTTGCATGTCTAATACCTTGGAATACGATCCTCTTATTATGTGAAAACAGTTCCTTGACCAAAATAAAATCCACCTTATATTTCTATCATCAATGACACATTAAGAAAAAATATTTCATTGGGCTTTTTTTAAAATTATCCATTCTTTTTAGCAAGGACATAGGTAATTCAATAAAGATGAGTTTGCTGATCTGATGTAATTAGACATTCTATTTTGAAATTGCCGTTGAAAATATATAACATTCGAAACGTCGAGAATCAATAGATGCTTAACAAGAGAAAAGACAGGAATTTATCAGTCTTATATTAATCTGTCTTCTAGTTGACCAGTCTTCAACTTACCAGTCGTCTGGTCAATCAGCCTTGTTTTAATCAGTCTTGTAGTTAATAAATCGTCTAGTTGACCAGTCTTCTATTTACCAGTCGTCTGGGCAATCAGTCTTGTTTTAATCAATATTGTAGTTAATAAATCGTCTAGTTGACCAGTCTTCAATTTACCAGTCGTCTGGGCAATCAGTCTGGTTTTAATCAGTATTGTAGTTAATAACTCGTCTAGTTGACCAGTCTATTTACCAGTCGTCTGGTCAATCAGTCTTGTTTTAATCAGTATTGTAGTTAATCAGTCTTCTAGTTGACATGACTTTAATTAATTTAGTCCTTAAGTGGATCAATCTTTTAGTTCATCAGTCCCAATGCACTTAAGTTCTCTAGTTAATTGGTCATCTAGCTAATTAGTCTTCTATTTATCAGTCATCTTTTTTAGTCATACTTATTGTGACTTGCAATGTTAATAGCTACAACATTTTACATCGTTAATTTGATTAAGCATCCATGTGTACAAATCTGAATATTAGTATTTGTCACGAACTGTTTGCATGTAAATTAATGTGGAATAGAAACTAAGCGTAATGACGAACCAACAAGATGTAATTAAAATATTTTAATATATTTAGAGTTGATCTAAGTCATTATTATGATTTAGTAACAGCACCGACTATAAACTCTCTCTCTCTCTCTCTCTCTCTCTCTCTCTCTCTCTCTCTCTCTCTCTCTCTCTCTCTCTCTCTCTCTCTCTCTCTCTCTCTCTTATCCATAGGTCCATAAATATCTTGGGATGACACAAACTAAAGTTCCCTACGTTCGTCTTCATAGATCGTAGTCCGTATCTTACTACGATAATCGAACGACAGAGGCTATTAGACATTTTCGTATTTAATTAATAATAATCTATTTTTAAAACATTAACAATTGATTATTAAAAATACTTTTAAGAAATATCAACAAAAACAAAGCTTTAAATAATCATATTGTGTGTACCACGTAACCGAGGAATTCACATTACAATGTCGACGTGTTTTGCAACTTTATATCATTGATAAACATTGAAGATTAATCCCAAGGTAAATGCACAGGTTATGTTACTACAAACCATGTTATTTTAGGTTACTTGGTGTAATGTTCATTTCAAGGTTTAAATCCAGCCCAATTTCCTTTTTTTTTTCACTCCTCATTTCTGCATATTTTGTCCGTTATGCATGAGAGAGAAGGAGCAAACAGAAAGGATTGTGATGAAAATGTGAACCATATTAAATTCATTTAGAAAACATGGATTATTAATAATTTGATCATTATTTTCACACATGATTAGTGAATAATGTGTGAAAATCCATCATTGATGTAAAATCCACTGCAGAAGTTCGCTAAAATGTTTATATATGCGTATTATTACTATTATTACACCAACATTTTGAATGCCATGCTATTTTTAGTATAGATAGATAGATAGATAGATAGATAGATAGATAGATAGATAGATAGATAGATAGACAGACAGACAGACAGACAGACAGACAGACAGATAGATAGATAGATAGATAGATAGATAGATAGATAGATAGATAGATAGATAGATATATAGATAGATAGATATAATGTCGGCCAATTCTGCGATATGTCATTTCTGTGAACATTGGATCACGTGTTATTTTTGGTCAAAATCCATTATGTATCAAGAATAAATCATCGTACTTTAATTAAGGAAAGTGATATTGATAAAGTGTATAAAATAACCCACATTTCGACTCGAAATGCATATGAAAATGTGATTTCCAACGGTCAACACGAAGACCAATCCGGGACCTTCTTAAACATGTAACCCAGAAAATCCTATTTACTATGTATTTTTTAGAATCATACATATAAATGTATTATATAAAAGACTGAAATCTATACCTTAACACAATTCTGCATCTTAATCCAAGTTTCTAATTTTGCACGAAGTTGTCACACACGTACAAAATCATCTGCTACCAAACTTGCGAACTTGCCGCTAGATCGAGATTCTCAAGAAATTCCCGTGCTTCCAGTCTGTTTCTGAACTTTTTAGTAAACAGGACTTTGCAAACACATTACATCCTATTCATTGTTGTTTCTCTTCCACATAGCAACGTTTCTTTTTTCTTTTTTTTATTTATAAAATGTTGAACTTTACTAATATTTTCTCAAGATCGGTTTAGTTTGCCTAATATTTCTTGCCATTTATTGTCATTGTTACGTTGAATTTTTTAAAACCACCTATAAATCTGACTTTATTACACGACTAAACTGCTGACAGAAACAGTCCAAAGTAATGTATTTCATTTCCATAGCTCGATGGATAAACATTACATCTTTTCAAAGCTGTGCGCAGAATAAGCCGACATATCGCGTGTCATCAAAACACGGAGGTGGTATCTAGTATGTTCAAAATTAAGAATAATTTCAACCGAATATTCTGGTGACAACTGCCTCTTTTCAAATGGTAAGCATTGCAGTACTTTATTTTCGTCAATCTGTCGAATTCGGTATGCGTTTTGCTTCAATATTGGAGACGGAAAACTTAGGTGCACAGAAATGCCCGACAGCATTGTATATATTCAGAGAAATGTTTAAATAGACATGAACATGTCATATGAGAATTGCAACAGTAGTATTGGGGATATTGTGAAGAAAGCATTTTGTGCAGACAAATAATAACTTCTGGCAATGTCTATTACTGTTCCAGAAATTATTTTTTTCTTTTTTCTTGACCTGGTAACTATTTTTGCAGTATCTGTTACTAATCCGTAAATAATTGTAAATTTCATTGCGTAAACAGTGACGTCAACAATGACGAGTTTGAAGCCGATAATATAACAACCTTTTAGTCTTTGATTTATCGTTTACTCTAAAAGAAATGTTTGACGTTGTATCCGGTCATCATTTCAACTTCGATTTTTCCATTGCATATGCATATGTTGGTATATGTAAAGCCAACATCAGTCCTGACAACTTACCGACGATTCACTGATAATGTGACAACCATTATACCGACGGCTCAGAAAACATCTCGGAAATGCATTAAACGCCGTTGAAACCACTTGTGTACATTGTAGAATTGTTTTACGAAAATTACCTACTGTAAATTTGGTTCATGGAACTGTCAGAGATGAAACCCAGTCGGAGTACGAGTAGAAACAGCCATAGCAGCTTACATCATTCCAATCAGATTATTGGAGGTAGGTTCCATTGAATATTTAAACTTGAAAATATCAGTTTGTTTAGGGTTTACATTAACACGCACGCACGCACGCACGCGCACACACACGCACGCACGCACGCGCGCGCGCGCACGCACGCACGCACGCACACACACACACACACACACACACACACACACACACACACACATACATACATACATACATACATACATACATACATACATACATACATACATACATACATGAGCCAGGTGAGACACCCGTTTTATGCTTTTGTCTCAGGTTTGAGGAGGCTTCCTTGAGGTAACAGACGATACCAATATAATGCTATCCTAGCTTTGAATTGCTTTCCTTTCATGTGTCTTCTTTAACTTCGAGATCTTTCAGGTATTGCTTTCAGTGAAAACGAAACAAATATTTTGGAAACAAATTTTATTAAGTTGTAACCGAGTTATCTTACAGGAGGAGACTTGTGGTACATGGAATACACCTCCTTGCGCATAGTAATGTTATAAAGAATTTGTTTGCTTGTTCAGAGGGTTTTAAGGCACATCAACAAATAAAAGCTGTATCGTGGCGGAGCAAATTGAGGTATTGTTATATGCCAAGGGACAAACCATGGCAGACGAGGCATAGTTTCTGCTGTATGCAAACCAACACACTTCTGTTCGATAATATTACAAATTGAATCGAAGAAAAGACAATCTAACTGTGTTGAATGAATGGAATCTTCATAGGAGTGCGAAACCGAGCATTAGCAGATTTGTTAAGGTTACCGAATAACATTTATACTAAGACAATAACGCCCACTTATACGCACGCAATAAAAAATGCGTTGAGATTGCTTGATCCACATCTGGCCTCCAATTCTACAAATTGCACTCAAACTTGCCAATGCTTATCTCTTTACTTTCGCGGTCTGATTAGCCTGCGTTAATTCCCTACTAATTCTACGTATTAAATCAGGTAAGCGAACGACCTTTTTGCCAACTGACCTTGAAAATATAATTATATTCAACATAATTTCATTGACGTTAGGATACACATAATATATCGAATTAGGTCTGACGGGGCATAATTGGTATCTTGCTCCCATACTCCGCATGACGAATAAATCAACGGAATTTCACACTTTGGCCTTGGATATTGGGTCAAGGTTACGAGAACACAAATATTTTGCAGATCTGGTTTGGTTCTTTGATATATAGGATATTTTTAACAAAAGCCGAAGTCCTTTTCAAACCACAAAATGTCGCCTTATTCCCTAGAAAATGTATCAAGTTCACTACCCAATCAATGGTTAGCAGAGGTAATCAAGCCTTAATTCTCCATCACGGCATTTAAATATAGTAAGAATGGTTTACTTGGTATAACGTTACCAATTGCGCAAGTCCAGGTAGATGGAGCTTAAGGTGTAGGGAACCTTGCATTCAGAAATAAACAACAACATTAGCTAGGATTGGTGGATTATGTAAGAATTGTACTTTCTGTTAGGCTTAAAAAAAAGTTTAGCCTCTTGGCAACATGTGAATTTATGCTAATTCCTAAACAGATCATATTTTGTATTTTTTATGATTTTTAAAAAATGTGAGACACATGACTGAAAATAGGTATGTTCTGACTAGATAACTCATACCCCTGTCTAGTTCCAGCAGAGTTATATCTCCTATATGCAATGGAGTACCTGATTCTGTTATTGTCAAATTGACAATATAACATTCTTCTCTATGACTATGTGTGACATGCATGCTGAAATAGGATGGAAAGTATATTTATTTCACAAAATATTAGCATTGAGGTCTATGGAAAAACAATTGGTACCGTGATTCCACTTGAATATCATCGAGATAGTTTGTTTGCAAGCTCATCGTAATGGACAGACGTGATACATGATAACAACGTCTCCCTCTCCCCATATGGGTTGTTGGAGACAGCTCTATTTGAGTAGAGACACAAGTGATGTGCTATTAATAAGGAAAATAACTCTCATTCCCAAAGTCTAAGCATATTTCCACCCAAATGTCCATAGTTGTAAGTACATATCATGACCCATCCACACATTCTCGTAGCGTGAAAAAAGTTATTTTCATTTTTCTTTAAACTTAAGATGACTAGATATTTAACAAATGCAGGTACAAGACAAATACTGGTACCAATGAAAATATTTTGAACAAGGATGAATTATTTACTTAGTAAAATGATATTGAATCAGGTACATGTACTTAAGCGTCTATCTGGGATGAAACCGCCATTCCACTGTTACGACTATTCTGCATTATCATAATTGAACACGTGCACTTGTTACCGCCACTACCTCTCATTTACCGTCTATTAACTACACATTGTTGGTCTTTTTAATTCTTTTCTTCTTCTTTTTTGTAAGGCAAATCAGAATACAAATTTTAGACTACTAATGGAAGAACAATCCGGCTTTTAACACCTAAACACGAAAGGAAACCGTTGGCTCGATATCGATTAATGGGATACTCAAACACCTCAAACGTAGCTCAAAAGCCACATATCAGTTTTGACAATCAAATTAGGTTTTCCATTGTATATAACGGTACTGTTCATTTTTAAATCGGCACATCCGATCAACAGAATAGTTAGCAAAATATGAAATGAATTCGATATATTGCGTGATTAAGGATGTTATTCCAGTTATCTTTTTGTGTGTCAAAATTAGTACGAAATTTGCCCCTTTTCTTCAAACTTAAATTCGTTTTTGATTACGTTATGTGTTTCATGCGCAATCGCACACACTAGTCATGCAAGATTGAAAAAAGGAAATAAATTTAAGAACCAAGAAAAGATAGGAGAGAGGATTCCATATCACATATAATGGCTTTTCATGTGGCGTCTAAAAGGGTTCCATCACTTATAAAAGATAAAACCAGCTAATTTTAAACGGTGCGTGATGAAGGCAGCCATATCGTTTCATTACTAAACGCTCTAAATAAGACTGTTTGATTTCAAAATTTATGAAAACAGTAAAAATTACATCAAAGAGTCTATTAATTACGACTGATTGTAACTCGTAAATTTGCAGAGATGAGAATGGGTTGATATTAAACTAATAACCTACAATATTAGTAAATAACAAACTTCATTTTGCTATTGACTACTATAGAATAAAATCATTTTTTGTTTCGAGTGATTTTCAAATTAAATTTTGGCAAATACATACAGACCGGCAGTCATTCCGACAGGTATGAAACAGACGCTGCGTTCTTTCATATAACATATCGTTATATTTATATGGTTATATTATAATTGGTTATATTTGTCAGCCGAAACAGAAGACGGAGAATCATCTAGGATCGGTTGTTGCGGTTGGATTCTGACGATCTGCTCCTTCTTAATAATTCTAGCGACTATTCCTTTGTCGCTTCTATTCATAATCAAGGTAGGTAGAAAGATTTTTTTTCCTTGTTTCCTTAGTCACTTCTGCTCAAGGTAGAGAAAGATGTAGAGAAAACTATTCTATTTGATTAGAAAAATGACTATGATTATGTTCTTAACCAGGATTACTTACCTTTGCTTCTGCTAATGCAAAGAATCAGTAATGTAAATAATAATCGAAATAATATTAAATTTGAATTGTTATATGATGAACCCAAAAAATCTCGAATTTTTAACGGTCATTGACGACATCGATAAAAAAAGCTTTTGAGCTGCATTTTTTAACTGTACACCAGTAATGTTGTTGATGTTGCAATAATCTAGTTCATGTGTGATGTTCGATTTATAGTTTTGATAGATTAGCCTATAGGTTTTAGATGCGTTTAATGGGATTTATCTTCTATCCTTTGGAGTATGTATATTTTTAAACACTGCATGCAAGTTCGAATTTAAAATCCACTCGTGCAGATTGATTTAGCTGCGTAACGGTTTGGCTTATAAATTGAATTTTATGTATATCCTTTGAGCGTCGAAGCAAGAATAGAAATAAATTGAAACATCAGTTAAATTAAAGTATGTATATATGCTGGCCCGCACCTGGGGGGGGGGGGGGGATGGGGCAACCATGGCACTTGTCAGGGACCCGAGCTTGATAGGCACATATACGCACATATTTGAAACACGAAAGGGGCCCGAACTCTGTCAGCTGCCTGGGGCCCAGAATTTCCTAGGTGCGGGCCTGATGTATGTACATATGTATGTATGTATGTATGTATGTATGTATGTATGTATGTATGTATGTATGTATGTATGTATGTATGTATGTATGTATGTATGTATGTATGTATGTATGCATGCATGCATGCATGCATGCATGCATGTATGTATGTATGTATGTATGTATTTAGGTTTACATACATGCATGCATGTAAGATAAATGTTTGTGCGATAAAGTTAAAAGTTATTTTATTGTTATTTTATGTACAATAGTTCCAGTGAACTTTATAATATGTATAATCCAAACCCGACCTTAGTTAAATAAAGTTTGTCTGATGTCAACGTTAATAGTGATTTTTTCAAATTATAAATCTGATATGTTATAGGCTTAGCGCGTGGTACATATATAACAAATTTTCATTAGGAACAAAATGAAGATTTTTGTGAGCATTAATTTATATTTACCACTTATTTGTACATCAGCCAACAAACACAAACAGTATCCTCTCAGTATGGCCGTCCAGGTAAATATTACACGCAAGGGGTCTCATTGCACACCTGCATGAGCGTGGCATGATATATCATGTTTACCATATTTTCTCAGACATCAAGACAACCGATGTTTCCAACTGTATGTTCTCAAAGGCGCGAATACAATTTTGTTTTCTCTCTGATCACCTAATGACCACACATCGCGAAATTCCTAATTCACACTTCCTTATTTGTTCCTTCAGTTTTAAATCTGCATGAATTATCAGTAACCCTATTCGAGACGAATGTTAGTACTTCATGCCATGCAATAAAAAGCACGACCTAATTACCTAACACAAAGAATTATTCTTTATCAAATATCTTGACACGTATACCAAAAAATACCCAGAGAATTTCTTTATGTTAAAAAAAACTAGGGAGGAACAATTTTACAAAATTAATTCACGCCGTCATAAACGCTCGTGAAGCTAGGCTGCACAATGTACGTTAACCCCATGAAATTGGATTAATACAATATCTTCCCAGCACAGACTACCTTTAATCAACAATGAATCACTAAAATCTAGCAGAACTGTTAATGGAGATGTAAATAAAAATAGCGCATGCCCTATGACTTTTACAATATTCATGACGAGTAGGGGGGGGGGGGGGGGGGGCGAGTGGCCGAGTGGTCTAAACCGCTCTTCGTTACGGATCACTGCCATCTCACATCTGTATGCGTGGTTTTGAGTCTCAGATTCGGCCAATATGGGTATGTGAGAAAGCTTGCATGTAGCTTCTCTTGGGTCGATGGTTCTTTCCGGAGTTTTTCCCTGGGTTCTTCCTCCACCATTAACACTGGCCGCCATGTATGCCTATCGTGTGCTGAAAAATGGCGTTAGACCTCAATATAACAATAATATTCGTGATGAGTCTGGTTCTGTGCATGAAAAAATATGTGCGTGGTGTGGGAGTTTTATCTTCCTCGCAAAATAAATGCCCACTGCATGCCCGTCGCTATAGCTGTTTATCGACAGGACCAGGTCCTATAACTATTCAAACGAAAGGTCGAAATTGAAAGGTCATTTAAATAGCTCTACAACCTATATTGAACAAAAATACACATACTTCGTCTGACATGCGTGGAAGAGAACAAAAAATCGTCGATATAATTTGTATTTACTTAGCAAAAGGACACATTGAACCAAATAATAACACGTTTAAATACCCCAATAAATAATTCGTTTGAAAAGCCAAATAATTAACACATTTTCTGTTATAAAGCATCAAACTTGTTCTAATCCAGGTTGTCGAGGAGCACGAGAGAGCGGTTATCTTCCGATTGGGCAGGCTCTTATCAGGAGGAGCAAAAGGTCCAGGTTGGTACCAGTAATAAGCCAATTTAAAGGGGCAGAGGACAGTTTTTAACATACACCTACCTAATATAAAAATTCATAAAAAATAAAATACATGGGTGAGATATAAATGAGGTCCATTTTTATAAGTATAATAAAGCAACGCACAAGAATATCATTCACTTGATCTGACAAGTCAAAAGAAATTCAAAGAACAAAATGTTGATGCACCCCTCCCCCAAATTTATACATGCATTTTTCATGTTCAAAGGTATTTTTGAGAACACGTGGTGCTCACACAAGCCATCTCCCTGGGTGATAATTTTGAAAAACATTATGTACTTAATAGTTTGGTACAATTCAAAACAGTTGTCATCCAATCAGTGTTTGAAATATTCTACTTGACTTCAACCGATGTGTCTACTGCTATAAGTAGTTAGCTTTGCTTCCTAGCCGACTATTGATATTTCACTGGCTACATTCGATGTACTGGCTACATGAGGTGTACAGGCCTAAATCAGTTTAAAGAACAGCACAAGCCGGAAAGACCAAATTCACAAATGTGACCATATCTTTAATTATTACACAATGGTAGCTCCAAAAGTCACACCATACCTTTAAGTTAAGAAATTTGCCACTGCCACTTAAAAGAGGGAAGGAATCATGTAGGGAGAAGCAGTGGGAGAGGTGAATTGAAGCGTTAAGCGTTGTGGTTTTTGAAGAAACCATGCCTAGACGTTGTTAAGCATAATTTATTCGTACAAATCTCAAAACTCACGACGATAAACTAATATTAGATACATAATGTTAAGGACTATTTTAAAACTATTTTTGAAATAAAAGAAATCAAATCAACAATCTTTGTTAAAATCTCGATTTTTGTTTTCTTTCTCATTTATCTTGCTCCATACAGAAGAGAATTGTACTTGCTCAAAATTTAGTCTGATTACAACGAAAACTCAACAGTTACGTAAGAATTACTCAATGCTGGGACGGACGGGGTGGGGCTGTGTTTCGTGAGAGTGAGTGTGTGCACCCTGGTTTTACTACTCTGGCCGACACGTAAGCGTTTTACCCATTATATTTTTTTTTAAGTATTAGGAGGTATGCAAAAATATATCGTCAAACCCAAAGAGATACCGTCCTTATTGTTTATAAGTCGAGTCCAAATGCAGACGGCACAGACTTATATCTGCTTGAGCATAATGTGTAAGCATGCCTGAGTTGTGCGGTTTATTATGTGTAATCAGAAGGATGAAAACATATACCCTCATCTGTTACTCCATTTTGCGACGGCAAATCAGGTTCTATATTGTGTGCAGTTTGAACTCTACTTAAATGCGAAGATATAATGCATCAAACATGGGGAAATGTAAAAACATGTATTGCTCTCATGAATGCATGAAACATGGGGAAATGTAAAAACATGTATTGGTCTCATGAACGCATGAAACATGGGGAAATGTAAAAACATGTATTGCTCTCATGAATGCATGAAATATGGAGAAATGTAAAAACATGTATTGCTCGCATGAATGCATGAAACATGGGAACATGTAAAAACATGTATTGCTCCCATGAATGCATGAAACATGGGGAAATGTAAAAATATGTATTGCTCTCATGAATGCATGAAACATGGGGAAATGTAAAAACATGTATTGCTCTCATGAATGCATGAAACATGGGGAAATGTAAAAATATGTATTGCTCTCATGAATGCATGAAACATGGGGAAATGTAAAAACATGCATTGCTCTCATGAATGCATGAAACATGGGGAAATGTAAAAACATGTATTGCTCTCATGAATGCATGAAACATGGAGAAATGTAAAAATATGTATTGCTCTCATGAATGCATGAAACATGGAGAAATGTAAAAATATGTATTGCTCTCATGAATGCATGAAACATGGAGAAATGTAAAAATATGTATTGCTCTCATGAATGCATGAAACATGGGGAAATGTAAAAACATGTATTGCTCTCATGAATGCATGAAACATGGGGAAATGTAAAAACATGCATTGCTCTCATGAATGCATGAAACATGGAGAAATGTAAAAATATGTATTGCTCTCATGAATGCATGAAACATGGGGAAATGTAAAAACATGTATTGCTCTCATGAATGCATGAAACATGGGGAAATGTAAAAACATGTATTGCTCTCATGAATGCATGAAACATGGGGAAATGTAAAAACATGTATTGCTCTCATGAATGCATGAAACATGGAGAAATGTAAAAACATGTATTGCTCTCATGAATGCATGAAACATGGGGAAATGTGAAAACATGCATTGCTCTCATGAATGCATGAAATATGGAGAAATGTAAAAACATGTATTGCTCTCATGATTGCATGAAACATGGGGAAATGTAAAAACATGTATTGCTCTCATGAATGCATGAAACATGGAGAAATGTAAAAACATGTATTGCTCACATGAATGCATGAAACATGGGGACATGTAAAAACATGTATTGCTCTCATGATTGCATGAAACATGGGGAAATGTAAAAACATGTATTGCTCGCATGAATGCGTGAAACATGGGGAAATGTAAAAACATGTATTGCTCTCATGAATGCATGAAACATGGAGAAATGTAAAAATATGTATTGCTCTCATGAATGCATGAAATATGGAGAAATGTAAAAACATGCATTGCTCGCATGAATGCATGAAACATGGGGAAATGTGAAAACATGTATTGCTCTCATGAATGCATGAAACATGGGGAAATGTAAAAACATGTATTGCTCGCATGAATGCATGAAACATGGAGAAATGTAAAAATATGTATTGCTCTCATGAATGCATGAAATATGGAGAAATGTAAAAACATGTATTGCTCGCATGAATGCATGAAACATTTGGAAATGTAAAAACATGTATTGCTCGCATGAATGCATGAAACATGGGGAAATGTGAAAACATGTATTGCTCTCATGAATGCATGAAACATGGAGAAATGTAAAAATATGTATTGCTCTCATGAATGCATGAAACATGGGGAAATGTAAAAACATGTATTGCTCTCATGAATGCATGAAACATAGGGAAATGTAAAAACATGTATTGCTCGCATGAATGCATGAAACATGGGGAAATTTAAAAACATGTTTTGCTCGCATGAATGCATGAAACATGGGGACATGTAAAAACATGTATTGCTCTCATGATTGCATGAAACATGGGGAAATGTAAAAACATGTATTGCTCGCATGAATGCGTGAAACATGGGGAAATGTAAAAACATGTATTGCTCTCATGAATGCATGAAACATGGGGAAATGTAAAAATATGTATTGCTCTCATGAATGCATGAAACATGGGGAAATGTAAAAACATGTATTGCTCTCATGAATGCATGAAACATGGGGAAATGTAAAAATATGTATTGCTCTCATGAATGCATGAAACATGGGGAAATGTAAAAACATGTATTGCTCTCATGAATGCATGAAACATGGAGAAATGTAAAAACATGTATTGCTCTCATGAATGCATGAAACATGGGGAAATGTAAAAATATGTATTGCTCTCATGAATGCATGAAACATGGGGAAATGTAAAAACATGTATTGCTCTCATGAATGCATGAAACATGGGGAAATGTAAAAATATGTATTGCTCTCATGAATGCATGAAACATGGGGACATGTAAAAACATGTATTGCTCTCATGAGCGAAATGTTGCAATCTGTATTGTACTTAGAAGGAAAATGTTTTAAACCAGTATTATTGTCATAATGGAAATGTTAAAACCTTTATGGTTCTCACAAGGGAATTAAGACTTGTATTGCACTCATAAAGGAAATGTTTGAACCGGTATTGTACATATCCGGGAATGTTAAAACCTGTGTTGTACTCATTAGAACAATATCAAAACATGTTTACAAGGGAAACGTAAAAACTTGTATTTTACTCTTATGTAAGATTAATAAACATTGAGCATATCATAGATAAAAGAAGAAAGAGAAAAAATAATAAATTTTCAGTTACATCTATAATATATATTTCACAGGAATCTTTTTCATCATGCCTTGCATTGAGACCTACATCAAGGTTGATCTGAGAACAGTTTATTTTGAAATTCCGCCACAAGAGGTATTTTAACTTAAATTGAAATTACAGTAAAATTTAAATAATAATAATAATAATAATAATAATAATAATAATAATAATAATAATGATAATAATGATAATAATAATAATATATAGAAAATAAATATGTAATACAGGTAATGAATTTACGTGTTGTATTGTTATACTCTTTTTTTCGCATTATTACTGAAAATACTTTATTTAAAATTGCAATGCCGTTTTTCTTTCAAAAATATTAATTATTTGCTATTAAATTTATAATTATTAAATTATTATCATTATTATCTGTATTAATATACGATGGTCATAACACTGTTATTATTGATCATAAAATCTTTTATTTCTTTGGGATATATGATTGAAGTTTAAGCTACAATTTGTTATAGTGTTAAGTTTATTATACCAGTCTTCACTGATTTAAAATAGCTACACAAATTCACATGCATTATTGCTTATTAACTTTCAAGGTTTTAACAAAGGACAGTGTGACAGTCTATGTGGACGCCGTGGTGTTTTACCGTGTGTCCAAACCAACTTTATTTATAGTTAACGTCGAGGACGCTCAAAAGTCTACACTGCTGCTGGTACAGGCAACACTTCGAAACATTCTGGGGACCAATTGTATGTCTGAAATACTCTCAAACAGAGAAAATATCAACCGTGATATGAAGGTATACAAATGTTTGGGGGTGGGGTTTTCTTTGAAAGACGATATTATCCACAAAAAATGGAAGATGAAGTAGATGATTCATAGGATCAGCTCGGAGTTATATTCTATGTCGAAATTTTTTAAAATTAAAATAATGAATTTTTTTTATTAAAAAAAACCTTGTTAATTTGCAAACTCTACTAAATGCAATCACAGGCGAGTATTATTTCCAGTATATTTGTCAAGCACATATTCAAAAATACAACACGCATCTGATTCTTATTATTTTCTGACATTTGGCAATTTCCGTCAATAAATACAAAATGACACTAATGATATATTTATGCATTTTACTGTAGTGTATGTAGTAGAACCATACGAAAATAGGTCAACAAGACCGATATTTGATGCCTAATACTGTATTGCTAACTCGATTGTTTATGTATACGAAGTTCAACTATGATATTACAATTATATTCATTCAAATAGAGTTTACTGCATAAAGGTGCATTGTAAGATTTTTCTGTACAAATTACCATTTTAAGATAGAACTGGCTCTTGCTTTAATGTTAGGAAACACAATATCAAGCAAGTTTATTCTACGCCTACATTTATCGATTTTCTTCCATCCAGCGGTTTTGTTTCAGTATATTTAAAATATATCAGAGCCAAATGTATCCAATATGATCAGTTACGTTCAAGCGTATCCATGACAGCAAATTTAAGCAGCTGTCGAATATTGCGAAATAATATCATCCTTTAATTCAAAAATGTACGAACGAATCTATACATACTAGCTAGGCAGTAAATGAAAGGTATGTATCAATAGATAACCAAGCCTAAATGATTGGTTCTAATTTCACTAATATACCCATATCAACTTAAGAAATTAGATTTTATGTTGTTTTTTTTTTTCTTCTCTTCGTATGGTGCTCTTACATCTGGGAATTATGTGAATGACAGACAATGAAAAAAGTGTTTGGATAAATATTTCAGCACAAGAAATGCGCACTATGGGGCAATATGATTCACTTTGATGAAACTTGGGAGAAAATCTTTAATGCTTGCTATTTTCTTTATTTCATTGTGCAACCTTAAATAAAGAAGTTAGAAAGATAATTTTAAAAATTTCAATTTGGGGTAATATATGAAAATGTGATGAAACCCGGCACTTAAACTGATAGTCATGCATTATGTACAAGCCATTGCGACGAATATTTCTAAATGCGGTAAACAGATGAAACATTTACAAGGGAAGACACGACTTAACTATACTAAACCAACTGTTTCAGTGTTTGGCTTGTCTCAAATGTTCTTTTTGTACTTTGCTTGTTTTATTACTTTTTGATGCTCTGCCAGAACAGTTACATTTGAGAGATTTTTTATTTAGTATGGCTCTGGACTTTGTGACAAAAAAATCAATAGCAACTAAACCTTATTTTGATTTACAGGCTGTTTTAGACGATGCTACAGACCGATGGGGAATTATAGTAGAAAGAGTGGAAATGTAGGTATAATATAGAAAAATATATAAACAGGGCTTGTGTGTGTGTGTGTGTGTGTGTGTGTGTGTGTGTGTGTGTGTGTGTGTGTGTGTGTCAGGAGGTGGTGGTGATATGTGATACAGTGATATACCCGAATTCTTATGGTGTTTGGTTATCATATTTTAGGAGTTGATGAAGCAGGGTTTTATTCTCCGGATCGAGCAAACAATAACATAAAATATGATAATAATAGTACAAATAACAAGGATCTGAGTAGAGATATACATTATAATAGAACAACGCGAGGGGCCCTGAGTGGCCGAGTGGTCTAAAGCGCTGTTACGGACCACTGCCATCTCACCTCTGTCTGCGTGTGTTCGAGTCTAAGATTCGGCAAATGTAGTTATGCGAGAAAGCTTGCCTGTAGCTTCTCGTGGGTCGGTGGTTCTTTCCGGGGTTTGTCCGGGTTCTTCCTCCACCAATAATACTGGCCGCCATGTATAGCCTATATTGTGCTGAAAAATGGCGTTAAACCATAAAAAGGGGGGCCACCGTTTGCATAATACAACAATTGAATTAATTACATAAACAAAATAAAATCAAACATTACATGTGCATGGTTTGATCGAAATATGATCGAGTGACTACTGATCGAACTAAAATTGCCTACATGACTGCATTACGGTCTTTTCCACATCCGGTGATTCCGTATTTCTTTCCTTTTCTCTTTTCATTAGACTCTTCGGGTCATCAACCATTTGGTTGCAAACTGTGCTCTTTGCCCCATTGTACAGTACAGGTATAGAGCTATCTTCTTCAAATATAAAAATATAGTACCCAATCTAAATACAGTCAGGAATTTTCATCTACAGGCATGAACAATATTCACACTCATTATGTCATATTTCATGTATCGTAATAGAACATAACTAGTTCTATACATTCACAGCCCTATTAAACAATGTATGTCCTTCTAGCTGCTATTTTTCGGAACTCAAGAAAAATATTGAAATATGATTTAACTAATAAATTCTACAATTATTACCCAAAAAAAATCAGTGAACACATTGAATGTAATTCAGACCATCGATGCCTTTCCAAGCCCTCACTCTCTTATCATCAGAGACCTTTCTCTGTTTTTTTTCTTCTGGTGACGAGTCTCTAAACGTTCCAGACCCTTTGATCATTTGATAATTTTAACGAGAGAAATAAATTACTTATTCATTGTCCTCGGAGTCTTTCAGACTTCATCTCTCGGCAGGCAAACTTGGACTGACTAACATCGCTAGAGATATTATTTTAAACCCTGAATTTCGTCTGGGAAGACACAACCCCTCAATTAATTTACCCAATCAGGATTACTTCTTTCACCGCCAATTGTGTTATCATTCCCATTGAAATTATAATAATCCTCTTTATTCCGCCTTTATTAACAACTATTCTGGAAGATATAATGACCCCGACTTCCTAACATTTATCTGGTTTGTCTCAACGTTTGACATGTTACCTCTTTTAAACTTGTGTTAACATCACAGTCTTAGCTCGTTCTCAAGCGTTAACCGAATGAGTCGTAATTAAAATTCAGTCCATGCCATAAACAGTAAAGTTTCCATCCCTTGCAGTCCACAATTTATGCAGACTCTAACCTATATGCCAAACGTACTGTTTACGTGTTACGCTGACCCCGACAGAATGCAGTCTGAAATTATCATGCAGAAACTATTCTACAAAATTTTGCAAAACTACAGCTTGATTTGGTTTGACGTTTTAAGGCTCAGCAACACCTGAGGAATAATTAGTGTCAACGGAATTGAAGTCAAGTACCTTGCCTAATAATACAACACTGTAGTCAGGCCTGGGCTGAAGGATCCAATTTAATAACTTTCTGTTCACAAATAGGGCCAGATCAAATAGGAGTAGTCATCGCTCTGCATTTAGCATGTATTCCAGAAAGTTAACATATTTGTTGGAATATGGTCTTTGATGAAGAAGAAACAGGAAAACTCGGCAAATAAAAAAGATCTTTAACAGAAGATGTCGTAACATTAAATCTGCTGGAACCTGGAGTACGAGGTTTAAAACGTAATCAGGCGATGCAAGCTTGTCATCGTTACCCTTTCCTGAAGCTAAGTTTTGTATAACGCTCCACTTTCTGACAAAATACTATATTTTGGTTCATTCAATCATTGAAAAATAAATAATACAAATTCTACCCGCAAAGATTAAGAAGATTGCAATGCTACTTTGATTACATGTGTATCGCGTGACTAACATATCATTGAGAATGCACTCTGCGCCATAGTCACTAAATGAACGAATGTGTTATGTGGCGACTTACTATCCAATTTTGCATATTATTCCTTCGCTGACAGGCTCTCGAGATCACGTATAAATGTTGAAGGCATCAAAGTTCAAGACATGGGCCCCATTACTTTGCTAATTATCAAGATTGTTTAAAACCAGTCTAATATTTCTGTTGGAAAAACAATTTGTAAGTAAAACTGTCAAAAACGTGTATCAATTTATATTTTTGCAAAGGGTAAAATTGTAGATGCTTATTAGGGCACTTCCGTTGTCAATTCTTCGTTGCAAAGCTATTCTATTTCGGTGGTAAGTAAATTCTGCTTGTAATTTGCAATCCCATTAACGAGAAGTGATCTGTTTAGAAATAACCAATTCCCCTTACCTCCATAAAACCCAAACCCCTACAGTAACTAGTGAATTTTGATGAGACTGTTAATCTTAACAGAAATATAAAAAAAAACAGCAAGAACCAAAATAATGGGTTTAAGTTAAATGAATAAAGAAAACAATAAGAATTAAAATCAAGAAGACCAATGGTATTTGAAACTTCTCAAGGCGATACCATCACTTGAGATACCACTGTATCATGTAACAAGGTATGACAGTATTAGGAGTCATTCTTTTTTTAATGCAATCTTTTCAAAGCACAAAATACACGGACTACTCTATTTAGACCAACAATCAGGAACTTAAAAGAAAATGCCTTCTAAAAATATAAACTGGTGTGTCTGGGTTGTTGAGTTGATCAACTTTAAAATTGTAAATATCGTCCAAACACTTTGGTATATACTTCCATAACGGTATAGCTGTACTGTAGAATCTGATATTTTCAGTAGAATCGTATGAGATACAACCTTTTGCCGATGACAATGTCATGCAAATTATGTACTCTTTGCTCTTAATCTAAATTTATTAAAATGTTTGGTTATTTCTCGTCGATTGCACAGCATGTTCTTCCATGCACGGTGTAGAAACCGAACAACCAAGAGAAACCTTTGTATGAAATGGATTTAATGAAACGACACCTCAGCACATAATATAAACTGCAAAAAGTAAAATGTATACAGAGAAAACAAATAATGATATATTGTATAGAGTATGCGCCATTAAAGCAATATCATAACAGTTCAAGAAGAGCTCAGCACGTAGAGAAAAAACAGATGTGTCAATAAACACCCTTTCATATGACGAAGCCCGGTATCGAAGGCAGGACGGCAGATTTGCATAGCGAGAAAACTACAGCTGCGATATTCAACCATATATTTTCATATTTCAATATCAATATGACAAAAATTAGTTGATCCATCTAATACTTCTTTAGTGCCAAAACTTAAACCAATGATGTCTGCCACTCAGTAACAATGGCAATATATTTAAGGAGTCGAGAATACTTGCTGCATAATAAATTACGGTCATTTTCACAATCAAAGATACAAAGAGCACTTTTCATTTGGGGAGGCTTTAAATGTCGATTTATTAATTTATTTATTTCTAGCAAGGACGTTCGGCTTCCTATCCAATTACAAAGATCAATGGCTGTAGAGGCAGAAGCTGCGAGAGACGCAAACGCCAAGGTAGGAACTATCAACCATTACATATGGAGATAATTTTAGTATCGTTCTAGTGTTGCTGATCTAATCCCTTGCTTAACTGTTTTCCGATGACTGTTACGCGGTTATACTACTGAATTTTAAAACAATGAAATACAGCAATAAATACTATAAGCATCCATAACGTAATAAAAACATAACGCAATAAATGCAATAAATAAATATACTAAATGTAATAAAATCTGACAATAAACATAATAAAAACGCCAAATTATTAATATAGGATAAAATACCCCACCCCCTGTCTATGCTTTCTTGAGGAAGAACCAAGAAATATCATGGAGTCAGCGGCGTAAAAAGAACCGTGTGACCAACATTTTGGTATCACATCAGCAGGCACAAAATAATACCACAGCGGAAGATAGACATGCATAATTCTATTTTGTGCTAAAGCTTCAGTAAAAATAATGAGAAATTCTAATATATTAAGCGTTAAGTCAAAATTCTATTTTCTACAATTTGCTATCCTCTAAAATGAGAAATCAAAAGTGTACTCATTTCTTCATTTATTCTTTATTACATTTAACGTTACATTTTAGTAAATTTTATGTGCTTATCATATTTGACATAAAATTTTAGTAATTTTATGTTTGTTACATTTAACGTTACATTTTAGGACATTTTATGTTTATTACATTTAACGTCACATTTTAGTACATTTTATGTTATTACATTTAACGTTACATTTTAGTACATTTTGTTTATTACATTTAACGTCACATTTTAGTACATTTAATGTTTATTACATTTAACGTTACATTTTAGTACATTTTATGTTTATTACATTTAACGTTACATTTTAGTACATTTTATGTTTATTATGATTAACGTCACATTTTAGTACATTTTATGTGTTTATCACATTTAGAGTTTCTTGTCCTCAATCTTGATTTCAGTTTCATTACACTTTGTGTCAGGTTTATTAACTTGAGCTTTAATGCATTTAGACATAATTGTGTATATTTAGCGTTGTTTTAGAGTTAGCGTCAATCTTTTATACATTTTATAGATGGGGTATCATATGGGTAATGATTTAATATGGTTTTTATGAAACGAGTTTAATAATGTCGCAAAAGCTAGACATTATTCAGCAAGTTTAATAAATTTAATATTGAATTTGTACCCATTTGAAATTCTTGTCATCACTTGTTTTTTTTCCAGTGTAAATTATTTAGATAGAAGAACGAATAATTTATTTCCTTCTGACAGACAGTGCGTAAAATATCGTGCCAAATATAGTTGAATTAGTATTAACGTTTAAAAGTAGGTTATACTTTTTCCATTACAAATTATAAACTTAAGAACAAGTATCCTTCTGAATTAACAGAACATTTTGCACAGACAAAATTATTTTTCAACACAGAATGTCAATGCATATGCTGTCACCGTGTTTGATACGGTAATAGTTAGAGGACAGTAGATGAATATGTTTGCACTAGTGTCACAACAAAACATTATATTGTTGATATGTTACCGTGAAAGGTAAACTACTGAATGCAGAAATTCCCATATCTACTGCAATGTATTTGTGTCCTAAATCGGACAAAACATTGTCAGCGGGGACACATACATAGACGTAGACATAGCATATACATATATTTGTGAATATAAATGACATAAAATATAAAACAGACTAAAAAAACTTAGGCAAGAGAGTAAATCTTTTCGAGACGATGGAATGGTCTTGAAAAGGGCCTTTGGGTTTTCTTCTTTCTCTTTTAATTCTTTCATTATCTCCACCATCTTTTTATTTTCTCTCCTACATTCTTCATTTTCTTCTCTTCTCAATCCCCTGATCCACTAATCTCCTAATCTCGTTCTTCTCGGGATTTTTTTTTATTTTTTCGTTCCAGACTCTCATTATCTTCCTATTTTCTACATCCTCCAACTGTTCTTGTCAATAGATCTCTGTCTTTACTTGGTCTTTTTTCATTTTGAGTCTGTTTGGACTATACACGCCATCATCCATTCTAATAAAAAAATTCCTTCACTATGCCAAGATCGTCTACTACCTCTTGCAGCGTCTTCATTTCATTCGTTGTCTTAGAAACCATTTTGCATTCATTGATGAAGGGCGCGAATGACGAACGCTGCTATTTATAACTCAAACACCAATTTAAAGAAAACTAATTATTTTCATCCATTACGTGTCAAGTAGTGTTCTTAGCGCTCCACGGCGCTTTGCTGGGAATCTCTTTTCTTCCCATTGACCAGTTGGTGGTTCCTCCGATCAGGCTGCCGAATCCAGTGTTCACATGCTAGGTAGACATAGCCTAACTCACTGAGGGTTTAAGAACCGTCGGCTACCCTCAGCCTTGTTTAGCCGGCCAGTCGAGGCCGTTTTCCGCAATATGGCTGCTGAGCATGCCACAGCTTCTTGAAACCACAGGTGAGAGCTGAGTGACACGCGGGGACCGAAGGTGGGCGAGATAGCCTCGAAGGAGTACGACTGCTTAGCCAGCGTCGTGTGATATTGTGATACATGTCGACTATTTTTAAATAATATATTCCTCAAAGACTGGATAATTTATTAACAAACAAGCTACGATAGTAAGTGACAATCTCAAACATTATGCCATAGGAGAATAAATACGCTTTTATTTCATGCTACGCAGGACCCAATAAATAAGGATTATTGTTGTTGATCCTAACTGGTGACTATAAAATAATGGCTAAACATTTATATCAAAAATCAATCAGAAAGTTTGTTTAGATGTTGTACATGGATTCTGTCCTTACTTGTGTTGTCACGAAGACGAAACATTTATTTAAAAAATATTGCCTATTTATGGTAACACTCTTCACAACAACTTCGATCTCCACTCCATCCACATGTGATGTCCCAAGAGCCTTTCCCTCAGAACCCACACATGTAGTTCGCGTCTTTCACTTTGGTCAAAAATATTTAAAGTTTTCACTGTACTTATGAATCGTGTATATTTAATCTTTGAATACCCACATCCACCCATGGCACGGACAACAGAAGATAGAGTTAAAAAGACAAAACACTTTTGTTCAGATGGCTTCCATACAGACAGCGTAAAGTACCCGAGTCATTTGATTTATACCCAGCAGTTTAGGATATACAGTAACAGACAAATGAACAGATATGCAGGGGTTCACAATAATTAAAACGCTTGACACCAAATTATGAGGATAATCGTTCCTTTTTGTAGGTGATAGCTGCTGACGGCGAAAAGGATGCGTCGCATGCCTTCAAAGAAGCGGCGGAGATCATTGATGAATGTCCAACAGCTATGCAGCTTCGTTACCTTCAATCACTGCACTCGATATCAGCGGAAACAAATTCTACCATCATCTTCCCACTCCCCATGGATGTTCTACATTGTTTCCTGAATAAAAGGAACAAATAAGCATAGATTAATTGTGTATATGAAAATGTGTGCTGTATCAAAACATCGGGAAAGAAAGCTTGATATTGGTATTCGTTTATCTGAGAATAAATCGTAAGCAAAAAGTTACATCAAGCTTCTTCGAAAATTGATTAACTATATGTTTATATTGATGAACAGAAGATTAACATAAGTTATCTGTCACTAGGCTTGACTATATGTATCGATTAAGCAAATCTGCATGCATTTAATCCAAACTTTGGGTGAAGTTCATTTCTGTATACATAGGCACAAACTAAAGTATTAATTTCAACGTGTTTCAAACTTTCTATTATATGTATGTATGGATGTGTGTGTGTGTGTGTGTGTGTGTGTGAATTAGCATTTGTTTCAGCTTCTACCTAGCATAAACATATCAATACATCTAATTGTTCGTCCAAACTTTCAAAATAATGGGGTGGGGTGGTCAAACATATGATCAATGGGTCTAAATTGTCCTTTAAATACTACTAAAGTAACCAACTCGTACACACATAATCTTCAGAGTAAGGCTGAACTCCCTTGAATATTTTTGTCTCAGTTTGTTGATTATGTAAATGTGAACTTCAAAAATATTGTCACGAATCAATAGCACATTTATCGCATCTATTTCAATGGGTAAGTTTCAATAACAGAGGATATTTTACATACGGGCTACACTAAGCTTGACGCCCATATCGGGTAGGCGAAAACATTTGGTTTACGCGGGTTTTATCGTTCATTTTGTCTTACAAGGGTTTACTTTTGTCATCATAGCATCTCCAGAAATGGGAAAATCTAGGAAATACGTTTCAACATGTTATTGGTTACACATATTTAGTTTTAATGCAAACAAAAAGCAGACTGGAATGATTTTATTCGTTATCTATGACAAAAGTCTCAAAGAATAAAAATCACCTGCTGGAAAGCGGAATATTGATGTGCTTTGTTGATAGAATGACAGTGCACGTCAGTTCGAAATCTTCAAGAGTGTGGTTAGAAGTTGTTCTAGTTCTATTATACAAATACATGGTGAGCATTCAGAACGTCCTCGTCTCTCTCCATTGCGAGTCACTTCTACTGGATGAAAGAGACGCAGAGATAGTCTGGAGTGTTATGGTATAACGGGTCTTAAAATCAGCGATCGTCAAATAAGGAGATAAAGACACATACCTTCAAGATAAGTCTTTGTATTGTTTCTTGTACATTATCAAAACACATTTCATTTCTGGTTTAATTCAGATGACTCCTATATATACCTAATTAAGATAACTTGATATATAAATTACAAAGTGTAAATCAAATTGAATTGCAACTGAAAGTGGGGGAAGTATGCAAAACTCCTCAACAGCAAGCTGATATATTTGCAATCTTTCCAAATCGTTTGAATATATCGTTTGAATATATATATATATATATATATATATATATATATATATATATATATATATATATATATATACATTCAATACAGATCAACAAAATTTAGTCCAAACAAAGACATTTAGACAGGGCATCGCATTCCGAGGATGACAACGGTAAGATTAAAATAACCAGAGACACATGCTTGTAAAAATGCTTGCCCATACACTTGCATTCATTTACATACACGTATACGCTTAAGTGCGTGATATGCATGGTCTTACAGTCAACTTTTAATTTACCTTAAATTATCTCCTTCCACCTGCACATCTTAACGTCAATGCTCTTACATATGTCAACAGTATTTGGGTAATTTATTATATAATCCACTTGGTCAGATAATGACGATGTGACGTGACATCAAATTTTTGTGAAATCAGGCAAACATGCTTCTATGTATGTTTAAAAATTGCATTGATTATTACAATTAGATTATTCAAATATCATTGGTGCATAATGCAGTGTGATCCTCTGTGGACAAACTTTAGTGAATATATGAATAGAAAACTAGCTATTTGTTATAATAATAGCCTTCCTTTTTTAATATGCTCTTTTAGATTAAACAGTGCCTCCAACATGTTTGTAAATTATAATGTATTAAGTTTTGATGAAGTAATGAGAAAGTATGTATTTTCAATGATGACAAGAATATTTAATACTAAGAACTATATATTGAAATCTCTGGAAATATAATATTCATTTACATATTGGTATTAATATGTTCTACTTATTTGCACTCTTAATGCAGGGCTCTGTCCATTGTGTAGATGTATGGACTAGTAGTTGGAAATAAAGAATTCTCATCTTAAATACGTACATATAGACTTTCATATGTACGTGTACGATCATAAATACATACATATACTTCTTGGTCTTAAATGTACATATACCAGTATTTGAGTTGAATTACATTTGTCATTTGAAAATAGAGCGTTACTCATACTATGTTATCACGAGGCAAAGTTTCAATACCCGCTCTGTGTGCAATGCTAAGAGCCGATCAATGCAGCTTTGGGAAAGCAACGATAATAACTGAGTAAAAAGTTCTCAAAGTTTGCAAAGTGTACATAATTATTGAAAATATTTAACTTGTTTAAACGATTTATGAGCGTGTGTGTTTTGGACTTTCAACGTAGCTTCACCAGTTTTTCAGTCAATTCGCTACAATGTCTGCAGTGTGGAAGTATATAGTAATATCAAGCACTGGAACATCATACCACGGGCATGTAGCATACTCATGCAAAAGTAAAGACTGTGAATTAAATTGGTAACCAACAAAATATCACTCAACTTGAAAACCACGTCTTTGTGATTGGGACATGATACATTCAATGAACAATTTTTGTGTTTTGGTATCTATAAACTTCTTTTTATTTTAAAAGGAAATTACTCGACTTGTACTGTCTGTAAATCTACAAACCCCCTGGTTTCGTACATGTGCACCAAGTTGCCGGTTGTTTTCCATTTCCATCAACACAAGCTCGAACTCGGCCATGCTAATTATTTGACCCTCAATATAAGTGCCGGATTAAATCCTGTGGACGGCCTTAGTTTGTCGACTTCTTGGGCCCCCACACACCCAAGAAACTTATCTCCTATAAAACAATTTAAAACGTTTGGTGTTTTTCCATAAATAGTATGTTACACGTTTTAAGTTTACCAGTTCGATCTTCGAAATTCACAAGCTCACCTGGCTCTGTCAGCAACAATGTGGCTGGTAAATTCAGCCAAATCTTAACATCTCCATTGGTTTACGTCAGTACAATATCTGAGTTAATATTAACATAACATTTTTTTATTTTATGCAAAATTTAACATTATTGCAGCACACATTTGATATTATGGTGAACAGCAACATGACCGTATATTGGCCCTCTGACAGAGATTGCAACAGCAGAGTTGAATAAAATGGTGGCCATCAGAATAGGCTTTCGCCATGGGTTCTGACTCCACCCGTTAAGTAATTAACAAGTTTACGTGGTTATGCAAGCCATTACAAGTCAAAATATAAAAGATGTTTGAGTGTTAGTATGTATGTTACCCAATGGATTCGATGCCCTGTTGTCAAATCTAGCTTAACAGTGCCATTTTGCATTATTTGTGAAATTCGCTATGTATGCTCACCCGCATAAAATTACAACTCAAAAATCTTTGATTTTACCATTACAAGTAAATCAAAATTGGTTAGCAAAAAGGGCTTCTGCAAGTTGTACTGAGTAGTAAAAGACATCTGAGGGTATTCTGTAAGTTGTTCCTGACAATCGAAGACATTTACCTATTCTCTTTTATTTCCAACCAACACCCTTTCTTAAAGTCATTCCATATGTTCTTTCGTCTAGAGCAAACGCTTCTAAAGCCACTGGTACTGCCGCTGCTAAAAGCACTGAAATATATTTTATAAATAGAAATATCCACTGAACTTATGTAATGATTTGGATATTCTAATGTCACAGATGTGTTCTTTTTAATGATCGCATTAAGCTCATCAAGTTGTTTTTAAGTCAACCACAAGGGACCAATTGCAGTCAACTTTATAAACGAAAGTTTCAATTTGAGTCTGGGATAATATTTTATATCATTTTGTTATTCTTGTAAGTTAGTTTCCACTAAGACTAACTTTACCCCCATGATTGGCCTTCACTTCATGTTGAGACATTACTATTAAACATGCAACGGTGATAATGACTCAATATTCCAAACGCGTGTCATTGGCCCTTATTTGTAAACGCATGACATCCAACAATAGAACCTTATCAAAGTGGATCATAATTTATCATTTGTAACCACTGTCACATGCTGCATGTCCAAGCGCTTGCATGTATATGTCGAATACAGACAATCTAAACAATTAAAGTGCAGGGAAATATGCATACATATCACTGTTTTGATATGAACACAGATTATATGAACATGCAATATATTTGTGAAGTCCAGCAACATTTCGTGATAATCGCTTAAATGGCGAGAAGCTTCGGTTACTTAAAATTCGTCAAATATCAAAGGCAATAAATATGTGCTTTGGTATAAAGACAAGGCTGGGTACTTATTTGCCTTGTGAACCATCCCTTAATAACAGTTCCTTGATGAGTGCGAGGAACGACTCTGTTGAAATGGCTCCAGACTGTACATGAAATTCTTAATGAGCGTCTCGATCTGAATAAAATCAGATATTATCCAATGTTATACATGAAGATCTGACAGCTACCTCTTAATGGGGCATGTTCTGGTAACCTATGCTATTACCATTATCACTAATTTTATCAGTTAATTAGATGTAATCTTATATATATATATATATATATATATATATATATATATATATATATATATATATATATATATATATATATATATATATATATATATATATATATATATATGCGTTTGGAGACTGAAGAGTGTGGATGATAAGAAGCAATGTGTACCGAGCAATTTGCTTGAAAGTTGCATTTAATTCAATGGTCACCAGAACATGATCCTGAAGCGTCAGATCTTCACGCAGGACAGTGGAGATCTGATTTTAATTAGATTGATGAGCCACCATGAAATTATGTTTCACACTACTTGTATCCATCTTTAAAGCTTTAAGGTATATATATATATATATATATATATATATATATATATATATATATATATATATATATATATTCGAGAATATAAATTATCAGACTATCTTTGAAACTCGCGGAATCCTCACTCTATCTGGGCGAGTCCAATAATCGTTATGATAATGTCACGGTTGTCAAGAGGAGATTTGATTTCCTTCTGTCGATGGAATATTTTGTGCTGCTGTACAATGCCAGAATGTCATTGTTAATAACTTCAAATGTGGTATTGACGGGATAATAATTACTGAGGGAATTGTCTGGTGTTCGTTTTCCATCAATTTCTAAGAAAGGCTCACATGGAAGAACATACCCAAATGCGTCATGCAGTTGTAATTCTATTATTTTGTACCTTGGGACTCCTAGCTATGTATGAATAATAGCTAATATTCTATATTACCAAACTTGACTTTACACAAGTATTGTTGATATTCCCCATCGGATGTGTTAAAACTCACGGCATGCGAATTGGACAAGATCGCCCATTCCAAACAGACTGGAAAATGGATCGAATGGCAACAAGCAGATATGTGCACTTCAGCTAGCACGCATCTTTCAAAAGGACTTTTCAGATAATGTATGTTTCCATTTCTCCAAAAGAATCCTTTAAAAGCTTTTGTAGATTTTGTCATTAACAGCCCAGGTGTCGTTATGGTTTAAGCTTATAAGTGGATCAGAATAAAGCTATAAGGTTGTTATTTATATTTCATTCTTATCATGGTTAGGTGTCTGATTCAAATGTGCGCATAAGACATAGTATGCTTTAATTCCAGGGGAGCCTGTGTGATGTAACATCAATACGATTTGTTACACATCTTTGAAAAAAGTTCCACGAGACCTTTACTTGGCACGAATTCAATCTGAATAATTGCCTCACAGCTTTTTACGTCACCATGACGCTTTTGAAACTTATACATGTACTCGGGTACTCTTGTAATTTCTGTGCATTTGAGGCAGCCTTAATAACAATGGTATGTGCAATACAGTCTTCTTCATCAACATATGATACAGCTTCGACTGCATTACGACAATGGTTTTGTTCATCCACAACCACGCATTGGATATATAACTATTTTGCAGTTTCTCAGTCAGATGAGGTTTGATTATAATACCTAATATTGAAAATGTCAGTTTTTCTTGTGCCACGTGGTATTTGTATAGTATTCTTAAATGCGACTTTGTTTGCTTATAATGATGTCTATGCATTTGGTTAATCATGGGCAACCAGTTGTGGAAATTGGTGCACAGCCAGTTGTAGTCTTAATAACAAAGGTCATTCATTTTTTTTTTTGCATACGGTTTGATATTTGTATCACAAACTCACATTCACGTTACCTTAGCTGAATTAGCCGGCATACTAGTATACAAAGAATCAGCTTTCTCTAATGCAAATTCCATCGATAATTTTGTTTTAGTTTGTTTACTCTATCAGGCTCATAAACTGCAGTCACTACAACCATGGCTATTACTTTATCAACATATGTGTTTCTTCAACAATGTTAACCTTACCGGGTATTTTTCTTAACATATATCTTTGAGAATCTTTGTCGGAGTGCACCATACTTATGTGTCAATAAGAGAAAGCTGAAACGGTATGGCCATGTCACTAGAGCCAACTGTCTTTCCACAACAGTACTGATGGGCAGTGTCCAAGGTGGCTAAAAGATAGGTAGACAGAGAAGAGAAAAAAGCGAATTTAACTAAAGGATAGCTTGCAAGGACTGTTGATAATATTACAGTATGATTACTAATTGTATCAAGTAATACTTACCTAAATGAAAGCTTGCAAGGACTGTTGATAATATTATAGTATGATTACTAATTGTATCAAGTAATACTTACCTAAATGAAAGCTTGCAAGGACTGTTGATAATATTATAGTATGATTACTAATTGTATCAAGTAATACTTACCTAAATGAAAGCTTGCAAGGACTGTTGATAATATTACAGTATGATTACTAATTGTATCAAGTAATACTTACCTAAATGAAAGCTTGCAAGGACTGTTGATAATATTACAGTATGATTACTAATTGTATCAAGTAATACTTACCTAAATGAAAGCTTGCAAGGACTGTTGATAATATTATAGTATGATTACTAATTGTATCAAGTAATACTTACCTAAATGAAAGCTTGCAAGGACTGTTGATAATATTACAGTATGATTACTAATTGTATCAAGTAATACTTACCTAAATGAAAGCTTGCAAGGACTGTTGATAATATTACAGTATGATTACTAATTGTATCAAGTAATACTTACCTAAATGAAAGCTTGCAAGGACTGTTGATAATATTATAGTATGATTACTAATTGTATCAAGTAATACTTACCTAAATGAAAGCTTGCAAGGACTGTTGATAATATTTTAGTATGATTACTAATTGTATCAAGTAATACTTACCTAAATGAAAGCTTGCAAGGACTGTTGATAATATTTTAGTATGATTACTAATTGTATCAAGTAATACTTACCTAAATGAAAGCTTGCAAGGACTGTTGATAATATTACAGTATGATTACTAATTGTATCAAGTAATACTTACCTAAATGAAAGCTTGCAAGGACTGTTGATAATATTACAGTATGATTACTAATTGTATCAAGTAATACTTACCTAAATGAAAGCTTGCAAGGACTGTTGATAATATTACAGTATGATTACTAATTGTATCAAGTAATACTTACCTAAATGAAAGCTTGCAAGGACTGTTGATAATATTATAGTATGATTACTAATTGTATCAAGTAATACTTACCTAAATGAAAGCTTGCAAGGACTGTTGATAATATTACAGTATGATTACTAATTGTATCAAGTAATACTTACCTAAATGAAAGCTTGCAAGGACTGTTGATAATATTACAGTATGATTACTAATTGTATCAAGTAATACTTACCTAAATGAAAGCTTGCAAGGACTGTTGATAATATTATAGTATGATTACTAATTGTATCAAGTAATACTTACCTAAATGAAAGCTTGCAAGGACTGTTGATAATATTTTAGTATGATTACTAATTGTATCAAGTAATACTTACCTAAATGAAAGCTTGCAAGGACTGTTGATAATATTTTAGTATGATTACTAATTGTATCAAGTACTACTTACCTACATCAAAGCTTGCAAGGACTGTTGATAATATTTTAGTATGATTACTAATTGTATCAAGTAATACTTACCTACATCAAAGCTTGCAAGGACTGTTGATAATATTTTAGTATGATTACTAATTGTATCAAGTAATACTTACCTAAATGAAAGCTTGCAAGGACTGTTGATAATATTTTAGTATGATTACTAATTGTATCAAGTAATACTTACCTAAATGAAAGCTTGCAAGGACTGTTGATAATATTTTAGTATGATTACTAATTGTATCAAGTAATACTTACCTACATCAAAGCTTGCAAGGACTGTTGATAATATTTTAGTATGATTACTAATTGTATCAAGTACTACTTACCTACATCAAAGCTTGCAAGGACTGTTGATAATATTATAGTATGATTACTAATTTTATAAAGTAATACTTACCTAAATAAAAGCTTGCTAGGACTGTTGATAATATTATAGTATAATTAATAATTTTTTAAGGACTGTTGATACTTTAATTCTTCTAAGAACACGACAGTTAACTTTGTTACACCATCGCTTGTAGTAAAGCATTTAGCCTCAATTCACTCTTTCTCTTATTGTAATGTAATATGTTGTTTACAACAGTAAATTAAAACAGCAAACATTTTAGACCAAATTTAAAAATCTTGTCAGTAGTTACCGATTCACCCAACGTCTGCCATGCCATTTTATTTGCTGCAAGAAGACTAATTTGCCTACACCAGACATTATGCAAGGCCGTCATTCCAACATCGTTAGTAGGCAAGATATTTTGTATGCCTTGGTTTCAATTCCACATGATCAAAAAGTTATGCAAATTATGTTTCATATGGCAATGTTACAGATGCTCAATACTTTATTTTGTTAACGTTTTCATGGAAACATCTCTAAATATCGCTAAAATTAAAGGACATTTTACTTTTTCATTCGAATTGCAAAACCATTATAAACTCCTTAAAAGGCAACATCATGTTTCTGACAAAAAAAATAGCATGGTGGGTAGGAATAATCCACTTAGTCATGCATGTTTTGAGATACATGGTCTAAGTTTCATTTTGCTATCAGCCACACGAGTACCATAGATTGTATACCAAAAACCCATTCCCACAATTATGAGCGTCATATAATGCATTCCTCAAAAATTAATAGCACCCTTTGTACCTCCACTATGGTGGGTGGCACCCCAAAAGTCTTTACCTACTATATTATCAAATGTCTTGTCTTTCTGATCTCAAATGCAACCAAGTGACAAAATGTTTGGTCACGGAAATAAATGGCGTTTTCCTTTTTACAAAGTCAATCCATTTTTCTTCACGGAATAACTGCACCCATTTGACTCCAATATCAAAACAGTTTTTTGTCAATACCATTAAATGCAAGCCAACAAAACAATGCTAACCGCAGTATGGGATGCAGATCTCATATTCAAATGTGTAAAGATTCGTAGTACATATTCATTGTCAAAGTGACCTTGAAGTTTGAACTCAAATGCAACAAAATTAATAAATGTATTCCTTGTACAAAATGTGACACAACATTGGTCAAATTAGCTTTTACAGAATTTAAAGTATCTTGTTGAAACTGTATTTGAGTATATTTGCCAAGAAAAATCAACATGTGTCTTTAGTCGAACATGCATCACATCCACAATCTCTGGTTTATAGTAAGTAACAAAAAACACAAGATATTGTCTGTAAACAATAATTCCTTAATGGTCAGTGAACCTGACAACTGACTTTTTGAATTTTTGGAAAATGATTTTTTTGCCATAACTGAGTGGAATCTTGTCTGCTGTCAAGGTGACGTGTAAAAATTAACTTTAACGTATAGTTATGGCCTGCAATAAATCACTGCCTGCGAAAGATGAGATGCCCTGCTGTGTGTGATGGGGCATGATTGATTTTTAATTAGGACACTTTGCAATAATGGTTAGAGATATATGAGAGGTGACATTAACGTGTGGCTAAGTGGCAGGAAACAAGAACATAAAGACAAACCGGAGACAATTGTGTGCCATTTTGGATTGCATGTGTGTGATATGGATTTTTAATATAGCTTTTAACACGTTTAAAATTATATCGCTATAATTATACGGTACTGAAGTTTATAGCGACGTGTAGCACTGTGGCATCATGCCACGTATATATAGCCTGATGTGCCACCCAGTCACATTATAGTAAGCCTACCAGTCCTAACACTCATTTCTTATTGCTAAGTGCCCAGCAAGGCATATGTTAGAATCATTTTTATAAGTCTCTGGTATGACTCTGCTGGGATTCCATCCCTCAAACTTCCGCATCCGAAGTGGACACTCTAACCACTAGGCCACCATAGCAGTCTGAGTGTCTAAAATTAGAAATGAGTGTCTAAAATTAGTATCCTTCTGAATAGTTATTAATAAATACAGACTAGAGAAAATTATTCTAACTTTGCTGCTGTAGTTACAATTTGGGCAGTTAGATATAGTTAATCCCGATCGGCTAAGTTAAACGAGTTGGTGATGCTTCCAAGACAATAAGTATTCTTCCCTGAATGTTTGGCAGTTCAATTATTTCTGAGAAAGGGGAAGCCCCACTCCAAGAAACATAGCAAGTACCCTTTCTCATAAAAAGAATGTCCATCGGATGGATGTCTGGAAGTGATGGACACAAATACATTTAGTCATAGAAAAGAGTGTGTTTTGGACAGCATGAGGGTAAAATATCTCTATATGTAAACCACACAGTGGGGAAAAGGAACAGACAACCAGGTTACTGTTGAAGATCCAAAAAGAGGCTGGAGAGACAGAAAAGAGTAAAAAGAAATACAGCGACTCTAATCTCTCACCAGCACTGAATTTGGATGGATGATACGAATACAGGTCATGCCGGCATGCTTAATAAATAGTTTTATCGTTCACTCAACTATTTTTCTATGTTTCACAAGAAAAAGACAGGAAAAGCCATTGAAGGTGGAGGGATAAAGCTCAGCACATGGTAAATACGGCAAACGATAACTACTATAAACAGGTTATTGGTGAACGTAATAGTCCCAAGACATTGTGGAAGCATCTAAAAGAGTTGACCAACCCAAGAATAATTGTTTTCCGCCAAGGCTTTAAGCGAATTGTGGATATAGCAACATCTGTACAAGACATTATGGATATGTTCAACAATTTCTTCATCAGCATCACCAGTAACAGTAATCAGAACCAGACTAACATCCCAATTTAATTTGATGATCTTCTATCATTTATAAGATCTAATATTCCTGATGATAATTTTGCAATAGCAAATGTTAGTGAAGCTGATGTTTTTGATATGTTAATTACGATGAATATTACCTAATACATCCTCTGGATTTGATGGTATTTGTCCACGAATTCTTAAAATTGCTGCACCAGTAATAACAAATAGTCAAAAATAGTCAAAAATTCATATCATAAACTTAAGTATAATGAGTGGTGTATTTTCTGGAAAGAAGGAAATGTGCAACGGTTACAGCTATCTTTAAGAAAGATGAAAAGGAGGACCGAGATAATTAGAGCCTAATATAAATTCTATTGTCAACATTATTTGGAAATCATGTAGCCCTTCAGATCTCTTTATTTCATAAATCTCAATCAGGATTTAGAATGTACCCTCATGCCAAACATAACTTACCAAATTAATTTATCTTTGGCTGAGAGAAATGGATAATGGACATTCGACGGGGATTGTTTTCCTTGACTTCAAGAAAGGGTTCGATCTTGTTGATCATGAACGTTTGCTACAAACGTTGATCTGTTACAGGTTCGACAATCATCTTTAAACCAAAGGTCTCAGCAAGTAGGCATTGCCAATATTAGCTCTCAAACGATTATATAATGAATCCACAAATGCACATTTGTTTCAAGATGATGCAACCTTACGTACAGTTATTATATGGCTGTTGTATAAGAAATATACGAAGAAACGCTAAGTTTGTCATGCACTGTTCAAAAGGTACAGCCTGTATGTATCTAGTCTACGGGTCTCAAACGCGTGACCCATGGAGTTATTTCATGTGGCCCTCAATGACATGGAATTTGTAAAATAATTAATAATGCAAACTTTGTTAACAGTCAGCCAGTTTGATGCAAATTGAATTATTACATCATATATACTTTTTGTTTCCAACATTTCAACTGGCTACCATTTTTATATGAAGCACTTTTTAGATGTTAAAACTTAATAGTCTTTGAATTTCAATAAATGTTGAAACTCATTAGTCTTTGAATTTAAATATGGAAACTATGAAAGTTATATTTATTCCAAATGTCAGACATAATGTAGCTTTAATTTCAGCTATGGCAATTATAAATTGTAGAAACAGCTCACTTGTTATGGTTTTCATGCTCACATCTGTGATTCTAACAAATGAAATGATGATGTCTTTAATTGCTGAAATATACTCATTAAAACCTTGACAACGTTTAATTATCATGTAGAAGAAATCCAATCGCAACTAGTGTGTCATTGGAAAAACATTTCATTATAAATCAAGGAACAATACATCACTTTTATTTATGTTTTGAAAACGGTTGAATTTGAGGAGATTTATTTATTTCATTTACCAATATTCCCTAGAAGTACAAAGAACTCATTGAATTTAAGATAAAAATCGTTCTTTGGGGATTATTGTGAATTTATTCTCGGATATATTCTACATTATATCAATTTGAAAAGTATAGAAAATGTACCATGTGATCCACTATTTTTCACCAAAGTAAATGAAATCTGGCATTCACTACCGAAAAACTGTATTTCCTTTCGAACGATCTTTCATTAGGTAATTTCCACTATCTGATCTGGAATCACCAATGTTTAATCATCAATGACAGGTCTAGATCGGGCTACTGGGTAATTTTATGTTTGTTCTGAAGGTGCAGTGGTGAATATTTCAGAATGATCATGCATCATTTGTTTTATTTTAAAATATGTGTCACACTTTATGAGTTGAAGCAGCAACAAGGCTCAGCCCACCAAATTTCAACACATACATGACCTTCCATGAAAAAATTAAATGATAGAAGCCTTTTTAGGCAAAAATACGAGGACTTTTTTTGGGGGGGGTGTCATTTTTTGTGACCATGTCCCTTCTCCTGTATGAAATACCATTGAAACCCTACAACGATGACTAAAAATTACTTCATACAGGGAAGAAGTTAATTGCAAGCGTGAAAATGCTATGCATTGAAACTCAAAGAGTGGAAACGCTAGCATGGAAATGCACAGCATTTCTAACCAAATATTTTATCTAATCCGATACGATATCGTGTTACAGGTTCATTTAAATTTATTGTCACAAATCCGTGTGGGTTTGATTGAGCATGGCTGAAAAAATTTCTAAATTTATTGAAATTCATATCGGAACACCATGTCTGCTAAATATTTCGACATGTATGCGTATCAATGCCGTTAAACACACATATCAGATTACAGTTATCTCTGATTACTTTTGGAATCTGTGTATAGCGTTGAGTGACATAAATCACATCTGTGTTTTTGTGTCTGCCTCGGGAAAAGATTCTAGCAGGATTCTTTTGATTTTCTAACATGACATCATCGTATACTACCATGTTGTTAATATTTCCATCGAGGTCTTTTACTGATGGTGCCTCGTCAATATCTGTAATAAATTCGACTACATCATATCCAGTATTTTCAGATGCAGTGTCATTAAAGTCTTTTAGCACTTGATAGCAGTGTTGATCATTTACGGATGGCGCCACTAAATATAATTTATCCCAATTGGTATATTTCATTAACAACGTCAATAATAATTGTGTTTTACCTGATCCTGATGGGCCAACAATAATACCCCGTATTGAATTTGGCAACATTGGATGATGTTTTATGTGTTGTTGTTTTTTCAACGCAGAAAAATCAATTACTTCCATTAGATATAATGTAATATTATTATGGATCTATATTGTGTGAAATGTAGAGCACGTACCCGTACAACTGATCAAACAACAATGACTACAAAAAATAACAGGCCTGCAATTACTGGTAAATGTGAAATTTGTGGTACAAAAAATTTAAGTTTGTGAAAAATACTGGCAGCGTTTCAAAAAAAAAAGCCACGGAGGTGACATTGCTGCCAAATTGTCAAAACTCCCTGGAACCCCATGGGCAAAGTACCCCGGAGAAAAACACCTCCCAGGATATAGTTACTGTGGACCAGGGACACGATTAGATATTAGACTTGATAGCAACGATCAACCTAATCCGGGTGAATTTCCGGTAAATGCTATCGATGAAGCGTGTAGAATACATGATATAGCTTATAAAAGCGGTGATTTGCAACAAAGACACCTCGCTGATGTGAAATTAATTCATTCAATAAATGCCATTCCAGGTAAAACGTTTAAAGAAAAATTAGCGTCGCTGTTTATTAAAACTGCTATGAAAGGTAAATTATTGTTTGGTGCAAGTGTATAACAATGGAAAAAGTTTATTATTCTCCAACAGGATATTTTATGGGTAAATCTGCTATTAATAAATTGGCTAATGCTGCTAAAGTCTCACGTGATGTTGCTGCGGATTGGTTATCTCGACAAGCCATATGGCAAATTTATCACATGATAAACAGCGACGAGTTTACAAATATGCGTTAACAGGTGTTGACGTTGCTAGTAGATACAAAGAAGCATTGCCGTTATCAACAAAATCATCATCTGAAGTCGCAGCGGCATTTAAAAAAATTTATCAAAAAGGTGCATTACGTTGGCCAAATTTATTACAAGTAGATCCTGGTAAAGAATTTCACGGAGATGTGTCCTTGTTAATGTCACAACATAATATTAAAATTCGACGAGGACATACTGCAATTCATCGGGATCAGGCAATTGTTGAGCGATTTAATAAAACTCTTGCTGATAAATTATTTTATTATCAAGCTGCAAAAGAATTTATTCAACAAGGTATATCTCGTGAATGGGTTAAACGGCTTCCTAAGGTAATTTTATCACTTAACAATCAAATTACTTCATCAATCAATGATAAACCAGCCTCCGCAATCACAAAAAAATATATACCAGGAAAACAATTTCATTATAATGATATGCCATTGCCGTGGAATGCTACTGTAAGATATTTATATGAACCTGGTGAATTACAAGGTGGTGTTAGAAGATCTACAGATCCGGTATGGAGTATTACTGCGCATAAAATATATTCTGCAGTATCAGCGGAACATAGACCAATATATTATAAATTAGATTCAACTGCACCTCAAAGAAGTTTTACTCGAGAACAACTTCAAGTTATTCCAGATGAGATTCAATTACCTCAGAAAAATTTAACTTGATTGTAGTTAATTGCAACTCGTTTAAATTGGTTTTTTTTTCTTACTCGTGCTACAGCCAGATAAATTAAATTGCCCCATTCGATACAATCATCAAAGATCCACATGGTTGTATATGTTATAGTTAATCCTTGTGAGGAATGTATTGTTATAGCATATCCTAATCTCCATGGAGAATTAATTTTATTTATTGCGTTTTCCACTACAGATAAATCAACTTCTACAATATCATTTAATACAAGTTTTTGTTGTTGTTGATGTCCTGGTATATCTACAAGAATATTTTGTTTTCGGGTGTCAATAGGTCTGTAACATAACGGGACAGGTTCATTAGGAAATTTACTTTCCTAATGAAATTAGGAAATTTACTTTTATGAACATTAAATAAATTTTTCAAAAGAATATTTCTGGTAGTTTTTCTACTAGATACAACCATATCAGACGGTTTCCAGAGATTATAAAATTCCTTCACTGACGTTTCAGGTATTACCTGTCGTAATTGTTCAGCTTGATTTTTATCAGAGGTACATCGAATTGCAGCTTTCAGCGCGGCTAACTCCGCATCAAGAGATCTGTGGTCAGTTGTCATTTCTTCGTAATAATCTACTTGACGTTTTAACCAACAATGTGGAGATATATTTTTATATGGTGGCGGTTGTCCATGGTCTCCACATAGCACTATAGTTGTATTTTTTGTTTTTAACCATTCCAGAAACATTTTTATTATTTTTTTCGGCACAGTACAAATTTCATCCCATAATAACACATCAGGTACAATTTTAGTCCCCATTCGTTCAGGTGTCCACTCATCTCCATTATATCTGAAGAAACTATGATATGTACTTGTTTGTATTCCCTTTTTATTAAAATCTCTAGCAATTTTATGAGTTGGGGTTAGCGCAATCAGATTAGTTCCACGAAATAATTCAATGACCCGTGTTGTTTTTCCAGAACCACCTGGGCCGTTTAAATAGATAAGTTTATGTCTGGCAACAGCATCATGTATACTTGGACATGGTGATGATTTTTCAATTGTTCCGCCATGATATTCTGGTAAATCTTGTACATCTGCATGTTTTCGATAATCATGTAATTCTTCTTGTTTAACACGCCATGTACCCCATGTTGTGCCATTGCCAAGATATTTTTTAACAGCAGAGTGATATTTTTTATCATAATAAAATGAGTCAGTTGCAACTCTTACTGCAATATCAGGAAATCGATTTACCATTGATAATAAATTAATAGTTGTATAGGCTAACATATATGACCGTAAATGTGTATATTGCGGCATTTCATTGTTAAAATACTCTACAATTGTTCCAAATGGTTCTCCTGATGATAATTGTGCTGCAGTTTGTCGAAAAAATACTCCTTTAGATGTTGCATCATCAATGATAAATTTTAATTCACCTGGATCTAACACTAATTTGACAGTTTTGCGTCTGCGGGTTTCATCTTCAGTGGCTTCTCCTTGTGTGAATTTTCCAATAATAATTCGTGAAATTTCTTTACACTCGATAGTTATATTTTCACGAAGAAATTCTATTTCATATCGTGGAAAACGATCTGGTGTAGGTAGCCAAATATCTGTTTGTTTATCACAACTAAAAATTATTTCAGCGATAGTTACTTCAGTTAAAATACCATTATCAAGTGCCCATCTTAATAATACAGTTGGAACCCATCGTCGCTCATGTAAATGTTTTCCAAGCCATAAAAAGGTTATAACGTGTAATCCTTCTGCAAGTTTAAAAGAAACAACTTCAGCAAATCCAGTTAAATTATAATCAGGTAATGGCCCATTAACAGCTCTTCGTACCATTCTGTGAGTTGGTAATCCAAATTGTTTAAAATATTTATTACACTCACCACCAAGAAAACTTCCTGGAAAACATGCAATCATATCCACGGACATCATATCGTCGACATCATATTGTGTATTCCATAAACCACCGTGGCTAAATTCTACACAACTTTGTCGTATATTTTCAATGAATTTTCTTTTAGTGGGTTTCCATGAGTTTTTTTCTCTGGCAAATTGAGACGCAATAGATGAAATTGTAAAGCTAGTTTGACATATTGCTGTAATTGCCGATTTATCACTGAAGTATTTACTGGCAAATTCTTCCATGCGTTGTTGTAAATATTCTTGACGATAAATTTCTCCATTTGCGGTAACAAATTGGTCATATCTTCCTGTACCGCTTGAAAACAACCATATATTTACCGGATCGGTGTAGTGATTTTTAATCCAATCAAACATTTCTCCATGATAATATTTAATAGTTTTATTACAGGGAAAATCCCCTTCATTAATTCCCCATGCATGAAAATTATGATCAATAATTTCAATGGGAGTTCCTGCTTTACGATAACAGCCAGAACTATAAAATATTCGATCTGGAAGCATTTTCACAACAATGGGAACTTTTAACCTTTTTTCCAACTCTGCAATATCATGTTTTGTTGCACCAGTGCCTTTTTCATTATTATATTTATTCCAATGATTAATTTTATTCATTCGCGTTTCAGTAAGACCTGAGCCTCTCTTTGACGCATTAAAATGTTTTATGACTTGTTCAGCTACACAATTTAACGTGGTAGATAATTTCATTCTTGCAACTTCGTTATCTTTTGGAATCCCCACAGGAAATACTCCATAAGTGATCACATTAAACGGATATGCCACATTGTAATATTGATTATCAATACCAATGAGTGTTCCAGGTTTTGTGTATTTCTTTAAAATAAATAATCCACCATTATATGTAACTCTTCGTCGATGATGAAATATTTTCCACGTGGGTGGACTTTGTTTAAATAATATATTGATTATATCACGTTTTTTTCGTTGACTTTTGGTTATCTTTTTTTCAAATGTTGTGTAAATGACATCTAACGTATATTTGGTGGCTTTGGTAAAATCAATCGACGATAATATATCTGTGGCACGTTTTAACGTCATTGTATTGTCGTCAAAGTTTGTTAAAAATGTTGAATACGTATATACGGCACCATTTATTCGGTGTTGAAATTTTGCCTCACGGATACTTCTAATAATTCTAGATTTATGTCTAGATGGATTTATTTCCCATCTAGATCATATTTAATTTTAACTCGTGGTGGTTCTTCTTCAACGGTAATCTTCGATAATCTTGTCATATAAACAATATGCAAATTAAGTCTTCAATTAAAAGTTTGCATATTGTATATAAATGATATACAATAATTGTCAATGGAGGCATCTCCATGATGATGGATTTTGTAAACGACGTTGCATTGGAGAGTATTGTTCATTACATAAATACGTTATTAACAAAAAAGGATCTACTGGAGTTTTAATTTGTCTCGGATGTTCCAAAGGAATTAAAGGAAAAACACGTTTATGTGGCGCTTGTGGAAATCATCGGTTTAAAGAACCAGCTAGATATTACAAATGTAAATATAATATTGTAATTACCGAACAATATTATATTACTGGAGTCTATAAAAACCATAACTAAATATGCATATCATTGATAAACAATTAAACAAAAGATATTTCATACGTATATGAACGATGAAAATATTGAACAGTTGAGTAATGAACTTGATAAACTTGCACATTTGGTCCCTGCCGGAAATACATTTACAAGTGAATGGCTTGAGCAAGAATATCTAGGGGTTACATCAATGAGAAGTCAAGGGAAACCATCCTATCGAAATGAATATAGAATTATAAAACTTCTTATTGAGGCACGCACAGCAGTATTAATAAAACACAAAAATAACATAGACATATTTGTTCCAGCAAGTAGAATAATTAAATCTATCGAAGATTCTCTCAAAGAAACATATAATGAGCGTAAATATACTAGTGTAGTTAATGCCGAATTGATGGAAAGGCTTTTGAATCCATCTGTGTGATTGAGTAATCATGACAGTAATGATGATGGTTTTTGTTGGATAATTATATGAGTAATCATGATCAATAACAATGACAAAAAAATAATAGCCAATAAGTATATTGGTAACAGTGAATGATTTTTAAAGCAAATCTAGCGATAACAGCGATTAGTAATCGCCGATTATTTCTGAAGTGGATAATTACTGATATAATTATTCTACATCATTATTTCATCATAATTACTGATCCATTCATATTGTATTTCATTGGTAATTACTGTTCATCATTACTGATATAATTATCTTTTTAACATATTTTTTTATTATTTTTTTATTATGCCCAACATCGCGAAATATTTATCAGATGTAGATATCAATGCTATTATTTCGTTACGAGGAAGGGAGAAACCGAGTGTTATCGCCAGCAAATACGGAATTGGTCTGACAAGGTTATATAAAATTTGGACAGATGCTTCTACGAATAAGAAATTTCCTGGTGGTTTAGCTGGAACAGCCGCTGGTAAAAAATTAACTGAAACAACTAAAGAATTACATGAGCAGACTAATCAAGCGCGAGAAGAATATACTAAAAAAAAAAAACAGGAATATACTAAATTACAAGCTAAAATAGCACAAGGAAATGAAAAAATTGAACAAGCAAACAAAATAATGCAAACAATGATAGGTAAATATAATTTACAACAGCAACAACAACAACAACTGAAAGATCTTTTAAATAAGTGTCCGAATAATGAACAGCAACTAAAAGAGCTTACTGAAAAACACCAACAGCAACAACAAACTATTAAGGATTTAACACAAAAAATCGACGAATATAATAAACATATTGCATCACAGCAGTGTAATATACAACGACTTAAAAAAATAAACGCGGAAAATGAAAAAACTGAAAAGGAACTTACTGAGATATTTACGAATAGTGGCATAGTCGCCAACAAAAAGAAAACTTTTGAGCAAATCATGTCTGATAAATTATTGAAATCTCTTTGAGTTTCCCATTAAGGATTTTCACCACTGAGAATTCTCATTAATGTGTCCTTGTCTATACAATTATGTGCATATTGTGTTATTTGGTCGTGAAAACATGTAATTATAGTGATTCCATTCACAGATAACCTGCCACGTTGTAAATCTGATAATAAAAATTTATCATTTCCAGGTTTAGATATAATAAAATTAAAACTGGAAATGCTAGCATTTCCACCCAAGCATTTACGTACAGCATCATATAATTTAACTTTGTCGTGGATATCTATGACAGCGTGATAATACATATATTTTAAAATCTTTTGATTTCAATTACGATGAAAATCGTTTACGATGAAATTGCAAGCGTAGAAATGCTTTGTATTTTCAATTACGATGAAAATCCTTCAGGATTTCACTTCAAGGGTTAATTGTAATTGTTCCCCACGAAGATCAATCAACGAGAAATCTTGATCCGTGATTCTGAAATTAATTTGTGTGATAAAATTATTTGCAACAGCCAAATAGACTAAATTAGGCGGATTCATCACGATAAGAGACCCCGGAGACACATTTGGGGAAAATGTATATAAAATATATCCTGGAACGGCCTTTGAAGACTTTGATGTATCTATGGAATAACTATCTAATATAATATCTGCAATAATATGTATTGCTATCGTTGATGTAATATTAGCAGGGTGCGGAGATCTGTGTCTTCCGGTTTTAAATGTTGAATTATTAGATCGTAAAAATTCTACAGGCGGATTGATTTTTACCCACAACGCATGGATCTGTGGAAAGAATTCATCAATGACTCCACGCAATGAACTTTTCAATAGATTTGCACACCAACCAGGAAATTTATAAAATACTATATTGTCATTGGTGATTGGAAATACTTTATCGGTTGAAAATACTTTTTTGAATTTTTCTCGTTGGGGAGATTTATCTTCATAAACTAATGAAAGATATCTATCGTTAACGTAGTTTATATCTGTGATGATTTGATTTAGTTGTCGCTGTTGTTGTAAAATTGAACTTTTCTTCGTTGTCATATCAAGAAGAAGTGATTGTTGAAAAGTTTTTCGTAGTTGTTGCAATCGAGTTTCAAACTGTACACGTTGGTTGTTAAAATACTCGGTAATATTTTTTATCGAAAATTCATATGCACCGCGATCACCTAATGCAAATCTATACACTAAATTACCATGTTGACGATATTCTTCACGCGAAATAGGATCTGTTTCTGTACCATCAAGTACCTTATAGGAATATTTTTGATAGATATCTCTATCACGAAGAAAACCAAAATCATATAGAAATTTCATGTTTTCGGGCGGATCTGGTGTACTTGTTGTGAAAAAATCAACCCATGCTGGTTCTGGTAATCGAGGATGAATCGCAGGAAGATTATTAAACCATGTATCATGTGCAAGTTTAAAAGATTTATCGTCGGGGAAATTTTCCCGTATGGGTTCCACAGGGAGTTCATCTACATCAACAACACCAGGGGGGAGTTCAGGCCATCCTAGCACAGACCTTATTGTGCTGTTATAAATATCTACAGAATATTGAGGTGAATTTATTTCAATGGATGTAGATAACAATGGTTCATGTGGATATATTTCAATGGGAGATTTATCAAGTTCATCTTTAATTTCTATTTTATTTGATCCGGTAATTCCTTCAATTCGTTCTATAATTTCCCTGCTGATATCTTCAATGTCATAGGCACCTGTTGGTAACAATAATGTATGCCATTCATCACTGCCATCAGGACACATTTTATATGAAAAAACAAAACTGTTATTTGGTTTTTTACCACGAAATGGTTCTGCACGTATATTTGGCCAACTATAAAAACATCGTAGTTGAGTTAACGCGATTGCACTTGCTGGTATTGGTGTTGGAAATTCTACTGAAAATTCTGGTGATTTTGTTGTGAGAGAAATGAGTGCTGTTTTTATCGGTGCGGTATTCGTTGCGATCTGTTGAAGTATCGGGGGTGTCTCTGCCATTATTATTTATTTTAGATGTAAAATCTTCAGATGAAAAATTTTCAAGTTTCTGCATCGCAGATTTATACACTGCGGTGATTGAAGAAAATTCCTCATCGGTGATCACTGCATCATCAAGTGATTTTGAAATCATCGAAGATAACAACGAATACGCATCTGCGGTAATTGTATACCGTGATAAATATTCACGTAATTTTATTTGTGAACACGACGATATTTTTGTTGTAATTGCAGTTGCAACCCCTCCAAGTGTTGTTATCGCAGACAATGCAATGGGAACTGCAATGGGAGCTATCATTGTCACTGATGATAAAATAACACCAGTGCCTGCTAATATCCCAGATATTGAATACACTGTAATGTCAATGACAGTTATTTTTCTGCGATATTTTTTTATTTTTGTGTGATATTGTTCTGAAAGTGTTTTCAGTGATGCGGCATATTCTTGTACAGTATTGTATCTGTAACTAGATGGAAATGCTAATTCCATTATTTAAAATCTACATCATTGAATTGCGGGATTATTTACCGTCAGGTACGGGATTATTTTCAGGTACAGGTACTTCTGCTACATATTCTATCACCCACGGCATCGTTAATCTAATTGTGTTACCCCTAACCGCACTTATTTTAAAATAGACTCCAGTTGAACTAGATTTAAACATTACTGTGTTAATACCTGATCCTAAAATTACATTGTTTAAATCGGCACATGTTATATTAAAGTGTTCGTTAGCTATTATTGTAAATCGATAAATTCTATCAATGTACCCCAAACCACCAAATAATTGATAACTAAACGGTGGTTCGTTTTTAACCCAGTCAAAAATTCCACTGGCTATTGTGTTCACAACATTTTTAACTTCATCGTTGTGATTCGGGATTTTTACTTTGCGGGCATCTCGAAGTTCTACAAACGCTTTTTCGATATTTTTTAACGTGTATGCCATGTCAAGGGGTTCATCTGGTGATAAATATTTATTGCCGAAGAATCTCAAATTGAGCGCAAATACCGCATTTTTGAGTTCAATGTCGAAATTTTGATCATCCATAAACTTTTTAATATCAGCGATAGACGGTGTAACTACAATCGGGGATCCAAAGAACTTTTGAACGACATTTCCACGGAAACTATTGTAATTTTTCAAATGATCTTCAAATTCTTTATCGTGACTTGTAAATTTATCTGTAATTGTAGACATAAGTGACCCCGGTTTAAGTTTGCCATCGCTGGAATATAACGCTATTGCGTTTTCAACGGCATTTCGTTGCCTTGTTAAAATATCATTCAACGGCACATTACTGGTTTTCAATTTACCGTTACTATCTCCAAATACAACTATTTCATTTGGATCTACATCAACAAGATTTAGCGTTGTTGTAATTTCATCTTGTACAGCTTTTTTTACATCTACGCCAGTTATTTTTGAAACAGCATCACGGATAAGTTTTTTTACTAACGCGATTGTCACTGTTATACGTGATTGTGATATTGATCTTCCATAAATATCTGCCATATATTAAAACGTTTATTTTTCAAATGCCAGCGTGAGAATTGCTTGCAATTTTGGAAATGCCAGCGTGAGAATTGCTTGCAATTCTTTTCATCGTGTATTCGTGAATAGCCTTATGAATTGGCAACGGACTTGTTGATATTGCTGTTAACGCATTTAAAACCTTGGAGGATCAGTTAATTTTTGTGTTGGTAACGTTGAATACCAAATTGGAATTCTTCGAGTAGAAACGCTAGCGTAATTGATAAATTCATTTGGCGGTGGTAATCCATATGAATCAAAATAAATTATACTTGACGGTGAAATTGCATAACAACACCAATGTGTTCCAGGTCCATCGTGATTTTCTAGATTAATTATTCCAGTTTCTGGTATTTGTGGTTGTGCTGGTAATTGATCTTTCATAAACACGCCCCTGAAATGTTTTATTGGAAGTTGTGTTACAGCATCTGCAAGGTCAAAATTAGACATTGGTGTAAACTCTACATTGTGTATCTGGTTCTTCTGCTTCCGGGAAGTCTTAACCCCCCCCCCGTTCCTCTTTTTTTAAATCTTAAATTCCCACCTGTATCCTTATCAAGAACTTTTTTTGTTCCCCAGCCTGCAGCACCAGATAAGGCTCCAGTTGCCAATGCAGCAATGGCTGGAATCAAAAATGGAAATATACCACCGGATTTACTCATATCGGAAATGGCAGCTTTTGAAAATTTTAACTGAATTCCTTTTTTTTGCAACTAAAGCGCTATTAAAATGTTTTATCTGTGTTTTTGCCAATGACAATTTATGTTCCCCTGAAGACATTTGTACAGGTTTCAGTGTTATTGTTGTTCCACACGCCATAGAATCCTTCGATCGTAGTTTTTTAATCTGACCAGGTGTCAATGAGACCTTAACGTAATTATAAGACATTATTGTAAAATATGATCATCTAATTAACTAGAATTTTAATTCCTTTTAACTATAATTTAAATTTCCCATTAAAGATTTTCCACTGGTGCATCAATAACTCTCATTTTTCCACCACCACCTTCTAAGATCATATATTTTTCACTCAGTAAAGCAGCAATAGCCCTAAATCCTCCAGCAGGAGATACTACACGAGCTTGAAATTTAACATCCACAACAGAATGTTTTGATAAATCAAGATGTTGCAGTGAAAAATAATAAATAGGATACAATGTTTGGAAATCTAACTGAGATATTTGTAATCCAGTATCTATATTTTGATCCCGTCCCATAAATGACCACAATCTATGATAAACCCGTCCAATTTGATTTTCATTAAAATTAAGAATAAGATTTTCAGCTGGTTCTTGTTGGTTACTTATTCTTAATGATACTTCAGAGACTCCACAACGGTCAAAGATCATATGAGAACGTTCTTGAAGATCAACACCTTGACCTCGATTAAGATTTTGCAATGCAACAAATATATGCCTTGGCGCTGATACATTTTTTGTGAGTGCAAGTTGCCATGTAAATACACCAGTAAGATCAGATATTGTAGTAGCTGTTGTAACATCATTCCATGATAATAGTGACCTTCCTCCTTGATCCATAAATGACAATAAATTGATTTCCACTGACAAAGATGGGGTCAAAATTGGCATCCATAGTGCTAATTTTGTTAATTTTACAGCCCCGTTTGCAACACCATGAACACGCCACAATGCAAGATCGTCAGTGGAATTTCTCTGCAATGTAACTGTATGACTAGCACCAAAAATAACCTTTCTAACATCTCTACAAAATCCAAATATATGTGATAATGGAATTTACAAGAAAATTTACCATTATCATTGAGCATCTTTTTTCTCGCTGAAAACCCTTGATTAAAATTATCATCTGCACTTATTAAAACCGATTCAACATCAGCGTCATCATTAAAAGCTGAATGCTTTTTTGGTCTTCGCAGTATAAATTGCTGAAACCCAGCTGTATCATTTTGATCTTTTGCAAACATCATTGAATGACCTGCAGACTTAATAAAATCATCAGAATATCTAGCTAATCCAATAATAGTACTAGCAATATCAACATTATTGTCAATGGACTCAATTTTAGATGTACCAATCGTATATTGTGCAGAACTAAATAACGCCATTATACCATTATTAACAAATCCAATCGCTGTGGTACCTAAATTAGCAAAAGGGGTACCATCAGTTTGTGTTATTTTTCCTTCAACTTCAATAAATGCCTCACATGGAAGAAAATATTTAGAAGTATCATCAAATCTAAGATCAATACGTGCTCGTGAATTTGGATCTTGAGCAGTATATGAAAAATATTGATAATCTCTCACAGAAACATTTTTTCCCACTTTGGCGTTTACATCAAAAGCATCATCAACTTCATATTTAAACATTATAATGGATGGTGTTTATCTAAATTAACAACTTTAGACCTGAACCAACAATTGTATTTATTTTTTTCTGCTATTTTGTTAATTTCGTTAGCAATTTCCGGTGGCATATCTTCTGTGGATGGTAATTTAACAGATTTATCTGGTTTCTCTTTACGTACCAACGACAAAATCCTTTTCTTTGCTGTATTATATGCATGTATTACAGCATCAGCCGCAGCAGATTTACCAATAACTCCAATAGCCTTTGAAGCTAATTCTTTTCCAATGGGAAGTATTTTTGGAGCAATTCTTGTAAATAACCCCGTAACAATATCACCGAGGCCATCTCCGTATGTTAATTTGTATACAGGTAATCGTGAATTTACAACATGAACAAGTCTAGGTCGATTCATACTACGGGTTATTATCATGATATATAGAAACATTAATGTTTTCAAATAGATTAATCACTGTAATAATCATCAATAATTTCATTAATGAAACCACGATATGTTGGCATATCCATAACGTGTCCACGAAATAATCTCTGACAAATTTCAGTAGCCTCATTAATTAATTCTGGAGAATTATTTCCAGCTCGTTTTCCTCCGATAAGAACTTCTAATCGTGATATATCATCCATTACACTTCTTGAACATGGAATATCGTATTTAATCCAGAACCTAATTTTGTTTTTTCTAACGGTGTAGATAAATCAGCCTTTGCCTTTACTTTTATTTCAGGTGTAGAAATTAATTGGCTGAGTTTATATGGCGGAGGAGGTGGTTCACTTTGTTTTTTTACTACTTGCCAAAGTTTATTAAAACCTGTATCGCCACGTGGTAGCGTAGATTTACCTAATCTCACTAAATATAGCTTTTTTGCAAAAGATTCTTTATCATCAATAGAATCTTCATATTCTTCCACTAAAAGCTGTTTTCTATGAGGATAGGTCCGATTGATTTGATCAGCAAATAAATTGACATCATGATAATCATCATCCCCTCTAATACTATCTATAACATTAGGCCTAAATATCACTTCCGGGTCAAGACCCCTTCGCTGTTTAATCTTTGGAGTTAGTGCAATTGCCTGTGCAACTTTTAGTTCTTCTGCTTCTGGTTCTTCTGGTTCTTCTGCAACATCTGGCTGTCGTTGTGTAACAAGAGTTTTTAAATGTTCAGTGCTTTCTGCTATTTTAGATGTATCTGCTGCGACTTTTGCAACTTCCTTTTTAACTTTTTTGGTTACAGAAGTAATTGGTTTAAATAACCGTTTAGTATCTTTGGTAAATTCAACAAATTGTTGTTGTTGTTGTTGTAAATTGTCCCTAAATGCATCTCTGATGGGAAGAAATTTTTGAATGGCAGCTAATCGTTCTCTTGTTAATCTTGTTATCTGAGCTTCTCCGATATTTGACATAATAATAATTAGTCTTTTACCATTAATTGAAATCGGTTTCAATTGTCTTTCCCCTGTATGAAGTAATTTTTAGTCATCGTTGTAGGGTTTCAATGGTATTTCATACAGGGGAAGGGACATGGTCACAAAAAATGACACCCCCCCCAAAAAAAGTCCTCGTATTTTTGCCTAAAAAGGCTTCTATCATTTAATTTTTTCATGGAAGGTCATGTATGTGTTGAAATTTGGTGGGCTGAGCCTTGTTGCTGCTGTTGATAATGGAAATCACGGAGATATATAATACATGATACCAATTGGTCCCCGTCATGGCCGTCCACTCAGATACATATATTGGCTAGGTGAGCCAGTAATTATCCTGGATTATATTAATAATCACACATATAATGAACCGGTGTCATCTGAATGATGGGGTTTTAGTATTTGGTGATACAGTGTTTAATTAATGATTACTTTTTAATGGATATCAGGAAACATTAAGTGTAACAGTGGGTTCAGTATGGCGACTACAGTTGCCTCTTTTAAAATGTTATTATTTCTAAACATCCTTTATGGATGGTTGTGTCAACATGGTGTATTTACCAAGAGAACCATAATATGTCTAGCAGGACCCAAATATCTATAGTTTCAATCTCACTTCCAATATGGTCACCATAGCAGTCATCTTAAAAATTATGCTATCGCATCTCTACTTAAACATAAAGTAGTGTTGACATGGGGATTTCACCACATGTCTTTGTATGATATCATGTTGGTCTTAAATGAAAACTATTCTGATCTGATGACCAAAATGTCCATCACAATATATATGAGCAGTACCATTGTCATTTAAGCTGAAAGGTTTTTAGTGCAAGCTCCATTTTGATATGGGCATCCATTCAAAAGAAGTGGCATTTAAACGATTTCATGATGGCTGTCATTTGGGCCATATTAGAAGTCAGATTATCACCATTTTCTCAAGGACCAACTTGCCAGCAGCAGACTTCTTTTGGTGAAAACCACATGTTGATGTGATCATTCATTCAGGAGATGTAACACTAACAAGAATTTCGAGATGGTCAGTTACAGCCATATTGTTGGTACCGTTTTCATTGAGGACCAGCTATACATCATGTGAAGTCTTTTAGTGAAAATATAATGGTGATATCATACGACTATCCATTTAGGAATTGTGATAACAATAGTTTTAACATGGCCACTGTGGTTGCCATATTGGAGATCTGAGCAGCACTATTTTGTTGACCCTGAGATGAATGTTTGGTTCTGGCTTCGTCTAAGTAGACTTGCTTCTTATTCATACTATTTTTTCTGCTTTGTTCAGTCTGGACTGTATTACGCATAAGCATTATATATATATATATATATATATATATATATATATATATATATATATATATATATATATATATAGATATAGATATATATAGATATAGATATATATAGATATATATATAGATATATATATATATATATATATATATATATATATATATATATATATATATATATATATATATATATGCCTTGTAATTAGCCCCAAACTGCTAAGCAACCGGTTTTCTTTGCTATTGAGTATGTTGCTACATGCATTGCTGTTATTATCTGGCTTAATATTTTTGTATTGGCTTTAAGGAAATATACTTGGTAGAACTTCCCTAACTATTCCAAACTGGAGGTGAAAGAGTTTTTAACTTGAAAGGTTATTATGTCCTGTTTATTTTGATTTGTTCATATTAATTTTAAGGTCGGTGAAAATACTGTAACCGTGTTTACTAGTAATAATACAGCAGTGCTCATTCATTCAACTTAGAATGTATAAATTTCGGAAGATCGACATTCATATAAAGGCTGAATTATGACCAGACATCAACAACAGATAATACAAAAAAACGCGAAAAGGAGGTTAATAACTTACTTACTTTATAAATTCTTGCTAGATTCGTACAAAATGAATTATTAAGCAGCAATGTATATATTACCACCATATATAGCAAACACCGCAAAAAACAAATGTTTCTTATTGCAATGATTTTAAAAATTGAGGTACCAGTAGGTAAGTGGGGATTATTTTTTTTTTCTCAACATTATAAATATGATAATGATTGGTATATGTCAGGGGTACACAACCTCCGGTCCGCGAATGTGTTCTTTCCAGCCTTCAGAACAAATTAAGAAACACAGAAATCTGGCCCTTGGTTGACAAATGTTGTGCTCCACTGGTACATATAATGTACGAAGCGCATCAAGTGCTGGACTAAACTAGATGCACAAATCAATTTCGGAAGTTTTTTTAAAGCTTTCTTCTCACTTTTCTATAATAAAAAAGGATTGTGGGAATAAAGAGTATTAGGTTCGGCAATGAAGCTAACGGGAAACACTGCCAAGGAATACCAAATATGGTTAATGGAGAGATACATTTCTTGAATAAAATATAAGCTTTTAAAAGCTTTCGTCAACGTCATTATATTTGCTGGATTTCATTAAAGAATCATACTCTCTGCTTGATAACATGGTGACTGACTCTCAGGTCCTCATTAACTCCAGATTTGGCTCTTCCTGGATTCTAAATGAAGTGCACAGCGGGTTTGTGAAACAAATGTAATTTGGATGTGAAAGCTCTTATTGTGCTGATGATATGTGAAAATGTATTTTCATGTTGTTGAAAGACTAGTGAATTTTAACATATTTCTCCCCATGTACTTCCTTCCACCTTATAATGAGTGTATCTGTATCATACTTCTATTGCAAACCGTAACCTTTCTGTAGAGTGATGCATGTGACCAATGAATGGGGAACAGATTGTCACGGTTACCCATAATTAGTGAACACTTGGCTTTAATATACCAGTGATTCGGCTTGGCAGTAAGACATAAAATAATTTTAAGGCTCTCTACTGCGCATACCATTTTACAGTTGAAATCTACCATTTCTAATTTATTTTTGGTTTAAAAAAGATGAATAATAAATGGTATTTGTTAACCCATGATCTACGAGGGCTTTATGGTCTTTAATTAAAAGTCGGCTTTCATTTGGAGAATCTGAGATAGAAAAGAAAACCAGACCAAATAAAAAAACAAGTTCCTCACCATCACTTAAGTATTTTGATATTTGTTGACTCTCATTTAAATTGCCATTTTGTTGTTCAATATATTTTGAGTTAGATGCATTGTAACTTAGCTGTTCCTTGCTCATGCTTACACTAGTTCAATGCAACACTGGTTAAACACATTATGTGGCATATAAGAACATAAAAATTGTTAGGAGGAAAAGTATAAAGCAAGACACAGATGATGAAGACCATTAACCATGCTGTTATTGTTCAAGCAAGGATTGCTAGTGGTCAGTTATCTGATCTTGACAATGTTTAGGCAGCACCACCAATACTTGTCCAACAGCTGATACACACATATATACTGTACAATCCAAAGTATGTTTTGGTATTGATCATGGAATTTAAATATCGCATAATAACAATTTCTCAGTTGAGGAAAGAACTACAGAAAACAAAGGCATGAATTTCGGGACCAAAAAAATGAGCTGCTTGATAGGTTTGCAAGATAAAATGCATATTTTAACACAAGTTGCACAATGTTAAACCATGTTACACAATGTTAAACCATGTTACACAATGTTAAATCATGTTACACAATGTTAAACCATGTTGCACAATGTTAAAACATGTTACACAATGTTATAAATGAAAGATCAAGTAGGCATTCGTCCGAAAAGGGTCGCTTATAAAGTTTTTTTACGATCCTAATGTGGCTCTGTGGTCGAGATCACTCACCATTATACCATGGCCAAAGGGACCAATTTGTAAAGAAAGTGTCATTTTATCTTCATAAAGTGAAATATTACAGATTTTTAACATATTTGTACTCTTCGCACGTGCAGATGTGTCACATTTACTTTAGAAGGACTTCAAAGTTACACCGGGTGAACAGTTTGCATAAATGTGAATGTATTTTCCCACTGTGCTCGTTTTAATTTTTAATTTTTAATTTTTATATTTATGTACAGATATAAATGAATATATTACTATCAAATATTTACTGCGTTGTTCATTGTTAACATTTTAAATGTTTGGCAAGACCTATACTGTCAATTAGTAATATTTTACTACTTTTTCGGTCATTTAAAACTACCCAGGCTCACTATAACACATATTCGGCGTTTTAAAAAAAGCAATTTTAACCTCATTATTCAATCTAGAAAGTGTTTTATTGAATATGAAAGTCAACAGACAGAATAGATAGCACCCAAGTTTGCCAAATCCTATAATGTTGTCAAAAATTTAAAGACCGCATCTATTGAACATGGGTACTAGCATGAGGTGGTCACTGTACAGAGGTACACTGAAGATTTTGTTTATTCACTACTGCCCAGATGCTTTTGTAAACATAACTCACACTGTGGAAGTCATATGTCCATATTGGTCAATGAATTAAAAAATGCTATCTGTGCCATATATTCGAAACTTAAACGTAGGCATCTATTTCCCCAGAGGTAGAGTCACTCCTTGATGAAAACCATGAATATCTTTCTTAAATTCAAGGATACCTTTTCTGCACTGGGTCGCATAAATGTATGCTGTGTGTACAGTCCATAACTTTCAAGTCATGGACATAAAGAACACTAACTGTTATAGTATTCATACTGAACTGAAATGGTCAAAACGTTTTTAAAAAAAATAAATTAGATTTCAAATCGCAGCTTCTTGACAACACTTTTATAAGCGATATTTGAAGTAAACGACAAACATCATTGCATATATAGCCAATACATTCTAAACTCAAGTAAATGACGTAAAGAACTCCTGTTTTTATCCTATTTATTTCCAGCACATCATTTTTAAAACGATGACTGCAAGCAAATAATATAATATACACATATGTTGGATACATAGCACTTGAGCATCTTTGAAATAATACCAGTTCTAAAATTACACCACATAAAACAAATGAAAGTTTCTTTTGAAAGCAACTATAACTCCATAATAGTCAAAGGATTTGTTGAAATTTTAAAAATGATTATTTCAATATGTACTTTTACTGCTTATTTTCCTGTCATTTATTAATGCCCAGGCACACAGCAGCAGGTACTCTATATAATTAAAGAACTTTTAACTTCACAATTCAATCTAGGAATTGTTTTGTTTTTGTTTACGATAGAAGGTTACTACTAAGGTAATCAATTTAGCGATGGTGCCATCTAGGCAGTAGCAATAACTTACCACTATCTACCATTGAATAATGGATGACATCAGGATCTGGAGAAAAAATGCTTTACTTGAAATATTCTTAGATCGGAAAAAATATATAAGTTAATTTAATGTGATTTTGTTGTTGTATGTTTATATATTTGACGTTAAGCAGTTTCAACGTTGCGTAACAAATACTATATTATTAAAAATAGGGCACGTTTGAGCACAAGAAATATCGTGTCAAAGCTTGTGATTTGCTATATACAAAGTCACCAGCCCTTACCCAGTGTCTGAAAATGTTTCTATGAGCATTGATACTCCAGATTCGAGTGACTTTTGCATCTCTAGACATCCATCACATTTCAACCAACTAAAGCATACATAAACGGAAGTTTCAAACGCATCCACTTGTTTGTGTCAGTGTTTGATTCCATCAGGAATGTGTGTGTGATTCACATTTTTAATGTATCTTTAACCTTTTTGTCATATTGCTATGATGTCTGCAGTGTGGCAGTTTATAGTGACGTCTAGCAATGGGTCATCATGCCATAGACATATAGCATCATGTCCCACCCAGTCGCATTATCCTGAAACCAGGCTGACATTTCAAAACATTAACACCTTACTGCTGAGCGCCATGTGATGTAGTTGCTATTACCATTATGTAGGTCTTTAGTATGACTCGTCTTGGTTTCAAACTCACTACCCTCAGCATCCGAGGCATATACTCTAACAACTTAGGCCACCGAATCAGTCTCCATCAGAAAACAGTATTTAGAGTAGGCATAGCAAGTATATTTAAATTTATGGAGACGTTTCAATATGAGCTCCCAAGTGTGAGAGATACTCTCGGATATTTGCCATCTAGTTACCCTGTCAGTCAACCAGATAAAACGCTATTCAACACTGTTTCGTTTGTAAGAAAGACTCATACAACATCAACATCAGGGTAGACACCTTACATTGTATAATTGGGATTCAGTGTACAAATTTCAAACTACTTTCAACTAAAATGTTACAGCCATTTTTCTGACGTGTGAGAAACCCTATCATTCCTGGCACCACAGATATATTCCTTGTTTAAAATTTACCGACAAGTCATATATAATAATCCATGTTATGCGGGTATAGGACAAACTCCCCACAATCAAATAAAGGACTGGACATAATCCGCTCCCCCAGAATTAGGTTTCGTATCTTTTAAACCGTCCAAAATATACTAGCCTAATTTGAGACGGAATTACTAATATTTCATTTAATTATGGAATTTCCTGTTCTACAGTAATATTATGGTTCAGATCAAATGTGCTTCACAAAATAATAATCACATACAGTATATGTATGTATATATATATATATATATATATATATATATATATATATATATATATATATATATATATATATATATATATATATAGTCAAATACAGTAAACTCCATTCTTAGTTCATCTCTATGCTAGCAATGCTATTTTTTTTCAAATGAATATGGTATGCTATAAAAATAACAATGTTAAAAAAACAGCTAAATAATTGTATGCAGTGGATTAAAACGGTGTGTAATGATGTTTATAAAAGTGAGGTGAAAACATGTGCGTGCAATAAATCCTTATATATTTAGGTATCTTAATCTCCTTATCTGTTTTATTGCAACAGAGAGGGCGAACATACCTTTTTCTAAAATGTCAGTTTCAGTAAATGGGTTAGCTCTTTTAAAATTTTGTATGTATGTTTCCTCCCCCCGGAATTTTCATTGAGGTCGAGCCCTCTTTGCTGCTGTAATTATTTCAGTTTCTGAACCAACGGTTTTTATCAAGACCTATCCAATATCGCGACCTAGGATTATATACAATTTATCGTTATAAATCTGTGTTTGGTAGTTGGCGCACGTGAAAATAAGTTTTTTAATTGAATTATATCCAAATCTCCTGAACAACAAATTTGACGAATAGTTCTGAGAGTATGTGTATCAACTCCATTAAATACAGTTAAAATATTACACTGATTAATGATCACTTTCGGAATTTGTGTATATCTCTGTGGAACATAAATTATACTGGAAGTTTGTCCCTGCCTCGAGAAAATATTCTGGCCGGATTTGATTGTTTATCCAGCATTACATCATCAAAAACAACTTAATTATTAATAAATATATCACGGTCATCAATATCGGCGATAAAATTAATAATATAATCACCACCTTCATTTAATAATTTTGCGTTCTCGTTAACATGTCTAAGAATATAGTAGCATATCTGATCATCTACCGATGGTGCCACAAAATATAATTATCCCACTTGATCCATCTCATTAACAATAACTGTGTCTTTCTACTTACTTCCAGACGAACCTATTATTATCATTCTGACTGAATTCGATAGTGCTGAATAAATGTTTGATTGGTTCTTGTTTTCGTGTCGCTGAGAAATCAATCACATCCATATTATAAGTATCTGAATTTGTATTGTTTATGTTGGTAGAGTTAATATTCCAGCCATTAAGTCAGCCATAGCTACCTAAAAAAATTAATCTCAACATTTCTAGGACCTCCATGGGCTAAATATCTAGGCAAAAATATCTTCCTGGATGAAATTATTGTGGTCCATGAACCCGACATAATATTCGACTTGAAGAATGCAATCAATCAAAACCTGGATAGAATCCAGTAAATACTGCTGATCAAACATATCATGTTCATGATGTATATTTATAAAACAAAAATTTACAACAACGACATATTGCAGATGTGAAATTGATACACTCGTTATATTCCATTACAAAAGATCTTTCGGAGAATCATTTGCTAATTGGTTAGTAAGATACGCGATGAAGGGTAAACTAGTGCTAGGAGTTGGTAATTAATCAACTGATTATACAATAATGGAATCGATTTATTATACCCCAAGAGTATATTGGATAGGTAGAGCAGCTATTAGTAACCTCGCCGATGTTGCAAATGGTACACGTTCTGTTGCTTCAAATTGGTAAGCACGAAAAGCAATATGGCAAATGTATGTATCACCACCTAAACATATTCAGGATGCACATTTTGATGTCAGTGTTCTTAATGAAGCTCTTATTAGGCTGACATTTGATTTTAATAAACGATACTATTTTTATTGGTAGACGTCAATACACATACAACTACGCATTAACTGTCGTTGACGTTGCGAGTAGATTTAAAGAAGCAGAGGCGTTATTAACTTGAACGGTCGTTCAAGTTGTATTAGCAGTACATTAAATTTATCAACGAGGAAAGGAAAAAATTCAAAAAAACGAAATCTCGCGAATGGTTACAAGACTACTAAGTGTGATATTTAAAACTTGCCACAATATTACTAGCACAATGATTATTCTTTCGTTGTTTTAATGTCATGATACATTCAGCGTCAAGATCAAAGTCACGCTTATACTTTTTGTGACACTGTTTATTACCGGACATTTATTTCTTGCGTATGATTTTGAATGTTGACCACATTTGAAATGCACCATCGATGCAAAATTCATTTTTGGCGCAACGAATACTTTCAATCAGATTATTATTATTATTATTATTATTATTATTATTATTATTATTATTATTATTTTTATTATTATTTTTATTATTATTATTATTATTATATAATTATTCAAAACAAAGAATATATGAAAATGACCAAAGATAAGTAACAAAGCCTGTGTAAATGAATTTTGCAAATATCATTTACAAAGCGTACGCAGTGGAAGTCTAGGACCAAACCCGTATTTGAAATGTGGTGTTGGGTTAGAGGAGAAACACAGTTGTGTGTACAACGTAGTGGTAAAAAATACAGAGCTGAAAATATATTTTGCTGTTTTAAAAACACGGACAATTGGAGGGTTATAAGAAACACTGAAGACTATATAGCAATATTTCAAAATAATGATTTAGACAAATGATATCATTAAATAAATGGAGCTAAATGAGTATGTGAAACATCCAATCATCAAGAATTATGATGTATCTCGTAATGGTGTAGTCAGGCAACGTCGACCAAAAAACACCAGTTGGCTTTGTCATTAATACTGGTTATCTCGTCTTCAGTGCTGGGTATAAAATGTATCTTTTTCATAGGTTTACATTTTGAATGTTTGAATGGATTAATTGAAGACAATCTTGTGATCGATCATATCAAAGGTGTTAAAGGCAATAATTCGTTGATCACTTTACGTGTTGTTACATGAAGTCAGAATAATAAGCTTGGAAATGTTCGTTCCAACATAATGAGCGCCAGATCAGTTGTATCGACAAAAACAGAGACAGGTGGAAAAAAAATATTTCAATCAATATATGCAGATTGTAAATAGTTTTATATTTGAAGGTGTTCAATATATTATGTCGCAAATAATATCACCAGGTCGGCGTTTTCCAAAACGAATAAACAACAAATTATATTTCAATATTGTTAGAGAGAAACAAATGAAGAGAGATAACTTGGTCAAGGATACGTAAAGCGATTAAAGAGTTATTCTGCTTGTACTTTATAATAGCTTTCGCTTCTAAATAATTATTTATCATTCTGAAACTTCTATCTATGGTGTGGAAATGCGCCAGTATTAACATAGCTATATAATAAATTTTTCATTTTCAGTCACACAACATGCGTTGTAGTTTTGTGTGTACAAATATCGGGAGACAACAATTATTTTGTTATTCTGATACTTCTATCGTCCTTGGCATAAGTATCAAAATACCACAGGAGTCTGACGTTTAATCATACGTAATCAAATAAAGTACGGCTAAATGTCTGACAACATGAATTACCCTTATCAATAATATATATATATATATATATATATATATATATATATATATATATATATATATATATATATATATATATATAAGGAAAGCAAGCGTGACCACAACCCTTCACTCGATTCGACATTTTCTCACGAGTCTTTTATCGCTTCAGAATCGCAAGAAGACTGAAAAACTACACATATGCATTCAAAAGACAGTTACTTACCACCGCATAACTCTTAAATGACCATGTCCTGAATCCAATCGGCGAATTAACCTTTATTTTCACCAGTACGGTCACAATCCTTCGCTAGCAAACAATATTTGACGGAAGTAACCTATTTTACCAGTTTCTACCCTTTTGTATTACAGGGAATTTTCTAAATAAATTAAAACAATGTAACAGTTTTGAAAGCGACATATGTCGAGATAAGGCTAAACAGTAAATTAGTATTCAGTAGTTTCCTCTAAATGTTCCCTATCAAAACTTTACTGTTTTACTTTTTGACAACAAGAAGCATGTACTTCGTCTTGTGGGGATAAATGTACAATAACACATTCGATATTGTAATTTATTTGTAATACCACATGATTTCAGCAGGAACTTTCTATATTTGAACTTTTATAAACATTTTAGGAATAATTGGGATTCAATTCGCAATAATTTAAGTTCTTTTTAAATTTTCACTCTGTACTCTAAGAATATAAATTCTTTCTTGAACTTTACAAACTTGATGTTTGCGTTATTTTCTGTCACTTAGTTACTAACACAGACTGTGAGCACAACTGGACTGTGGAAAATCCTTGGCTGTCCTCCCATGTTCCTTACCATGACATCCAACTGTATGAAGACCAGCTTGGTCCAGTCAAAAACAATAACGACCTGCCACCGACTTTCACCATTGTAAATGGTGTGAAATATGGTTGCTTTTTAGCCCCCACACTGTTAGCAATCTTCAGCATGATGCTCCAAAAAGCATCAGAAGACCTAAATGACGAAGATAGCATCTATATCTGATTTCGTAATGATGGCAACTTCTTTAACTAAAGGCGACTTCAGGCCCACACCAAGACCTGGAAAAGCTGATCAGAGAACTTATCTTTGCAGATGACGCTGCCCTTGTTGCCCACACGGAAGCTGCCTTACAGCACGTAACATACTGCTTTACTGAAGCACTTCGCCAGCCTGCGCCCAATGAAGAGTACCAGCCATTTTACATCTACACTGACCAGACAAAACTGAATGTAGTCCGCCAGTTCACCTACCTAGGTTGTGTGATATCCTATGATGCAAGATCGACACAGAAATAGACAACAGACTGGCCAAGGCAAACAGCGCTTTCGGCAGACTGTATAAACGAGTGTGGTACAATGCCAGTCTCAAGAGAGGTACAAAGATCAGTGTCTACAGAGCTCTCGTACCGACCACCACCATCCTATATGACGCTGAATCCTGGGTAACCTACAGCCGCCACCTCCGCCTCCTTGAACGCTTCCATCAGCGCTGCCTCCGCACCATCCTCAACATCCACTGGAGTGACTTCGGCACCAGCATTGAAATCCTCAAACAAGCATGGATCACTAGCTTTGAGGCAATGGTAATGAAGATACAGCTACTCTGGGCAAGGCACATGTCAAGAATGGAGGAGCATCGCCTTTCAAAAAATCGCACAGTATGGTGAGCTGTCCACTGACCACCGTGACAGAGGGGCACCTAGTAAGAAATATATAACTCCTTGAGAAAGAGCCCCCAAAACGTGTGGCATCGCTCACCGCCGATTTACATCACAAGCTTCTGATACGTGAAAACTGGCGAAGTACAGTTCACCGGGCCACTGCAACTATATAAAGAATATAGACGGGTCAACTTGGAGGAAAAACGATGGCGAAGAAAAACCCGGGAACCATCGCTAGCACCTACCACAACCCAGATATTCCCCTGCAGCATCTGTGGACGGTCGTGTCTGTCACACACACACACACACACACACACACACACACACATATATATATATATATATATATATATATATATATATATATATATATATATATATATATATATATATATATATATATATATATATATATATATATATATATTCAATCGGAGTGCAACTTCTCCTATCAGCTGGTTAATTTTGGTAATTTGTTTGCATTAAAGGTTGTGTGGATGAGTTAAAACAATGTTCAGATTTTTGTTGAGAAATTATCGAATGTTCGAATATTTCCATACTGCAATTCAATTTTTGAAAGACAAAATGATTAAATATAATCAGGACTGAATCAATATCTATGCAATCTTTACCATTTTATATTCAAAATCTCATAGACCAGTTTCATAGATTTATGTCATCTTTCATTCTTCTGTTATGCTAGGATGTTTTTAAACAGTATTTGGATATTTCGTACATGGTAGACATCTTATCAAGTGTTTCAAGTTGACCATGTTATTATTTATCTCTGATATTTGATAGTTTCTTAACTTTTTCCTTCTCGTTTGGCTAGCAACACAAATCCATATTACATGCATTTTTTAAATCATTTTTTAATGGGCCGTTTTTACATTTGTTTTTTTTTTTCTAGAAAACCTGTACATTTGACAAGTTCAAAGATTTTAAGCTCCTTCCTGGTTCCATCGGTGCATACTGCTTCCCCCATCATTGACCGTGGATCGATTACTTTGACAGGTAATTTCTATTAACGTAATAATGATTTCCTTTGGAAATGTTATATCCTTTAAGGTTTCTGTTTATAATCAGCGAAGTTACCTCATATTATTTGCCTAATTTTGAATATTTCCTCTATAAATGTTACAAAGGTAGTAATTTGCAATTATTGTTTTACATTTTGAAATCCTGACTGTTCAGCAATTTTTGAAATTATGAGTTCCAAAATGTACCAGCTGCCATAAAACTGTTGATTTTGATTCATACGTTTGATCTGTTTCCTTCCCGGCTTTATGTTCGACAATACGGGCCGAGATAGTAGATCGCTGTGAATTTTTGAAATTGTATATGTGTTTCAGAAATTCGATTACAACGTCATGTAGTCGTGTTTAAATGAAAACAAGTTTCTTTGTAAATCTATCATCAGATCCTTTTAGTCTTTTAATACAGTTAACTAGCATTTCAGGATCGGCCACATATGTGTAACCTTTCAATGTATTCCCTCTCACTCAAGATAGATTCGGCCAACGTTGGTATATGAGAAAGCTTGCCGGTAGCTTCTCGTGGTTCGGTGGTTCTTTCCGGGGTTTTCACAGGTTCTTCTTCCACCATTAATACTGGTCGCCATATATAGCCTATTTTGAGCTGAAAATGGCGTTAAAACCTACTACCACACCAATCTGATAGATTTAATTTAATTTATATAATAATCCATTCTGAAAACAATCAGCAAACCATTGCAAAGTCTTCATAGTGTGTTGCATTCCTAACGGAACATTAACAATTGTCTTGTCATATTGCTACGATGTCTGCATTGTGGCAGTTTATAGTAAAGCATAGCACTGGAGCATCATGCCGCAGATATGTCGCATCAAGTTCCACCCAGTCACATTATCCTGACACAAGATCGACTACTCCTAACACGAACCTCTTAATGTTGAGCGCCTAGCCAGGCAGCTGTTAATACCGTTTTGGAAGTATTTTGGATGACTCGACCATGTTTCAAACCCGCGACCTCAAGCTGATATAAATCATTAGAAGAATACGGAGAATGATTATTATATTAACCATTTCTTAAATCCAAACTGACAATAACTAATTGCATCCTCTGTATTAATCCATTCACTAATCTTGGATCGAAAATGCTTATATAAATATATTTAAAACTCAACTCATTAGTGTAATCCCTCGATATAGTCGGGATTAAGAATTTTACCTTACTTTGAATATTGGACCTTTTACTGCCTCACTTGTAAACGCAGGCAAATAACCACTGTTATGTATTACTTTGCAACGTTTACTTAAATAAAGGCACAGCATATCGTGTCCGAAAAGAATATATATATATATATATATATATATATATATATATATATATATATATATATATATATATATATATATATATATATATATATATATATATATATATATATATATATATATATATATATATATATATATATATATATATACATATATATATATATATATATATATATATATATATATATATATATATATATATATATATATATATATATATGTGTATGTATATATTTATATATGTATATATATATATATATATATATATATATGTGTATGTATATATTTATATATGTATATATATATATATATATATATATATATATATATATATATATATATATAACTAGGGTTTATGTTAGAGGGGGTGATCACATCCCGCTTCAAGTAAAAGAATGGCGTGTAAAAACTACATTGCAACATAGCTTCTGCAAATCATCGGTGCTTGTCTCGGCATTTAGGAAATAAAATACGTGTGTCAAATAAATCGCTAGAAGTGGCTCAGAAAATTAATATATCCCTCGTTTTTATCTTATTTGTCTTGAGCTTATCGCACCAGATCGCAATGTTTTCAAACACAAATGACATTTCGAAAAGCCATTTAAAGCAACAAGGTCATGAATGCGACAGAAATGACCGATTTAACAATGAATAAATTTTAATAACAAATTCGAACTTTGTCATTATCCGTCCGTTTATCATCAGCTGATGAAAATTAAGTTTATGTTGCATTGTAAAATTTCCAGACTTTATATCTACTTAAGAATAATTTCTATAAGTACAATTATCCAAAAACTGGTCGTGTGATTTAAGAGGAATTGAGGTAAAAATAATGTTTAAGAATAGATGATTTTATAGAAAGCAATAAAAAATTACATAATTTAATTTAAAAGCAGGTATGAAACATACGGTTTCTAAAATATTAAAATCGGATATGTGATTTTACGGAAATACAGTTTTGTCATTGAATACTGCTTTCTTAATCCATTAGTAGTGGTAGTAGTAGTAGTGGTGGTGGTAGTAGTATTACTGTTGTAATTATTATTATTATTATTATTATTATTATTATTATTATTATTATTATACTACAGAATTCGAAAATCGGAAGAGAAAAGGATTATTTATATTTTTATCTTATATGTGTGCATATATATTATGCTTTTTTCAATGTATAGTTTTGGTCAATTACCATTGGCACCGTAGCATATGCCAAAGTATAACAAATGCAGGAAAAGTCAATATACTTGTATTTTTTAAATTGTTTAGGTTTTAATATGCACTACAACAGAAAACCATTGAAATGAAAATTATAAAGTAATCCAAACCTTTTAAACGAAAAAGAGATTTTAAATTTTACATTTGACAAGGTGAAGAGAAGTCTTCATAGTCCTTTCAAGGTCAATATGTACTACTAGTGTTCAAACGTGTGTGCTGTGGTCCTCTCAATTTACGTCACTTGACAGAGGTGTGTGATCCTCCCAATGTGTGTGTGTGTGTGTGTGTGTGTGTGTATATATATATATATATATATATATATATATATATATATATATATATATATATATATATATATATGTGTGTGTGTGTGTGTGTGTGTGTGTGTGTGTGTGTGTGTGTGTGTGTGTCCGCTTGTATGTAGAGAGACAATCAAAAACATGTATTTTGATCGGTCCGTAGTTGGTCAGGTAAGCTGATACATAAGTACAACTTTAGGTGCCTTGCATGTTTGATTAATTGCTAGCTTCTTTCAATGATTGATAAGCAGATATCAGAAGTTGAGCATAAGATGCAATATGTGGATAACACTCATTACAAGGAACCGACATAAGTATCGCAAGCAACATCATGAGAATTTCGGATTATAACATCGAAACGCATTAACCAGGAGAGGCATGATAAACTTCTTCCTTACAAGCTTAACGCGGATGTCTTCTTTACCTCGCGAGGGTTTTTAACGATGGATTAAGAAATTATTGACCGCCATTTGAAAGGCCTTGCAACTTTTCTGTGTTCAATAACATCTTCCACATAGGCTTTCAGCCGAGCCCCCTTCCAATATATTAGTATATGCTTGGAGTGTTGCCTGCTGTCTAATACTTTGATACCGGGATGAGCAAACGTTGCTAAAATTACTATGAAGAACTACAAAGCGGAAGAAACTAGGAACAACGTTGTGCACCATACTCAATCTTCGGATGAACAGAAAATTATTGGAGGTAAGGCATTGTAACAAAACTGAAAATAATCCGAATATTATATAGTACGAACATATATTTAGCAACTTTAGAATATTTATCATAGCTTGAAATCTGTTTGATGTATATATTGCAAGACGTTACACAGTAGACGCTTCAGAGTGTTACACAGTAAGCTTGTTTAAAAGTGTTGGATGGTTCTGATGACCCTTGTTATGGATTGCTGATGGGAATTGGAGCAAGTTACATTTTTCAATACACTAATGCAGATGACACGTGTTAGACGGGTATAGAACCCGTAACCACTGGATACCAAACCGGCGTTCAACCAAATCAGAGCCAGATAGATGTTCCCGTCACATTTAATTCATATAATATTGTATAACTTACTTTTGCAAACTTATATAGGTATAATGTGGCTTCGTTTATATTTGTGGGTATATAATGACTTACAAAAATGCTAATTAAACTGGAACATGTTTTGTCATATTAAACATTAGCTCACATGTCCTATTGTATCGATTCTAAACATTAATATACCAGATAACTGAGAAACAAATGTGACATACAAGCATACATTCTTAAAGCGTTTATTTCGTTTAAAGGTTGTATTTTATTTGATTTTTTATTTTAAAAAAATAATTAAGGGCTTTGCGAAAAATGGCACTTGTACACGAGGTTGGTAAAATGAAGCCAGTTGGCTTTACCCTGTTATTTTTTTTATCTTTAAAGTCTTGCTTAGTAGCAACAACAACCCCCAACCCCAACCTCCAAAAACAAAAAAACAAAACAACCAACAAACAAAACAACAAAACAAACAAACTAAACCAAAAAGAGCACAAAAACAACAAAACAAAACCAAGAAAATAGGATATAGGAACCCCTCAAAGAAGGCATTATTATTTGTATATAATAATTGAAGGCAGGTATCTGAACAGAAAAATATATTGTATAATGTTGCTTTTTATATTTCTTGAAAATGATAGATGGCACCCATCCACCCATTCATTCTAATTCTAAAATCCATCTGCGAGTTTAACTAAACATCCATCCACCCACACTTTCACGTGCCCATAAACAAGCAGACAAACGGTAAGAACAGATAAAGTGGCTATAATCCAAAAATTTCAATCCCACTCATATACAAAACTAACAAATAATCGAAGAAAAAAATCAATACTTTATTTCCTATACCGAAAACCGACTCCATAACATTCATATAGTTCGTATTCTGTGTGCATTAGAATTATAGGATTAACAAATGTAGTTCGTATAATTGAGAACGTGGACGCCAATTGACAATTTCTCAAACTTGAAGCCTCCGCTGAGAGGTAAGGCACAACAATACTGAAAACAATGGTTATGTTGCCAACAAGTATGCAAGACGCCAACGGATTTTGTTTTGCTTTCAGAGCAATGTTATTGCTTATTTTGAGCCACAAGTTCACGCATAATTGAACCCGAAGTTATTTTTTTGCGTCTGCTATATCTGTTTGCTTTTGTTCCTTTGTAATATTATATCTCAATAAGACTGAATGCCCCACTTTTTCAACCTCCGGCAGGGAGTACACTTGTTCGTATGTCTGTCCGTCACTAGTTTTGCAAAACAAAGTATGTTTCTTATGTAGTTTTGTCCGTGGAGTTACACAACTTTGTAGGCAGATGCTTATCAGTGTTTGCAACGCCCTTATTCCAAAAATAGGTCAGTGTGACCTATATTTAAAGTTAAATTGCAAAAGTAAACTTCGCTTTTAGGTCTGTTTCCCCGTACATAGTCGGCTGTATGGTCATGCAACTTCTTTTAGTTTGTGTCTTGGTAAGCACATCACTCTCATCATGTGTCAATCAGCTTGCCTGGAATTCATATTCTGTAAACACATTTCTAGTTGCGTGGTGTCCTAACTGACGTTAAATACATTCTAACCCTGTGTCTTCATATGTATTACAGTGCCTCTTCCCCCTCCCCGGCAGTACCACCTAACGATTTTAACAACGACAAGCATCGCTTTTAACAAACATGCATACTCCGTTGGCATTTCATTTCTCAATTTATAATTTCGAATTTGATTGTTGTCGGGCGATCTCTGACACTGTCGTTCAGATAGGTGGCGGCATGTATCAAGACAAGAGAATAGATGTTTACATCTGTATCGGCTTACGCTAATCTAACTGGTCTATCACATGTTATTAATTTTAGGTACCATTATAAATCAGTCGGGAGGGAGGGGAGGTCCCGTGCAGATGTGATCTTCAGTTCCACAGTGTATGGAATAGATACATATCACGTATCACGATTTGAGGGGTCTAGATTTTTCTGGCTTTAACGCCATTTCTCTGAACACGATCGGCTAAACATGACGGCCAATATGTATGGTGGTGAAAGAACCAGCGACCCACTGGAAAGCTGCTGGCAGGCTTTCTTACAAACGCACGATGGTAAAGCGGAAACTCGAATTGATGCGGTCAGACTTGAGATGTGAGCGATCTATAAAGGCGAGTGTCTTAGACAAGCAATTAACAATATAAATCTATACGAGTTATCGTCGGATTTAACCATAAAAATGTGAAACCAACAATTTGTACAACGAAGTACCGAAACATTTACCGAAGGGAAGCAAAGATGGTATCTGAAGGTTTTTAGTTATACCTCATACCATGCTATGACTGGAAGACAAAACAAATAAATGGCTTAAGGTCGCAGGTCGCGTGAGCAAAACAAACTAAGTTCCTTGTCACTAATTATGCATATTAATTAAAATGCACAGTTTCGAAAGGTCTGCCTATAAGAAAGAGGGCCGCACAAGGTCAAGGACTGAGCTGCACGAAGCCCGCTGGCAGCAGAGTGGTCCTGCGATGTGTATGATTCAATCCCGAGAAATTTTAACATTATAATAACCGTTCTAACGCCAAGATACTGTGGTTACTTAGAGAACCATCGTGACACTAATTGAGACTAGCGACCTTACATGCTTCTCGAACATAATAAACAATACATCTTATGCCCGCGAAACATATCCGTCTTTATAACCGATTTACCAAGTGGGGCATATACGATTATCTGCAAACTGTCTGAAAGAAACAAGAAAATAATTAACGTATGCATGTCTGACATGTAATTTGTTACTTGCGTCTGGAGAAGTAGGAACAAACATGGATATGAATTTCAGTAAATTAACACAAGTATGAAAGATTAAACAGGATATATCACACACACACACACACACACACACACACACACACACACACACATATATATATGTGTGTGTGTGTGTGTGTGTGTGAGAGAGAGAGAGAGAGAGAGAGAGAGAGAGAGAGAGAGAGAGAGAGAGAGAGAGACGTTTCTGCGAATGCTACAAGCTCTTACAACTTGAATTAGCCCTTCCCCTCAACTGATATGAAATTTTACATGGATAGCGGTAGTAACTTAATATGACTTCATACAAGTATAAGAAAAGATACATGACTCAGGTCAGAGAGGTGTGTGTGTGTGTGTGTGTGTGTGTGTGTGAGAGAGAGAGAGAGAGAGAGAGAGAGAGAGAGAGAGAGAGAGAGAGAGAGAGAGAGAGCACTAGTCAAATAACGATCAATTAATGATAGTGGTAGAAATTGAGCATAAGTACATAAACGAAAATGAGTAGTTAGACGCTAAACGTTATGAAAATCATCTCTTTTTTTTTGTTAAAATTAAAATTGAAATTAATTGCACAGAAATTGTGAATATTCCGTAATTAAGTAAAGCGTTTCGTGTCTTTAACCTATATTTGGACACATAAACCGTTATTAACATTCCCTGTAAAATCGGATGATTCAGATAGCTAATTATTGTTATGCTCTTGCACATAGTGGACAAATTTCGCACGATCTTCAATATGTTAGATGACCTAGAGGAATCATATTTAGGTAATCTTATGTCTTGATTTAGAGCGGGAAATTTACGAACTAAAGCATCATACCGGAGGGTATACAAAGATTCACATCGAAATTAGGATATGTCTGGTATGTTGATAGTGTATGTAATTAGTAACTTTATATACTTGTCCCATGAAATGATGTACCGCATATAAAACTAAATGCATTTTGGCCATGTGGCCTAGAATATGAATAATATAGATTTGTACTATTATCAATAAATTAATAAATAAATTAACTGCTAGCTATGGACAAGTATACCGAGAAGCACGTAGTGATGCGTAAAAATCTACAACATGGCGGCAGATGTCTTCTATAGTGAAACACTACCGTGGGGTGAGGGTGGTGTGGGATATGGGGGTGGATCCCTATCTTGTAAGGGTATTTCCTCCTTGTACCATGCACAACCGATCTGATAGATATTACACTAGAATCCTTGCCGCTGATAATGCTGAAACTAAATCCAAGTAGACACAAGTTCTGTTTTCACCACTGTTCGTTTGTATGCAATATTAGTGTTTCCGAGGCCATATAGCCAATCTCTAGACCGTCACGTTCACGGTTATGGTATTCTTAAGATGAAGGTTGCCGATGCCCGAGTTGTTTATGAGCTTCACCTTTTCATTGGTGTCGAGCTATGTCAGATGCGCCAGCAATGATGGCAAAACCTATGTGAATCTGAACTTGGCACCTTTCGTTATTTGGAGATTTTCAGTTGGCAAGAAATTCGGTCGCATATTTTGTGCAGTGTTACAACTTATACATTTCATCAGCCATGGCATGATTGGAAGGCATATGGTATGTATGTATGTATGTATGTATGTATGTATGTATGTATGTATGTATGTATGTATGTATGTATGTATGTATGCATGTATGTGTATATGTATGTATGTATGTATGTATGTATGTATGTATGAATGTATGTATGTATGTGTGTTTGTGTGTTATCAGGTAGGTAGGTATGGACGTATAGATAAATAGATGGATGTATGGACTGATGCTTGGAGTAAAAGTTTGAAAAAATGGCCAAAGTAACAAACGTTCAAAGATCTTTAGGAAAACAATCCCTTAAAAATAAAAATAAACCCCTATGACAATATGATGCAAAGTAAAATACAATTATTTGAAAATTCTTTGCAAAGAATATTTTTAATAAATAAAGATAAAGGCACAAAACTAAGAATCTTTGAAATACGATAGTGAACACGATAGTGAACATGGTGAATATATAAAAGTCAAAGTTTGTCAGACAACAGTATTAGTAGTGGCTTAATTGATTCTTTTTCGACAAATCAATATGGAGACTGTCTATATGTACAAGTCTGTTTAAAGTAAACTATTCATTGTATCAGACAACCACAATATGCATGCGGTGTTGAAATGTTAAAATGGCGAAGGGGATTAACTTGTCTATGCGCATTCACCTATATCCCATATAACAAGGTAGGCAATCACGTGCAATGACGAACACAAAGCCATTTTTAGACAAAGGACAATGAATATAATAAAAACAAAATATAATTTCTTCTAGATCTACTTTCTTGAACACTTTTTTTATAGAATGAGAATGACACGTTTATCGCAAGAACATGTCAGTCTTACATTGCACCAAAAAGAAAGTATGAAATTTAAGTGAGAAAAAACAAACAAACATGAGAGTGATTGCTTATGGCTTGCTGTTCTGAACACCGTTTCCTGAATTACGTGATGCTACAATAGATAGCGCTTTCCGAATCGAGTCGAGGTATATAGCGGAATAAATATAAAGAATATAAAATGGGGGAAAACATTGTGTGAAACAACTGTGCTACATATATAAATAAAACATATTTATCGTATTCATGCAATTCCATAAGTACATTACAATTCATTCAATTCAGCTGTCAATGCCATTTATCTCGGACGTGACAGAAAATACACCATGAGGATTGGAACCAGTAATATTGAATGTAGCACGAAATCAATTATGTAGCCAGAGTTTCGCATATTCAAGTGATCTCAATGAAAGATTTCAACAAATGTAGAACATACATAAATAACAATTATCCATATGTTCGCTTTATTGAAAGGAAATCATATAATTCATTATTATCTGACCTCTTTAATAATCAAGCACTGCAGTTACTAACTTTATCCAGCCTTCAATTAACAACTGCATGCTACCATCACAGTGGGCCTAGTGGTCAGAACGTTCGCCTCAGATTAGGAGGTCGTGGGCTCGAAACCAGGCCGAGTCATGTCAAAGAATTATAAATATGGTACTGACTGCCGCCTCGCTTGGCGCTCAGCATTAAGAAGTAAATATTAGCTTTGATCATTCTGGTGTCAGGATAATGTAACTGGGTGGGACATCATGCCATATGTCTGCGGCATGATGTCCTATTGCAAGACATCACTATAAACTGCCACACTGCATACATCGTAGCGATATAACTGACAAATTGTTAAGGCTACGTTACAGATCTCAATCACACAAACACACCATCACAGCGCAACTATTAGTAAGGAGTGTTTCTCAGGGAGCAGCTAAGCCGCTTAGTAAGTGCTTCATGTACCTTGACGCCTACACTTTCCGGGCTGCATATAGGCTGCTACCACCAACCTATTACAACAGGGAAAGAGCATTTTGCTGTATCGTATATGATTCTGGATAAAACAGTTGAACGTCCGCCCCTATAATAGGAATTGACTCACAAGGCAGTTTGTAGATGCAAAGACTAACCTGAGAATCAATAGACATACAATGTGAATCATTTGTTTTGGTCATTTTACGGCGCTTTTGATACATTATGGATCGTATCATGTTCAGAAAATTGTAGCTAATTATCTTTCCCAAAACACATCAATACAGCCGACCCTGGATGGCCCGGGCAGTTATCGAACCCTCGACATTTGGATATCAAGTCACTTACGTTTGAAAGGCAAGCCAAAGGAAGTGGGTCATCATATAGTTTGTGTATTCTTGAACAAAACAATGTCTGCAACCGCTTTTCTTTTCCGTGCTTTTAGATAAAGATATAGTAGCGCTATGAGACGGTAGAATAAGTCATGTAAATGTATTGTCATTTCGTCTGACGTTCCAATCTAGAATTTTGAAGCGCCGCTGAAACCACATGGCAAAACTATGATTTAAAAAAAATAAATAGTCAACAGTTACAAAATTGAGTTAGTCTACTTTATAATGACCTTCACTATTAGGGAAGTTATGTGCTGTTTAAACCAGACAACTGATTTAAATGTATTCTATCTCTGTGCTTGAGAAATTTACTTGAAAAGGCACAAAAAATAAAGTATATGCTTTATTAATTTATGAAAGTGAACTTATAAATGTTACAATATAAAACAAGCTATAACAAGACTATTTTGAATTCATTTCTTGTGAAGTTCGTAAAGTATAAATGTCCATGCAGAGCGAGATGCACATGGGAAATCTGTCGGAATAGTTCGTTGTTTTTCTACCAAAATCCATTTCAGAAAAACTTCGGTTGAGTGATAATAAGTAAAATGGGGATAATCTCCGTATATTGACTGAAAACTCAGTCGCACGCTAAATACACTTGGTAAAATTGAACCATGTCAAAAGCAATATGATACTTTTAAGGAACGATTGACAAAAGTTCAGTAGAAGACGGTTTATCAATATGTTATTGGTTGAATCACAAAACCTGGGAATGATTCGCCTAAGAAAAAGGCATTTGAGTTAAGTTGCCGTGTGTTTTGTGTACATAAGTCATGTCAACAACAAAAAACGTGTATCAGTTTAGGTATAGAATGTGCAGTTTCATATTTTTGATATGACAACATATTAAATATCAATTTATGTTATTCTGATTGGTCCACATTTGCCGAAGAAATTTAATTAACCCCGTCTACTGGAACTGTTTGACCAGTTTTTTAATCGACTGACCAATGGGAATTGTAGAAAAAAGGTGATGTCTCTCTGAATATGGCCAATTTACCACAAATGGTCTCATTACGACATGTATAGATAGATTATCATGCGCTGAAAATATGGCGTTCAGCTCCAAAAGAGAACAAGAAGAACAACAAAATAAAACTAAAGGAACCGGTCAACTTACAGCGTGCGCGTTGAAAGACGTGGTTGGTAGACGTATAACATAGATTCCACCCTATATACAAGAGTGGTTTAAATGTTAACATACAAAAGTAAAATAAACCCACCTCTGTTCAGAAACGAAAACGGACATAAACCGGTCTCCAAATTGAAGGAACGTTATCCAAACCCAACATGCCTAAGCCGTAAAATAACTCTTATCCTGTGTTAGAATTCCGAATTTGTCTATGTCTACTGTAGTCTACTGTTCCAAATCAAATAATACAACAACAAAAAACGGTCACAAATGTATTATTGTAAATCTGGAATATCTGCAACCACATTCATCCCTTTATATATCAAATGAGCTGATTGCTTAGAAGTAAAGTGATAATGAGACACTCTCGCTGTTGAACACTCCTGTAACCGAACTAAACGTATGTCATCTTTCTAAACTTGCAGATACATTCTGTGTGGAACAAAATATGTTCTTTGAGACAAATATTTAATTTAATTGGAAAGACATTTACTTTTTGGGAATGATAATGGGTAGAAATAAAACTAGTTAAGATTACTAGTTATAGAAGAGCGTATAACTATCCAGGGGCATATTTGTACGAGCACCAAATGAACAGTGCTACATCCATGTCAGAAAGAATATTATTTCTTCTTTAGTTCATATTTCCTTTAAAAAAAGAAACTTTGTTTTAAACGTAATCTCAAATGGGTAAATTTGCAACGAGTTTAATAAATTCAATGTTGAATTGTATTACCTATTGGAGACCCTCTATACACGTAATGATCGCTACCGTAGTATTTCTAATGTATTTTGTCAGTCATCAGTAGTAAGGCGCAAGTATATTCTTATTGATCCGGAGTCATGTACATTCGGCATGTTCTCAGTTTTCTTCATCACATGCTAGAAGAAAACAAGAACAATACCTCGGTTGTAATGAATGGCCATTTTCAATTGTCCTCAAGCGCGTGGTTGATTTGAAGTCATAATACTTTCATTGACGTCACAATGACTAAACGGCGTGTTATCACTAACAGAAACGCAGTCCACTTAGAACATCCTCGTCTCTTTCCGATATGAGCCGAATACCTTCAAATCTCTGTATAAAAAAGTTATTAAGAACAACAATGTTATTGGGGGCAGTTCAAAATGATATCCACATTTTCTTTTTTAACACGTATTACCGATTGGTAAATTATTGTGTGTGAAATATACAAATTTATGACAGTATATTGTGTGAAATATGCAAACCGTATGATGGTGTTGTGTATATAATATGCAAATGTATGATAGTAGTGTGCGTCAAATGTAGATATTATAGCTTGAGGCAGAACTGTGTGAAAAGTTCAGACTCATGCATACGGCAGTATTGTGTTTGAAAGGAGAGACTTATGATGAAACAATGTTTAAAATGGAAACAAAACAACAAAGCAACAATTGTTCTTTTAATTTGCTTCTAAAAGATTCCAGGAACAAAGGACGTAAAGGCAACTGCGGAGGCTTCTTTATAATGACGACGAATATGAAAACGTTTTTACCCTTTGCAGAATTTATCAATTATATCTCAGGAAAAATAGTGGAACCTGCAAACATTTTCTGGCCGAACAGATATTTTAGTGCTTTGTCATCGCGACATCTATTGCGTGTAACAGTGGTGCCTTGTACATCGGTTGAAAATGGTAGAGGCAATTAACCTAAACAGAATACTTTGTAAATTTAACATCGATAGTATGACTACGCACGATCTGAGGGTGAGAAAGTGAAACGAACATTTATTCATTTATGGTACATACAATTTATTTATTTTATGGTTCGCAATGGGAGCGGAGATTTTGAGGCGTTCGTACTAATGAATACTGATCTGTGGAAGAAATATACGTTAATTATTCAGATGCAATAGATGGTTGTGATTTAATATTCTTTCATTTATACCACTAATATGAAAATATGTAATATTAAACCTACATGTTTGGTGCCTAAGGTTACGCTTAAATGTTTTGGAAAACTGCTGAAAATGTGTAGATACACCGCAAAGTTGGTTGATGTTCAATATACAAAGCGTTTATCAATCTGATTAAAATCAGATCTCCACTGCCCTACCCGACGATCTTACAGTGACCGCTTAGAGGTCATGTTCTGCTGCCTTTGGAAAAGGCCAATGGAAATACAGCTTTCAGAAATCTGAAAGTGAATCAAATCGTTCGTCATACATTGATTCTCTTCAGCCATACTGCTCAGTCTCCCGAACGGTACAAATATAAGACTTCATATATAATATTTTAATCAGATATATGTGTTTTTGCTTAATGCACACACATACAAGCATTACCTACATCAGGAAGACCTTGTAAATCCACATATATTAAGAGGTCCACCTAAAGGAAAGCATTTATATGCTTCGTTTTTAGATGATTTTGTTTGATTTTAAACGAAAACATATATTAGAGTATATATGTTTTGAAAAACTACATTTCTTTTTTATTGATATGTTGTGTTTCTACATAGACTGGGGGGGATGACATACGTGTGGTAAATGGCATACACTACGGGGACACGGGTTTACTTACCTCTAGTTCACTACACTTTAAGAGGACTTCGCAGAATTACCTCCTCCTTGTCCAAGGGAAAATTTCAGAATTCCGTTTGCTTCGTAAGTTTTTTTTATTTAATTGATCAATGTTTCCAACTTTACTTCGTGTAGTATAAATAAAAAATGGAAACAACACAATATATAAGTATAAAAAATTATTCCTATATATGTTTTACTTTAGTATAAACCATTACGATAACAATAAATGGCCCAGTAAGAGCTAACCAATTTTATGAGACAATTTAAAATTTTACGGATTTTATGGATCCAAAAAAGACAATGAAACTATGCGATTACACAACAATATATTATTTTGGCAATAGCATATTAAAAACAAATGTAAATTTACGCCTATACATTATTTGAGGAAGAGGAAATCAAAGATGTTAAAAATAAGACGGCCAGAATTGTAATGAATACAAAATATATTTCAGTAACTATTGAAGTTTAATATCGATAGAAACAAGGCTGGATAATCGTGCATCCAGACAACAAAAACACTAACTTGCATTTCTATGCAAATGGCCACTGGTTCAAGGCGTCCTTAATTATAATATGTCCAATTGCGCCAGTTATTATTGACATAGATTATGACGTAAATAGCTTCCAATCCTTGCAAGCTGGAGTAAGAGTCTTTACTACAACTTTTTCTTCCTTCAGTCATCCGACAAAGAAGCAAATTATCTCTCATGACTCGTTTAAGCGATTCCATTAAACAAGGTCATTAAACAAAGTCATTAAACAAGGTCATTAAACAATCGTGACAATCATGTTCCCGAATACTGTAATTGGGAAGAAAGAAATATATGTTTTCTTCTCGACTAAATACAAATTGCGTCACAAGTAATGAACAAACATTTAAAAATGATTTAATTGGATCACCTCTATATTGATGTTTTCTTGAAGAAAGTATACCACACATAATTTTCTCTTGCGAATATTATCTAGAACAAGACCATGCAAATGATCCAAACCCTTTCCTTATGTTAAATTAACTTTAATTATATTTAATATGGTGATACAATGCTCCAATTTGAAATAAGCATTCATTTATGTAGATCAGTCTAAATTTACTTGACAGTCATGCCTTTTGCTCAGAAATCAGACCACAAAACAGACGATAGTTGTCTTGGCTGAACTGGGTTTTCGGCTATCTACCTGTCTTTGTTGTGGTATCTTTTGCCAGTTTAAAATCTTTAACAGAAGGATAGAAAGGATGGTATTGCATGTGGATAAAACAGTGCTGAAATTTATCTCAATATAATTTTGTTTCTCATTTCTTCCCTGTTTTGACATATTAGAAAATGTTTTATAACGTAGTAACATATTAATTGTTAACATAGGATCTATAACTGTCTCATTTCTAGAAAGACAGCTTCAGTGGCTTAGTTGTTAAAGTGTCCGCTTTGAATGAGGGAGGTCGCGGGTTTGAAACCCGGACGAGTCATAAGAAAGGCTTATAAATATGCTATTAACAGCTGTTTTGCTATGCCTTCAGTACTAAGAGTGTTTTCAGCATCTTCCGCTCTTCTCCTAGTAGAAAAAACAAGCTGACTGAATCTCTCTTTTTGGAGCAGTTTCCGAATCTTCTGGTGTATGGAAATTCGATAGGTGACAACCTAATTATTCTTGGAGATTTCAACTTTCTCTTTGACTGTCCTGGAAACCTATACACATCAAAACTCCTCGATTCCATTAAAGTTTTCAACCTCAGTCATTTAACCAACCCACCCATAAACATGGTCACATTTTAGACTGGATTCTTCACAGACCCGATGATAATATTCTACAGTACTCTCTGGTATCCCACGAACTTGCATCAGATCACCTCTGCATTTTATGACATCTGGATGTATCAGTTCCTAACCCTCCACCTTTGTTGGCTACTAAAGGAAACCTCCGTATGATAAATAGAACCAAACTAACGCATGACATCCAAGCAAACCTAACAACTTGCCTACCTTCTTCATAGACTCGCTTCCGATATATATGGCTTGGTTTGATCACTTTTAGCACAGCAACACAGCTTGGTCATTTTGTACCGATGTAATTGTAGAAAAATACATTGCTTGAGAACAACGAGCTGAACCCGCACCCGAACATGTACAAATTCATGTATATCTTGGGTTGTGTTTATATAGTGGTAGTAAAACACATTTGTTGTAATTGCACATTCAGCTTAAAAACTCTGATAATATATGGGAATCTTTTGCCAAAAAGTAAATTAACACTTGATTCGTTCGACTTCATTGAAACAAGCGTTGGTCTTACCTGCTGTGGAAGCCTGGTCTCTGTCCTTATTGGCGCTTGTGCTGCACGTCGATCTTGGTGAAAAAGTACTTTTAGTATACGAACTAATAGCGCAGTAGCACGTGCAAATAATATGATGTTTGGTCAAAAAAATAATTTGGCAACAGGTTATACACATTACCTACATTAAGAGGACAACCCCATGTTTACACACCAACATTAGGAGGACCTCTGACATTAGGAGGATATCCTCCTGATGCTTTCTCCTGATGTGGAGTAACACGTGAAAATATTTAGATCTTAGAATTTATATGAGATTTTAATTTTTCAAGTAAACCCAAATTTTGATGAAACAGGATTCTTTTTGTCGCTTGCTAATGAAACTTTTCTGCAAAGGTACTCCATGTGGATTCTGCAGCGTTAGCACAAGTAATGATAGAGACCAGGCTCAAAAAGCCGGTAAGATCAATCTTTAATGTCAGTGAGGTCGAATGAAACTGAATATTATACAAATGATGCTAACCTACCATCGAATAAGGCTGTCATTACTGAAAATAGTGAAACTTTCAATGTTATAAAAGATCATTCTAACCTAATTTATCCGGCGAATTTCCACGGCATTGGCCTCTCAAGCCCACTTGGTACTATTGTTAAAAACTGACTTGATCCTGCAATGCCATTTACTGATTTGTATATGCCGTATATGTGAAATTTCAATTTTAAGGAAATTTTAAATCAAACTACAAATGCATTTAATACATTTCCATTTATTTTGGATAAAATCCATAGGTGCAGCATCTGAACTTTTTAATAAAACCAAATCAGTAATTAAATGTAAATAAAATTTTAACGACATAATCAGATAATTAAAGGTTAAATTAGTTTAAACATAAAATTGTCTGAAAATGGAACATGTCATCTATTTATGACTTATACGTAATACAAATGCAGATTTCGTGGCTTGCAACAAAACAATATGCTCTCCATATACTATTTTATAAGGGGCATAATAACAAGATGTATTAGTCTATATCCAGGAATTCAAGAATATGTTTTCTTGGTATGGTGAAAATGCTATTTATTCCAGAAATGCGGTTAATATAAAACACGTGTTTTACAAAACATTTTATATAATATCGAGGTCACATGTTTTACAAAACATTTTATATAATATCGAGGTCACATGTTTGACAAAACATTTTATATAATATCGAGGTCACGTGTTTTACAAAACATTTTATATGATATCGAGGTCACATGTTTGACAAAACATTTATATAATATCGAGGTCACATGTTTTACAAAACATTTTATATAATATCGAGGTCACATGTTTGACAAAACATTTTATATAATATCGAGGTCACGTGTTTTACAAAACATTTTATATAATATCGAGGTCACATGTTTTACAAAACATTTTATATAATATCGAGGTCACATGTTTTACAAAACATTTTATATAATATCGAGGTCACGTGTTTTACAAATCATTATTAAAATATCGAGGTCACGTGTTTTACAAAACATTTTATATAATATCGAGGCCACGTGTTTTACAAAACATTTTATATAATATCGAGGTCACGTGTTTTACAAAACATTTTATATAATGGAGGTCACATGTTTTGCAAAACATTTTATATAATATCGATGTAACATGTTTTACAAAACATTTTATATAATATCGAGGTCACATGTTTTAAAAAACATTTTATATAATATCGAGGTCACATGTTTGACAAAACATTTTATATAATATCGAGGTCACGTGTTTTACAAAACATTTTATATAATATCGAGGTCACATGTTTTACAAAACAATTTTATAATATCGAGGTCACGTGTTTTACAAAACAATTTATATAATATCGAGGTCACGTGTTTTACAAAACATTTTATATAATATTGAGGTCACGTGTTTTACAAAACATTTTACATAATATCAAGGTCACGTGTTTTACAAAACATTTTATATAATATCGAGGTCATATGTTTCACAAAAGATTTTATATAATATTGAGGTCACATGTTTTACAAAACATTTTATATAATATCGAGGTCATTTCTGATGTGATGAAAATAAACTTAATATATGCAGAGACTTCTAAATTCAATACATTAAATTTGGGAGAAATGTGATCTGCACATTTTCTTGGGAAGATTTTCGAAACATTTATTTTAAACACCATCTGCATAACTAAATATATATATATATATATGTATATATATATATATATATATATATATATATATATATATATATATATATATATATATATATATAAACTTGAAACTTCTAACTTTATTAAAGGTAGATGAAACCCACAAATAAATATTACATACATGTACCAGCAACGTGGTATGTATGCATGTATGTATGTATGTATGTATGTATGTATGTATGTATGTATGTATGTATTAATATGTGTGTGTGTGTGCGTGCGTGCGTGCGTGTAGCTAGGGTTTAACAGCATGTCAGCACACTACTGGACATATGTGTCAAATATAACGTGCTGAACTGACTACTTATCAAAGATGAGAGGTGGTATCATTTGTATTAACATCAAGACAAGATATTTCAATAGTTAATTTGTTTACACAAAAACGTTACGAGGAATTATCATGCGACATGTTTACACATTAACTTTGAGAGGACTGCACAAATCAGGTGTGTATTCTCTCATTTATAAAACAATTATTATGAATCTTAGAAAATTAAGAAATATATATTTTTGCTATTAGGGATATCTTTGGCAAGTCTTTTCAGTGACAATTTTTACACATTTCAATCAGGTCCTCCCAAGTTATGTCTGATAACATAATGAAATATTGTTTTACACACATTTTTTTTACCTATTATGATATCCATCCATGAGTTCGGTCCAAGCAATATGACCAAAATGCATTGCGATCTAACTTTAAAAAATCACACAAATTCCTATATTTAAATTTTTTCACATGCTACTCCACATGAATTAGGAGGATATCTTCCTAATGTCGGAAGTCTTCCTAATGTTGGTGTGTAATATGGGGTTTTCCTCCTAATGCAGGTAATGCGTACACACACACACACACACACACACACACTTTACCTTTGAATTTTGGGAAGTAAAAAATATCGTAACAGTTCTATATGAGATGCACATCACAAGTATTGCTTTACTGAGTGCACTCCAACCCAAATCAACTCTCGTGATTCATTCAGTGATCAGAATAAAATAAAAATTGCAGGTTCCATAATCCTCTCTTGGGATGTAAACATTTCTTTGTTTAATATGGATTGTCAGAGATGAAAATAAGGGAATACCATTTCTTTCAATTTCCAACCTTATGCACAAATTTCAAACTCTAAACATCTGAATGACAATGTTAATGAAAGAAATCGACTGATCGTCGCACCTATTTTCGATTGACTCTTAAACCCGAGACGGCTGGACCGGATGCATTCATTTCAAACGGTGTTTGATGCTGGCCATAATGGCTGCATAATAAGCATACACTGAATTCTTGCAAATATGGCAGATGTATAGAAATACATAGATAACGATGACAAAAATTACCAGCAACTCAAAGTAATAACGTTTGTTGTGTGTGTGTGTGTGTGTGTGTGTGTGTGTGGCTGCTTCAGCGTAAGTAGATATTTTGCCGAGTCAAGACGCACACCGACACATGCTTCTCCAGTTATTTACTATTACTATCCAGGTCTGGGACATAAGACCCCAAGCTAGCCGATTGTTGATGTATATACCAACCACAGTTCGGAAATTAGTTGTGCTGGGGAATGCAATTCGTGTTGGTATAAAACTGCAGACAGGCGGAAGAACTGGCATGCTGCTAAACAGCTGACAATCCAGATTTACAACGGCAAACCAATGAAATAAATGCTAATAAATAATCGCATTTTTTAAGAATGGATACATGCTTTTTAGGCCGTACAGAATTCATACACCAGTGTACAAATACTCTGTAGCTACTATAGAAAGATAGTGTAAAGGTCCGTAACGGAAATTTGTTGAACAATATATCGACCTTTATCATCATTAGATAAACATGATCTTATATTTGTGTTTTTCTCGTGCAAAAATTATAGAAACATTAGACAATGTTTTCGTATTTACCTCACCAACCCTCATAATTTCTACATATTTTAATCCCTGTCGTGTGTGTAAGAAGTTAAATGTCTTAACATAAGAGACAGAAAATTTTGCACACACACACACACACACACACACACACAATCTCTCTCTCTCTCTCTCTCTCTCTCTCTCTCTCTCTCTCTCTCTCTCTCTCTCAATCAGTCTGAACTGTGTCATTCAATTTGATTTACTTAATGAATTACACGTCCTCTATCATCAAGTGAGGTGTTCAATTTGAGGTCTCACTGGACAGTTTTTTCCGGTAAATTCTCAACCAACAATGACTTATTGCAGAAATATTAGAATATTTTTAGCTGAAGTTACAAATAAAAACAAATTTATGATTTTTGTAGAAAGCATGCATGTAAAATTTAGACTGGCAATAAGGTTAATTCCTTGAACAACTGATGGCTTTTTTGCTGAACCAAGACTGCCACCAACCCCTCTTTTTACATTCACTTTTACAGCAAACAGCTTTTTGTATATTTTCCTATGACAAGGCAGCTAAAAGAGTCAGTGTGTCTGATGCATGAATAAAGTTCACTCGTACTAAAACTATATCGCTTTTTAAATATTTACCGCTGTAGCAGACATACGAAAATACATATGCTGAGTCGGCTGTTTATTTGAAGCCCAAGTTACACATCTGATCTCCAATGCTAATCTAAATGTAACAGGAAGTCATCAAACAAGCTAAGCCATTTTCAAACCTAACTGAAAGTAAATCTATACCACATTACAAATTTAGTTTATGTGTGAATTTATAAATGCTATGGTTATACTAATTAGGTGTACCTTACAAATTGGGGGAATTATCAAAATACGAAACTATCCAATGACACCTGATTCACACAGTGACTTACAAAGTGACTTACAAGTCCTCTATCGTCAAGTGGGCTATTCAATCTGATTCCGTAGTTTACAAGTCATTTAATCGCTGACTTTCAATTTGATTTGCCCGGTGACTATCAAGTCCTCTAGTAATGATTACGTCAAATTTTGTTAAAGCGTTGAACTTCAATATTCTCAACGAGTATAAAATAATTTCAAACTCGGTTTTTAGTTAAAAAATTAAATTTCACATATTTGACAACTCAAGAAAGAAATCTGGGGGGGGGGGGGATTTTTAACGTAGCTTTAAAAAATTTTCAGTCATATGGCTACGATGTCTGCAGTGAGGCAGTTTATAGTGATGTTTTGCACTGGGGCATCATGCCGTAGACATGTAGCATGATGTCCCACTCAGTCACATTATCCTGACACCAGACCGACCAGTCCTAACACTAACCTCTTAATGCTGAACGCTAAGCGAGGTTTCTGTTAGTACCATTTTTGTAAGTATTTGGTATGACTCGGCCGGTGCTCGAACCTACGACCTCCACTTCTGATATGTAACTTACAGCATTATCACATTATTACAGCCATTGCTTCAATTCAATCGAATAAAATCACGTTCAAACTTAATGACATACATATTGGTATGTTTGAGAAGACATATACTGCTAAATACTGAACACACAAAAAATCTCTGACAGATACTTCACAACGATGAATCTACAGTCAATTTCATTTCATTAAAATAAATTAAACAACAATTAAAAAAGTAGAAAAACGGAAGCCCAATAAAAACATTAAGTGAAAATGGTTTGCAATTAACGAAATTTTGATAAAATAATATCAGTCAATTTAGATAGATTTCTTAAAGTACCAAGTTTCTCAGAATACATTCATTCTTTAAACTTTGTTACATTTGGTCTCGTATAGAAGTGATTGGGTAGTGTTCGCTTTCTTTGTTCTGTGAAATAGTTACATTTAAAGAGATAATGAAATTCTCAACCCACGCAGTTCTTCACGCAAAGCGTTCACACTCTTTCATATCTAGGCGAATTTGCCCATATTCCCTGTTCTATCAATAAACAGCGATGATCCGTATCAGAATCGACCCGATGAGGACAGGTTAAATTTACCTTGTCGTGATCAGGTGTATTGATGATATTGTCTGCACCTGGACACAATCGGAAAAAGAACAAAATGAGTCGTTTTGTCCTTTCAAACCTTTTCTTTTTTTATTTATTCTTGTTTTTTCTAAGAAATGAGCGAAGCCATTGGGATAGATTTAATCGCCTCTGTCTACCTACGTTTATCTATCTATCTATCTATCTATCTATCTATCTATCTATCTATCTATATATATATATATATATATATATATATATATATATATATATATATATATATCTGTCTGCCGTCCCCGTCCGTCCGTTATTATTATTATTATTATTATTATTTATACAACAGTGCATGTTATGAAATATTTTATATCTTAGGAGACTATTAATAAATTAACATGAACTAGATGTCAGTTTAGATAATCGATTACTGTGTCATATAATTTCCAAAATTATTTACTACTGAAGGGCCTGATAATATAGCCATACAATATTACCGATCGATCAAAGCAACCAAGTATATTATTATTTTGTGATTATTCCTTGTGGATTTACAATAATTTGGGTAGCATTTGTGTTTCCGTGTGTGTAAACTTAACGTGACTCATCCTTTGATTATTCAGACGTGGATCAACATGAAGGTCTTATAAATCTTTGGGGAACGTATATTGTTTGCTGCAGCAAGTAATGTTTTTCATTTTAAGTAAAATAATAATAAATTAAAAAAATGCGTCAGTCAAGGTGTACATAGACAATATGCATTTGTCTACGAGTTTAACCATGTATCATTTGATTTTGGCTGTGTGTTCAATCTACGCCGTTCACATTGAGCGGATATACATATTTTGAAGATCTAGGTTTTATATGTATTCTGAGATCGAAATAAACAGAGAAATACATGTGAAAATTCAACGCTAATGTCTTGATTTTAAATAGTGGAATTCCATTTTTTTTAATTAACTAGTACAGCAACTTATTCAGGTCCTGCAATTCATTTTAACGCAATATTATGGTTAAATAACCTTAATAATGTTAACTTAGGAAATAAATGTACTGAAATAAAATTTAACAACATTGAAAATCGATTTTCACCTACAGACCACTGAACAGTTTTGAATGATTTATAATAACATTTCACAGAAAAGAATCCAAGAAATGAAAACGCATCATTATGTGATATTGCTATCATAAATGCCACCATCCGATTACTGGGTTTCATACTGGAGTTTCAATAACAAAATAATACAAGACTCTGCAAAAGTTCGCAAATCAAATTTCACTTTCTGTTATGAGAACGCTTGAATGTTAAATGGTTAATTATTGAGCCTCTGCAGGATGACGAAACTCATATAAAAACAATATAGATTTCAAACAATTTAATTTCATATGCATTCATTTAAAGCTTACATCACATCATAGATAAAGAATAGGGAGAGAAAATACAATTGATCGATAAAGGCCGTAGAACACTAAAGTGTGCACCGATGTTATGAGGGAAAGTATTAATGTTGTCTTAAACACCTACAAGCGTATATTTCACTCGAGTAAAGGTATTGTTAAGTATTGCTAAACATTGCCAGATGGGGAAGAATATCTAGTTGTTATATCCTAAGCATCCAATTAGTTTCCAAAAGCTGGTTCTTTTGATTTTAACTCTTTTACTAGTTTTTTTTTTCTTCTTCTACATTTGAATGAATCATGAAATAGATCCCCTTATTTGCTCTTGGATTGTATTCACGCATCATCAATGTATCAGCATGCGTGTTATCACATAGTTTTGTACAAAGTTTGTATCTGCTGTGTGGCCATGTTGTCTGAATATTGAATCCAGTCTGACTTTATTTCGTGTTAATGTTGAGCAGAATTAACGCAGATAATATTTTGATCAACATATTAGCTAGGAAGATTAATCGGATCATCCATTTTGTTTTTGCCCCGTCCATCTGGATCAGACGGTCCAAGGGAGACACATGTGATGATGTGACCAACATCATAGTCACTAACACTCTCATATTCTGGCTTTGCACAAAGTTGGCATCTGCCATAAAAGTCAACTTGTATTTAACGTTTTTGGGAATGAAACTATATTATAATGCTTATAAACGTCTTCAACGTATTAAATAAATCAACCAGAAATTTCAATTATTGTTTCATTTGCCTTTTGTTTCGTAAGCTATCTTGTTTCATGGTCTTCAATGGTATTCATTGCAATATTATATGTGATTTTTATTTTCTTTGTATCACTTATTAGACTGCGTTTTGCAATACTAGTTATGACAAGTCTTACGATAACAACTGTGAGTTTTATTTTCTTTGTACCAAATTTTAGATTTCTTTCTTTGACATCATTAAGAAAAGGTTTGCAATAACCACTGGTTTTGTACACTACGTCGTGTTTTTTTTTTTCCATTTCACCCCTTAATAATGTTTTGAAATATATGCTTTGTTTTATTGGCCCAAATATTTGTTTTATTAAACAAATCATTTATTTCATACTCGAAATCTGTATAGTCGTCATCTAAAGCCCTTGTTTTCATGTTTAAATGTGTGGATCTATCATACCAAATAAATGGAGGCCAAGCATAATAAAAACAAGGTCAGAAAAGAACCAGATAAATTATCTTCAAAATCGGGAAATATTTCTACTTGAAGTTGAACTTATTGTGCAACATTGGAAACATTTACGGATATTTGAACGAGAAGTAATGAACGTTTATAAAAGGAAAGGAACCAGATGCTGACACAGCACTTAAAATCACACAATACGATTTAAATAAAATGGCTCAAAGAACACAATCAATGTTTGATATGTGGTGGAGCATCTATTTTGGGAATCTTTTTTCATCGGGTCTAGATGTAATGTTCCTCCTTCATAGACTCTCCAAAACTAATACAAGGGTTTGAAAACATAAATGGTGAATCAACCAAAGTAAACAGAACGAATCTAGCAGTGATAGAATCATACAATGACATAAATAGCCATGTTACTGTTCCGTAGTTGGCTCACATTTACACTAGATAAATAACATTTCGATCGGAGCGAAGATAATCATGAACAGAATTTACCTCTCATCACTTAAATCTATTCACTCAATTACATACATCATTTTTACAAGGTATTACAATTTACAATGGGTCCATAATCAAGAATGGACATTGAAGCAATTAAAAGGCTGATAATGTCATTTCCATTATGTTCCAAACTAACTAAATAATTGAGATCTGAATCCAACACACATCATTGCCAGCAGGCCTATCGATCGCTGATAAAGTGATCATTCATAAGCAGTTTATAATATCGTCACTGAGTACAACAAATACAGTGAGATGAAAAATGCAATTAAATTGAAAAGAAACACATCAAGATAAATTGACAGCTCAGATCAAATGAGACATTCCATGCAAAAACAAAAAGATATTATTAGTTTAATTGATAACAGAAATGACAAATTGTCCACTTTGTTGCAGACAGTAGAATTTCTTCTGAGTACCAATATTCAGGATAAACTCAAATACCTTAACTACATGTGCCACAAGAATGAACTTGTCTATCTTAAACTTGTCCATCTTAATTGTGATGACCATCAAAGTCCCGGAATGTCAACAAGAGTTAAAGATGGGATAACTGGGATGGGATAACTGCAGATGGTGGCAATGATGATACCATATGTAGACTAATCGAAACGCAAATCAAATGATGAAATCACTTTGAGTTAAAATTCGACAGAATTCATTTTTAAAAAACTACAATAATACTCGTTAGTATTTTGCAGCCAAAGAATTAAGCAAGGATCTACTAAATCAGGTAAAGTATACTAGTTTCTGACACCTAACATCTATACTCTTTCCTGGACAAGACCAATAACATACAGCAGTACATTGTTGGTCATTGTTCGTGTGTACTCGAGTCTTTAATACGTAATGTTTTTCATAGATTTTCTTTAGTACAGTGTCCATTGGAATTACAAGCAATACATGGGAATCGTGTATCAGTATATGAGATGAAGATAACAGAATAATGGACTTTGACGGGTTGGTGTAATGTGTGTTTAGCACGTAAAGTAAATAGATCAAATATATAAGGTTTGGAAGAATATGTATATCAGTTAGAAGTTGCAGCGAACATTTGCACATTGAAACAAACCTAAATGGAAACATGCAAGCCTTGCGTCAAACGATTAACAGTAGTTAGGATCTCAGTAAAAGCTGTATAGATAGTTTACGTACCATTGAAAAAATAAGATATTCCATAAATTGTTTTAATTGAGAAGACCTGATAAATGGATATTGCACACAATTAGTAAGAACAGTTTTGAAAGATATCAGGTCTTTGAGGAAACAAACCGACAATAAATTAACTTATTTAAACAGAATAACAATCAATCAGCTGGAAAAATCTTGTTGAGACCGGATATTTTCGTCAGAGGCTCACTACGTGCGACTTCATAGATTTAATACGGTACCAAGTGTCGTATAATTAGAGCCAGTATACGAAAGATCATATCACATCTCTTCAAGAGAGAAAAAGCGTGAAATAGAAGTATTAGTTAAGTGGAGAAAATAAAATGTGTATGGAAAAGCAGGTCAATCTTCAATATCAACAGGAAAATTTCAGACAGAAAAGAGTATAGAAATAAAACGAAAACGATAAATATATTTTAAACGCAATGAATTATTGTGTTGTCACAAATTACAGACCTCAACGACAAATTTACTGCTAATGCTAATACGTTGTGAGATGTACAGAAGGAGATAAATCTGAGATAACAAACAAGATAGATGACATATGATGTAAAATCAATGCAAATGAGAGCATGTGTATCCATTAAGGCACCCTGAAATCTGTTTATCGCAAATTTGCATGATAACATCAAGACAAAATATATTTTTCTTCCACTGAATTTTGCAATAAATTACTCGTTGAACTTAAATATTTGAAAATGAATGTAAAGTGTTTGTTGATTTAGAAGAGTGCAAAAGAAGTATTTTGCAGAAAAACATTGATACAATATACGAACGAATTAGGAAAGTGAGAGAAGATCAAATTGATTTGGGATAATCGATTACAATAGTTGTTGGTGCATTCAAACTGAAACAAGAAAGACACTAAGGGTGAAGTGGTAATGTGCCAACAGCTTTATCAATGAAATAAATGCCAATAAATATGCATTCACAGCAGAGTATGGTGAAGGAAAGAACATTGTATTGGTCGTTATAATGGACGAACTGAGGAAAGATGAATTTGATCAGAAAGATTGGATATGTATATATTGATCTACCATTTTATAATTACGAGCTGTCAAGAATCATCCCATCAGTGTGATCCTTAAAGCTACATTTCTACCGTTTCGCTGTCCAGAAGGAAAAAGCCTTTCAGTAGAGCGACAATACACACACACACACACACACACACACACACACACACAGATACTCATTTTATTTAAATACATAGGAATAGATGAAAACGGATTAATCTGTCGGACATTCGCCTAAATTAATTAGTTCATGAACGAATAGACATCTGCTCCCATGACACAGCTCATTCGTTTCTTATGGCTGGTTGTCAACATCATTGTATTTCTCCTTACTTAAGGCTATAATGCTTTATGCCCTGTTTTAAATGTAGTAATACAGTATAGTAGCGGCCTAGAACTTGTGTCTGAAAGTGTACATACTTTGAATATATGTGGGGAGGAGTATTGCGGTTGGGGAAGAGGCTGATTTTTGTTTGTATACAGTAGTAATGGAAGTGTTTAAGTTGTAAAGGGTGAAGCTATTGTTATTTGTATGCAGTAGTAACGTAAGCGTTTAAGTTGTAAAGGGTGATGCTCTTGTTATTTGTATGCAGTAGTAACGTAAGTGTTTAAGTTGTAAAGGGTGAAGCTCTTGTTTTTTGTATGCAGTAGTAACGTAAGTGTTTAAGTTGTAAAGGGTGATGCTCTTGTTATATGTATGCAGTAGTAACGTAAGTGTTTAAGTTGTAAAGGGTGAAGCTCTTGTTATTTGTATGCAGTAGTAACGTAAGTGTTTAAGTTGTAAAGGGTGATGCTCTTGTTATTTGTATGCAGTAGTAACGTAAGTGTTTAATTTTTGGAAGGTGATGCTCTTGTTATTTATATGCAGTAGTAGTAACGTAAGTGTTTAAGTTGTAAAGGGTGATGCTCTTGTTATTTATATGCAGTAGTAACGTAAGTGTTTAAGTTGTAAAGGGTGATGCTCTTGTTATCTGTATGCAGTAGTAACGTAAGTGTTTAATTTTTGGAAGGTTATGTTCTTGTTGTTTGTATGCAGTATTAATTAAAGTGTTTAACTTTTGGAAGGTGATGTTCTTGTTGTTTGTATGCAATATTAATGAAAGTGTTTAATTTTTGGAAGGTGATGTTCTTGTTGTTTATATGCAGTATTAGTGGAAGTGTCGTGTTGGAAGGTGATGTTCTTGTTGTTTGTATGCAGTATTAGTGGAAGTGTCGTGTTGGAAGGTGATGTTCTTGTTGTTTGTATGCAGTATTAGTGGAAGTGTCGTGTTGGAAGGTGATGTTCTTGTTGTTTATATGCAGTATTAGTGGTGTTGGGAGGGAGGAGTCGTTAGTAGGTAATACATGTGAGCAGTACCGATCACTAATTTGAAATAGTTAATAATAAACTGTATTTCATCTTTATTCAAAGAAAACAATCAATTTAATTTATAAAAAATAATAGTGTAGCTCTCACGTTCACATTCTTCTTAAGTAATTAATGTATTCGACTGTATTTCATGTAAATATGACACGTTATTTATTTATTTAAATTATTTATTTATGCATTTTTAGTATTATTATTATTATTATTATTATTATTATTATTATTATTATTATTATCAAATCCCGTAACCCAGAAGATCGTTCTGGCACCAGAGATGACTTGACAACCAGTTGACTCTGTTTTTATCTGTTTTTGTGAATCTCAAACCTCATCCCTGTCCACTCTGTAATTGTATATTCCCACCTCTTTGTCTTTCTGACTCACTTAAACGCCTGGGTAATCCTTCAATGTAGTTATGGTTTGAAGCCCTCATCTGGCACGACAAATCCCAAGTACACGAAGCGTGTAACAGTTTCAAACTTCTATCTACTGACCTTTACTTCTGCACTGATGCCAGCGGTATTAATTGTCACCTGTTTGGTTGTTTCGGCCATGTGCTGTGAAGGTTGTGTAGAGGCACTCCACCAAGTCGGCAAGTTCCTCTTCATTTCCCGCTAAGCCATCAATATCATCTGCGTTGCGATGGTTGATGATTGTTCTTCATCCGATGTTCGTAGTGCCGTCATGGTCTTCCAATGCGTTCTCCATTATCCTTTCCAGAATAATCTGAAGGCTGTAAGTGGCAGTACGCCTCCATGTCTGACTCCAAATGTTGTTCGGAACCATTCTCTACTGCTGCCATTGATGAAAATAGCAACAATGGCTTTGTCATAGAGGTGCTCAACAATCATCAGCAGGTTTTAGCTATGTTGTACTTCCTCATAGTTGCCCGAATGGCCGCAATCCATACCCTATCAAAGGCCTTCTTGAAAGCTATAAAGACATGGTAAAGACTATGCTGATGTTTAAGGTATTTCTCGCAAAGGAGTCTGATATTGAATATTTATTATGTGGTGCTCCTCCTGCTCTGCTTGCTTTCTTCAGCCATCAGTGTCTATGCTTGATGCCTTAGTCTGTTGAGAATTATCTTCAGCATGGCTTTGTTTGGGTGGCAAATCATAATGATGGCTCTGTGAGTTTAGCATAACTGTAGATTTCTGTTCTTAGGGAGCAGGATGACCGAAGATTTAATCCATTTGGTGGGACATTTTCCTGTCTAAGATGTCTTGTTGCAGATAATGATGATGATGATTGTTATTATTATTATTATTATTATTATTATTATTATTATTATTATTATTCAGCTGAGGAAAATACAGATGGATTGGGATGCTGTGGATGGATCTTAACAACGTGCTCTCTACTACTAATTTTAGTCACCTTGCCGATATCCCTTATATTTACAATTAAGGTAATATAGTTTTGTTTGTAAGACAATTTTAAAATACATTTACTATTTTTTAAAGAATCCTACGTAAAGAGAGTGTACACCTCCATATTTTACATCGTTTGGCAATACAAGCCTTTTGCATGCAAGAAAGAATGAGCGAACAAACATAAAGTGTTGCTAAAATGAGGGTTTTAGTTACAGTTTAAAACAACAAGTCTGCGCTTATGAAATTGTTATTAATTTGTAATAACACAAACTCTTCACATAGATCGAAGTGCAGCATTTTTGCTTAAATAGTTCAAAAGATAGCAAGTACGTGATACTTGCAAATGTCATCTGCAATCTGTGTAAAGATACTCTCATGTGAGAAACAATTGTCCTCGTTGAACTCTTGTTTTACCAGGTTGTACAGGAGTATGAGAGAGCAGTTATCTTCCGCTTGGGCAGACTAATGAAAGGAGGAGCCAAGGGACCAGGTAATGCATTCTCCCTAATCAACTCTGCTGATAGATATCACTTCGAGGTATGACTTAACACACCTGAGATTATACATATTTGCATGGAGTGAAGTTAACTCAGAATCGCACGACTCCGACTGGATGGAGTCAGAACTATTATCTGGCCTACCACACCCACCACACCCAAGAAAAGTTAAACATTATTGTTTTCCTTTGTATGACAGAAACTGTAACAAAATCTCTTCGTGAATAAATGTATTTTTTTCATGACCATGGTTCTTAAACGCGTATACATTATGACAATGTGATAACAAATATGCATCCGCCAAATGACCTACGGAACAGAAGTGTCTAAGGCCTACAAAGACCTTGATCCGGCCCTGGATAGAGTACCAGCTGCTCGCAGGAAAACTTAAGATGACCCGGATGTGATTTAAATCCATGACCTTCTTAAACATTTCTCAGTGCCTGCCACAAGGTCATTATATCCATTTAACATAACACACGCACACGCGCGTAGTTGTGTGTCTGTCGTGTATATTTTTCTTTAGGGATGTCTAGTCCAAGAATGGCGAATGTACTTTAACCAAAACTAGTATATTATGCAATACCTTGAACAAAACCAGTCAGACATGAAAAGTGCACCCAAGCCTGCAGCACGTGTCCGGATACCGGTGTTAAGGCAGTTCCCTTTACGCCTAGCTTCCTTCTCAGCTTGATTTATCATCTAAGTATATTTTGTTTATTTCTTGGTTTTGTTTTTGTTTTCATTTTGCAGGTATATTTTTCATCATACCTTGTATAGAGACTTACAGCAAGATTGACCTGAGAACCGTTTCCTTTGATGTTCCACCACAAGAGGTATAGTATGTAATAAGTTCATGGGATATATTTAATCTTATGCAGAACGGATCGTACCTACTTTATATTGTAAACTCATGGTATGTATTTAGGCTTACATAAAAACAACTTACGATTTTTTTCAAGAATTTTTGGGAAGTTATATTCTGTGTATCCTTAAGTGCAAGTTCTCAGCATCGGATAGAATGAAAGAAAAATATATACGTATTTTTAAAGAAATAAACCCATAAGATAAAGTTTTGCGTCATCATGAATGAGAAGTTGGAGTCATCTTTGGTGAATTAAAAATGTCATCATGAATTAGAATTTGGGGTCATTGTAATCAGGTGGCAAAAATGGTTTTAGATTTCGGAAATTAGAACCCGTTTTCTTCTATTAAGTTTTGACTCATAATTTATCATCTCTATATTTGATATTCAATAGTAGGCGTACATTGTGAATAAAATTTGGATGATTCGTAATAAAAAAAATAATAAATAAGATAAATTCCTGATAGCTATCGTCATATAAAGACCACTAGTAAAGTTCCATACATATATTTTCACCGATATTGGATGTTTTTCCTAAACCAAAGTGCGAACGACGGATGACTGAATGAAGAGACGTATCGTCTGATTCCCTTCTTAGCTTCAAAGTTACAAAGGACACAGATTACAAAACAAGACAGAACATTAAAAAACACAATTAATTAGCATACTCGGCTGTACATAATACAAACACGATATAATACAAATACATTAAACGAACAAGGTCGTTCGGTACTATTTGTTACACTGTATCCTTCATTTTGTACCTGAAATTGTTAGTAGTAGTAGTAGTAGTAGTAGTAGTAGTAGTAGTATCTAGCTATATACAACGTTGCTCGTAATGCAGACAGCTCCGGTGGTTTGAGTTGTTAGAGCGTTTGCCTCAGATGTTGTGATGGTACAAAATTAAAATCACATGCGCTAACCAACGTTCCTTCTAAGCGAATGGTAGATATGCACACAGTGCTCGCTGCACTGCACGAGCATTACGGAGATGGATTGAGCAAAAATTGACAATTGAGCTGCGCGGGGATGCCTGAGCAGCTGCGCGCGCAGCGTAGAGGGAACGTTGGCTCTAGCATACACTTCGTGATGGTCGTCCATTACTACTTTCTCCTCGTGTAACTTTACTGGGATAAAATTTCACTACATATTTTAGTTTCTAGGTTAGATGACTTTGTTTCATATGGTTACCGTCCTATTTCTGGCACCAAAATTAGGTCTAAGCAATATTTCTAGACCATACAGTTAACCCACATTTAATCAGATTATGTAATTATTGAATATTTTGATGAAATGTTGCTGTTCTAGCCTCAGCACAAAATAGACATACAGTTTGTTCATTTTTATAATGTTTGCCACCAAATTTTTTTTTAATTATTTTTTTTATCGTCTACCTTTTTCCATCAATTCACATCAATAGTTCGTCTCTTGTCTCTTGTGTTACGTCTTTATTTTGTTTTGTAAACTGTTTTTCCCCTAACAAGGAGCTCGATTAGCAATCGACGTTGGGAAACCGTTTTATAACTTTATAACTGCGCCGAGGCCAATTTTTGCATTCGCGTGTGTGGGGGCAATCTATGTCTCGGAGGCTTTTCGTAAGATAAATCTATCGTTTTTTACGATTGTTTTATGATCAATTATCGTATGTGATACAGCACTAGGCGATTTGATGGTTTGATCAATACGCTTTATTTACTTACAAATGGGCTTTTTTGTCCCTAGAGGCCTAATGTTTGGTTAAAGACCATCGCGCCATTATTCGGCGAATTTGTGAGTCTTTTGTAACGGAGATGCTATCGATTTCCGCCCAGAAGGAAAACATAAAACATTTCATGACCATTCAGTTTTATGATTTTCCTTTTCTCTCAACACGGGATATACTGGAACATTTAATCAATGGAAATATGTGGAGAAAATAAATGTACCAGGACTGAGTTTATGAATATTAAAGGGGTTAAAAGGAAATAAATTAACTTTAAAGTTTAATGACGAAAATTTGAGCAAATACCTGAAATGGTTACGCGTAATATTAGATCTTGATTGACAAATTCACAGAAGCATATTTAAACATTTGCCACGACCTGACAAATGTTAGGGAAACAGTTTTTATTTACTTTTTAATTAAGATAACATTTATGTAAACTATCCTAAATTAATGTACCTTTGTTGGATCTTTGGGGACAAATGCGTTAAAACGGCCAAGTGCTGTAGAGTCTCTGCAACTGTTAGCGTACGAAAGAGCATGAGATTTTTAACGTTTCAGAATATTTTTTTTCTCCAACAGCGTGAGCTTGTTTTCTCTTTCTTCATACCTTTTAACAAACATACTATAAAAAGTCAAGAATACGTGAAGCCTTCAATTGTTTAGAATTTCATATGTCGCAGAATAAAACTCGGATTTTGTCTAATTTATAAAATCGATAAATACTGCTATTTTTCTATTTCTTTGTTATTTTTCTTTTTCGATAAATGCTGCTACGAACTTGGACAATTTTGGTCAATTTGTTTACGGTCTGAAATGTTTAAACAACTAATGGTCAATAGTGTTTACATAATTAGGTGTAATGTCAAGAGTGTTTACATCATTAGATGTAATGTCAAGAATGTTTACATCATTGATGTAATGTTATGAGTGTTTACATAATTAGATGTAATGTCAAGAGTGTTTACATAATTAGATTTAATGTCAAGTGTGTTTACATAATTAGATTAATGTAAAGAGTGTTTACATAATTAGATGTAATGCCAAAGAGTATTTACATGTCAAGATTGTTTATATCATTAGATTTAATGTCTAGAGTGTTTAAATGTCATGAGTGCCTAGCGTGTTTACATCATTAGGTGTAATGTCAAGAGTGTTTACATAATTAGATGTAATGTCAAGAGTGTTTACGTAATTAGATGTAATGTCAAGAGTGTTTACATCATTAGATGTAATTTCAAAGAGTAATTACATGTCAAAATTGTTTATATCATTTGTTGTAATGTCAAGAGTGTTTGCATCTCCACATTGTCAAAGAGTGTTTACATCAATAGGTGTACTGTCAAGAGTGTTTACATAATAAGATGTAATGTCTAAAGTGTTTACATGTCCAAAGTGTCAAGCGTGTTCACATAATTAGGTGTAATGTCAAGAGCGTTTACATGTCAAGATTGTTTATATCATTAGATTTAATGTCTAAAGTGTTTACATGTCATGAGTGCCAAGCGTTTTTACATAATTAGGTGTAATGTCAAGAGTGTTTACATCATTATATGTAATGTCAGGAGGATTTATATCATTAGATGTCGAAACTAACTCTTCAATTCAAAACATCACAGCCTAAAGTGTAAGACTGAAAAAATTCAAAATTATTTTTTTTGGTCGGAATTAACTTCTTTAATGTGTATTTTACACCTTATTATCGTATTAACTGCTTGTTTATGAATACAATATGCATGAAAAACCTTTTGATCAAAAAATGAAATATGCTGACATATTTAAAGGAAAATCAAAAACCAAACTTCTGGTGAACTAAGTTATGCTTTGCAAAGCAATCTGCAGTACGAAAATGTTGAAATACATCCGCAACTGCGAGCTCAATCCTGCAGATTATAACCTCGAATATATGCCGACAGCTGTCATCCACAGACCACCTAGGCTATTGACGAAATTGGGATTAAAGGAAAATGTGCGAATGTACCGAACAACTTTCTTTTATTCGTAACATCTTTTTTTTAATCGTACGGTCTATCTAATCGTAAAAATATCCAAGTTAGTCCAAAGAGATTGCTGTTTCGTTTTGGCAAAGAAATTCCCGCTAACTAAATGTAATACGTATTTGCAAACTATTGTTTGCGTACATCTGAGACCTATGTATGACTTGCAGAAACAGCAGAGGTCCACCGAATGTACTGTGACAGAGATGCACACTGTCCATTGGACAAATAAACAACATGAATGCTTAATGATATGCGATAAGTTAAATTACGAGATTTACAACAACAAAAAAAGAATCAAACAACCCAAAACAACAAACAAAACAATAAAAAAAACAACAATAACTCAGGACTGGTCTGTATGATTTACTTGTCTTTAATCGGAAAATAAGTTGATCATCAGCTGTGAAAGTGCATGAATGTCGAATTATCAACAGAGATGTTAAAAATGAGAGAATTTTCCATACCTTCTTTTGTTACAGGTACTAACAAAGGACAGTGTCACAGTCTGTGTGGACGCCGTGGTGTATTATCGTGTGTCCAAACCAACAATATCTGTAGCCAACGTGGAGAATGCTCACCACTCTGCAAGACTACTGGCCCAGACAACACTCAGGAACATATTAGGCCTAAAGAATTTGACAGAAATCTTATCAGACAGAGAAGGGATCAGTCAGGGCGTACAAGTAAGCAATTATTATTATTATTATTATTATTAGTAGTAGTAGTAGTAGTAGTAGTAGTAGTAGTAGTAGTAGTAGTATTTATAATGGTAGTAGCAAAAGTAGTAGTATTTGTAATTATTAGTATTATCATCATCATTAGTATGATTATTATTATTATTATTATTTGTATTATTATAATTATTATTTGTATTATTCTAATTGTTATTGTTATTATTATTATACTTATTATTATTATTATTATTAGTAGTAGTAGTAGTAGTAGTAGTAGTAGTAGTAGTAGTAGTAGTAGTATTGTTATCATTATTATTATTATTATTATTATTATTATTATTATTATTATTATTATTATTATTATTTGTAGTAGTAGTAGTAGTAGTAGTAGTAGTAGTAGTAGTAGTAACACATTCGACAGAGTGACCACACTATATGTGGCCTAAACCATTCCTCACCATACATTTCATAATATCCAGACCCAAACATTGTATACTTAAAATGTGAACAAACATTTTCGATCTTCCTGGTCGGCTGTACATATTTTGAAATTCAGATAACTATTTCACCGACAACGGGGAATAATAAATACTACCGTGTATTGTGTGAAGACATTTTTTTTATCTCAGTGTTATTTTTCTGCTTAAATTCTAGTGCATTTAGTTTAATTTTATCATTGTTCAGCATACATTTTTATTGCCACATTATACTTTGCGTAATTCCTCGTTTAGCTATATACCATCGATCTTTTTTTTTTACATTTCAGTCTGTTTTGGATGAAGCGACGGAGAGATGGGGAATACAAGTTGAAAGAGTTGAAATGTAAGGAATTTTGTTGTTTTTCTTAACTTAATTTTTCCACCATGTACACTACCTACCCTGGTGTATTAGATACGATTTAATAGATTGGAACAAAAGTTACATTGGAATATATCAAGATTATTTCATTCTAAGATTTGAATATAGTATGAAATAGTCCAATTTAATTAAGTAATATTATTATTATTATTATTATTATTATTATTATTATTATTATTATTATTATTATTAAATTCTTCTTTTTTAAAATTAATTTTCTACAACTAACATCTAAATAATATCGATGAAATTCGTTTCCATTGTGCTTTTTGGTTATATTTATACGTCGAAATCAAATATTGAATTTCGGGACACCATTTCGTCTACTATTATTGCCGCGAGCGATTTATTGTGTATGTAGCTATAACGGTTGATTTTAGTGCTGACCTTCCTAAGCCTATGTACCATAAACTAACGATATATGAATGAGTATCGAACTTATTAAGACGAAAAATTAACCAAGTCACTTCTCCACACACTCAATATCCTTGCTCGATCGGTTTATCGCGTTAGCAGACTACGGTATAGTCGAATATGTTACACTCACTGCACAAGAATACATTAGTGATTACAAAGCCATATTTGTCAGCATTAAATTAGATTATCGCAAGATACTTTATTTCAAGGGAAATGTCTGGATATATAATTTAAGAAAATGAAAGATGCAATTATGAACTATTCAGTACATTAATTGGTAATCATTTATGGAATGAATTCTTTAATTTGTGTAAAGACACGAAGGAAATATAATAAATTGTTTTCCTCAACAGCGCATTTCCTCTCAAGTAGCTATAATTAGATCAGGGGACCAAATGTGGTTACTTGTTTTACCATCTAATGGTTCGTAAAGTAACCATACTGTTGTAATTATTTCTGCATCTATGCGCATTGCACATCCGAAAAAGTTTAATTATGTGTTATCAAAACATAATATGAATATAGTTTATTTAATCTACGTGTGCATTTGTTATTTTTTTTCTCCAATCCTGGTTCTTATTCCGAAAGACTTGAAATGTTTCTTCATAAAGCAGCCAGAAGTCTTTGAACTACCAAATTTGCAAGCGGAGAAACAGCTTATTTTGAAAGTCAATGGTCTACTCTCGTAGAAATGTAAAAAGATTAAACCTACAATGTACAAAGGTCCTACATGTTTGTAGATTTAATAAAATATAAACAATACGTTTCTGGATAATGCAACTGATTTCATCCCACATTATTCACTTAAACAATATTATTCACAACTGATGTGGAATCGCTATTCGAAACGAAAATTAGTATCTACCAACACTTGTCAACGCAGGAAGGATCTACCATAACCCCCAATAAACTATTGATACTAACGTCAGAAAAGGAATTAACGAGTACAATTTTTTTTTCTGTCCTAGTTATGTCATTTCAAATTCTTGTGATGTCAAGCATACACAAGTGCTGACTGGCAATGCGCCAGACCATGCAGATGTTTGCTTTCCAGTTCGTTTCACTGGTGTGTACCACATTGGAAACAAAACTTCTTTGTAGGACTGTGAAGACTATATAAGTTTAATTTATCTGAATTTGGTGTCTTCGGCTTTTGTTTAATACTCAGCTCGGATTGTCATACAAATGTCTGGTTAAATAAAATAAAATTCAAAGCATGCACTATAGAATATCTGTATAGGTATTAAAATGAAATAGGTAAAAGCTACGAAATGAATGCAGTGGTACAGTATGTCTACTGAGTTGTCCATTATCCATGCCTTTGAATCTACTGTACGGCATGAAAATGTTTTGCAAATGGAAACAAGCCTATTCTTCGATTGTACACGAGTAGTTTGTTGTAGTTGTTAATTCATCTGATGATAATATAAAAAATATCTAAATCAGGAAACTCGTTTCTTTAATTTTAAATTTTGCTTCTTTTATCTTATAACTTTTTAATACATATAAAGATTGGAATGAAAATGTTTTAGAATTATTGATTTTGATAATTTGTAAACAAATTTTATAAACTTTTTCATATCGTGTGGATATTTACGAACTATACCATATCGTGTGGATTTTACTAACCAGGCGGATTTTGTAGTACTTTTGTCGCTGGGAGACATCTCTTCGGATTTTTGTTATGAAACGATTAAGATTAGTACTTTTTTCCGACAGAAAAGATGTCCGGCTTCCCGTTCAGCTTCAAAGAGCAATGGCGGCCGAGGCTGAGGCATCGAGAGAGGCTCGAGCTAAGGTAAACTGGTGGTGAATGTAAAAATTTGGGATATATGTTGAACCATCAGTTAAATTGTATATGTTCTCGCGCGCGCCCGCGCGTGTGTGTGTGTGTGTGTGTGCTTGCGTGTGTGTGTGTGTGTGTGTGTGTGTGTGTGTGTGTGTGTGTCAGAGAGAGAGAGAGATTCGGATTTTTAGCGTAGCTTTAACAATTTTTCAGTCATATCGCTACGATGTCTGCAGTGTGACAGTTTATAGTGATGTCTAGCACTAGGGCATCATGCTGCAGAGATGTAGCATGATGTCCCACCCATTCACGTTATCCTGACACCAAGCCTACCCGTTGAGAGCCAAGGAAGGCAGCTGTTAGTACAACTTTTGTAAGTCTTTGGTATGACTCGGCCGGGGATCGAACCCAATACCTACCGCATCCGAAGCGAACTATCTAACCTCTAACAACTTGGCCACCGGAGCGGTTGTATCTATTCTTAATTGAATGTGAATGATAACAATTTGCACTCCAGTTGGCAGTAGTGTAGCTAAGAATTTTTCGTTATAGAATTGGGTGCTTGTAAAATTTGAAAAATCTTTGGTTTTTAATTTTACGACTAGTAATAGTGGTTGTTGTACTAATATTAGCAGGATCAGTGGTAGTGAGTTTGGTGCTGTTGATAGTAGTATCATTAGCAATAGACTGATATTAATATTAGCAGGTATTGAGTTTGGTGATGTCGGTAGTAGTAGCATTAGCATTAGACTGACAAATATTAATGTTTTGTTTTTATGGTTTAACGCCATTTTTCAGCACAATATATAGGCTATACATGGCGGCCATTAGTGGTGGAGGAAGAAACCGGAAAAACCCCAGAAAGAACCACCGACCCACGAGAAGCTACTGGCAAGCTTTCTCACTTAACTACATTAGCCGAATCTTAGACTCGAACCCACGCAGATAGAGGTGGGCAGTGGTCCGTAACGGACAACGCTTTAGACCACTCGGACACTCGGGACCCCGACAAATATTAATATTAGCATGTATTGAGTTTGGAGTGTTAGTAGTAGGAGCATTAGCAATAGACTGACAAATATTAATATTAGCAGGTATTGAGTTTGGTTATGTTGGTTGTAGTAGCATTAGCAATAGACTGACAAATAATATTAGCATGTATTGAGTTTGGTGATGTTGGTTGTAGTAGCATTAGCAATAGACCGACAAATATTAATATTAGCAGGTATTGAGTTTGGTGATGTTGGTTGAAGTAGCATTAGCAATAGACTGACAAATAATATTAGCAGGTATTGAGTTTGGTGATGTTGGTTGTAGTAGCATTAGCAATAGACTGACAAATATTAATATTAGCAGGTATTGAGTTTGGTGATGTTGGTTGTAGTAGCATTAGAAATAGACTGACAAATAATATTAGCAGGTATTGAGTTTGGAGTGTTGGTAGTAGTAGCATTAGCAATAGACTGACAAATAATATTAGCGGGTATTGAGTTTGGAGTGTTGGTAGTAGTAGCATTAGCAATAGACTGACAAATACTAATATTAGCAGGTATTGAGTTTGGTGATGTTGGTTGTAGTAGCATTAGCAATAGACTGACAAATAATATTATCAGGCATTGAATTAGGTGATGTTGGTTGTAGTAGCATTAGCAATAGACTGACAAATAATATTAGCAGGTATTGAGTTTGGAGTGTTGGTATTAGTAGCATTAGCAATAGACTGACAAATAATATTAGCAGGTATTGAGTTTGGTGATGTTGGTTGTAGTAGCATTAGCAATAGACTGACAAATATTTACATTAGCAGTAATCCTCGCTGTTCCTTTCGTTGTCTTCGTCGTTATAGTAGTAGTTGTTGTTGTTCTCGTTGTTTTATAATTGTAGTAGCATTGGTTTTTCTTTATCAATAACTTTTATTCTTTTTCAGGTAATCGCAGCAGAAGGAGAACAAAAGGCCGCCAAGGCTCTCAAAGAAGCGGCAGAAATCATGAATCAATCCAAAGCGGCATTACAACTTCGATACTTGCAGACACTCAGCACAATATCAGCCGAGAAAAACTCTACTATCATATTTCCAATCCCCATCGACATCGTCAGTCACTTTATACACAATGATAAGTGACTATAATTATCAAAAATGACTTGAATCAGGTTCATATCCTATAGGTTTACTAGAAATATGTAGCATAACGTATTGGTAAGGTATTGGAAAATAAAATTAATTGTCAGCATTGAAATATTCGTTTTGTAAATTGTTAAAGCACATTATACAAAGAGCAAGAAAATTTATATAGAAAAATATTTTAATGCATTTAATTTTTTTTAAATTATTATTATTATTATTATTAGTAGTAGTAGTAGTAGTAGTAGTAGTAGTAGTAGTAGTAGTTGCTTTGATGGTGATGATGCTACTGTTGTAGTTACTGCTAATAGCACTGGTGCATGGTGCTAGTGTTTTCGTGTCGTCTTCCTCTTCTATCTTTTGATATTGCTATTATTGCTTATTCTGACTTAATTACTTGATACAATTAGCTTCGAAGCCTGACTTTTACATTGTATCAGAAACTACTAGTAGTATAAACGCTATCACACACACACACACACACACACGTATATATATATATATATATATATATATATATATATATATATATATATATATATATTTGTTGGATGCTCGTTGCTTTCTTGGCAGTGGATGGAAATTGCATACATGAACTTATTTTGGCCATAACACCGAGATTTGCATTAACAATCAAATTTAAGAGACAATACTAGACATTTTACGTTAGGTCATGAAGTCGATAAGTTGTAAACCATTCTTTAACACAATTGTGCTAACATTTATAATAAACATCGTGGTGTAGATTAAGACCTATGACCACTGCAAAATGACTTTCTCCTCTTCATACAGGGCTTCTCATCTGTAAACATACTTTCTCATCTTCGGAAATTCAGTTGTAAAATAAAACGCAGTAACTCTGCCGTCGGTACTACAAAGAGTGTGTACAATTTATATTTGTCTATAAATTCCTTACTCTGTGAACTCTGTCTCTTAAAACTTCGTCAGAATTTTTGTCTCATTTTTGTTCAGTTTCATTTATTTTCATCCTCCTCTTCAAATCTAAATTATTGAACCGTCTTTTTAGCCTACATTGTCCGTGGACAAGGGACAATATTCCCATTGCTTTGACACCAATAACCTACTTGTATTTCCGTTTCTGGCACTTACGATTGTAATTGTTTGCTCGACCTACGATCGTTGTTTTAAGGGGGGGGGGGTCACGTTTAACTACTTTTCACAACTTCAAAGACTGGTTATGTATTATCAGGCCTTTCTCTAGCGCTGATGTAAATTTCATTCTCAGTTTCCGAAAATTTCAATCGTTGATAACAGAAATGGTAATAGCAAAACTTCTAGGGTCACTGCTAGATTATTTCTAAAAAAATATGCTTATATTCGAAGACGTAGCTTTGAAATTGATTCTTGGGTTTTTAACTTCGCAAACGGTTCGTGCTAACTTTTAAGAATAAAAAATATGAACCGTTGACTTTTTGTTCAGTCGACCTATCAATCAATCGTATTAATCAACGTACTGAAGTCTCTTCGAGAACTTTCAACACAATAAAAGTCAGACATATTCAACAGCAAGCGATAAACGTTCATAGCTTTTCTTCCCGTTCAAATGTTCCATACTGTTAAACTGATCCATTTATTTTCATTGTCTCCACTATCTTCCCTTTTGATGTAAATTCGTTGATATGTTTGTTTCTCGTAATGAAAATTATTTCTAGAATGCAAAAGATATGACATAAATATCATATATAGCTTAACAAAAATCAAGCCCTGTGTTTTTCTGGCAATGATGGAGATAACTAGGTCACGCCAAGCAGGTGCTATCATATATCTGAACAAAGTTTTCTTTTAATGATGACTATGTCACGCCAATCAGCTGCAAGCTTACAACCACACTCATTCGTCTAATTCATGGATAACTAAATCACGCCAATCAGCTGTAAGCTTACAACCAGACGCATTCGTCTAATTGATAACTAAATCACTCCAATCTGTTGCAAGCTTGCAAACATACATGTACGCCTTATTAATAGACAATTAGGTCACGCAAAAGAGCTGCAAGCTTGTATGTTCGCCATTTTCATAGATAACTAGGTCCTAGACGTGTAGTAATTTCTCCTGTTATTTTGATCTATTTCTTTTGTTTGCACCTCGCCATTATTCTGGATACTTTTTCTTCCATGTGCTTAGATCTAGATAAAAACATGTTAGATGTACCGTTCTACACGTGTCGCTCTTTGTCGGTCTCTATGTATGTGTCAGTTGCTTCATGTTCTTTATTATCCCCTAAGGTAAATTTTCCCTAAGGGTCGAAGCGTAGGGAAACGATATTTTCCACGTACACTTCTCAAAATTTTGATCCATCATATTTGTGATTGTGTGCATTTGAACGTGTTGTGCGTGCGTGTGTGCGTGCGTGTGTCGGTCTTTAGCGTATATTGCATATATTATATATAATTAATAACACACATTGTAATAAGGTAAACGTTTGGATCTGCCTATATGCACATATTACTTGGTGCTTTTAGAGTCCTTTACTTTCTTGTGTATTATTATTTTTTTTTTATAATTACTGTCACATTTTTCTTATAAGTCATGATTGTGAGTCTTATCTTTTATTCAGATATAATATAGATAGAACAATAAATAAAATTTGCAAGATACTCGAATTGGCACGCTCAGTGTTATGCATGTATTATGTTTCTAGATAAAGCATAGTTAACTTTTGTTCAAAGAGTTTCTTTTTTTACTACATCATAACATTTTGTTCCACTATGTTACAAGAAATGAACTGTAACTTTTCCTTTGAATGTTTCTTATGAAAATTGTATAGATTTAGTTGGTAAATCATTTTTTCTTATATTGTTTTTGGTGTCAAATAATTATTCTTGTCTCTTTTTAATTATTTGTTAGTTCATTTATCCAGTCACATAACCACAGATTGTGTCACGGGTCCAAAAGTTATGAAATCCGAAGAATCAATAAAGAACCAGAGAATTAAATATGTACATCTCCAACCACTTCAAAATGTATTAATCAATGATTGGTCTATTTGGCATATACGTCACACATATTTGTCCAATTGATAGGGAGATACAGTTGGTTGACCTTGGCACTGAAATATAAAAAAATCAAATAAGCTAAATCAGAGATAATATGTGTTTTATAGTCCCAGATTGCGAAAATAAAATTTATTTAGTAACACTAATACTTTGGAGTTTTATATAAATCTTTAAAAAAAAAAATGAGCGGTTTAGTGAAATTTAGTTATTGACGTTATATTATATCGTTGCAATTATGGTGGCAAGCAAGACTGACATTGTATTATGATGAACATATATTAGCAAATATCTGTCACGAAAACGTAAGCCTCAAGTCACAAATAACTTGCCTTTGTCTCCTTATGGGTCGCAATAATCCTAGCTTTATTTTTTGTATGGCTTTCATCATATATTTATGCATCTACTGCTACAACAACAACTACTACTACTACTAATGTGGAATAATATGAGGAAGAAGAAGAAGGAGACGAAGAAGAAGAAGAAGAAAAAGAAGAAGAAGAAGGATGAAAAGGAGGAGATAATAATAATAATAATAATAATAATAATAATAATAATAATAATAACAATTTTTAGAAGCTATGAACCTTTTACAATATTAGATAACACATCAAAATTTATACAACGGGAAAATTACAAAATCAAACCAAACACCATGAAATGAGAAAACAAAAACATTTGTACAATAAGTAAGGAATTAAACATTATTACGTCTTTAGGTCTGTTCTTGTAGTGGAAAGATGAGATCAAGTAAACACTACGGTGAAGAAGACCAATATCATTAAGAAATGGTATATGTTTAAACTTACTTTCAGGGCAACATAATCCATATTGGATATTGCACGTGTATAACAAAGGACAGTATCCAGCACTTCCACAGCTATACAGATTGAATCCTGACCTTAAGGGAGGTCCGAAAGGGCATGTTTCGCCAGGCAGTGTTTGGTTGCCATTAACGATAACTGAAACGACATTAATTACAAAATAAATTACTGGCCGTTCTTTCTCAAACTCTCTTATTACAATATTTTTATTTTTTTAATCAACATGATAGTCAATCAATCAGTCCATTATTCAGTTGGTTCATTATTTCGTGACTGAGTCTGTTAGTAGATAGGTAGGATAGTTAATTCGATTGGATAATGGGCTCGTCGGTCCGCTTTGTATGTAGTTGGGTAAGTAGGCAATTAGTTTGGTTGGTAGTAGGTAGTATGATGATTATTTTTTTTAAAAACTCTTTCACAAACAAGTTACAAAATAAGAAAACAAATGGTCAGGACTTTGGATCCTGGTGTTCATATTCTGTAATATATATATATATATATATATATATATATATATATATATATATATATATATATATATATATATATATATATATATATATATATATATATATATATATATATATATATATATATATTCGCATACATACCTGGTGCAGATAATACCGATATAAACTCAATAATTAGTCATCTCGAAGAGAAAAAGATGAAAGCAAAGAAAATGGGGTTTTCATGAGTGGAAGATTTATTAAATTTAAACCGGTTCCTTCATATCTGGTTCTTAAATATACCAATCAATGCGTTCAAAATAGACAGGAAAAGTAAGATTTTTTATATAAGAAAATTATCAAGCATATGAATTCATGATTGCAGAACATTGATTCTTAACACTGCTTCCGATCGAAAGGAGGTCCAGCTGCCGTCCTCACTCAAAACGAAACGAACATTACCAAATATTTCCGAAATATTTATATGCTTCGATTCGCAAAGAAAATATGGGATTTCAAAACCTGTCAATGGAAAACTGCTAAGCTTCAAAAAGCGTATTGAAACAAACGTCCTGACGTCGCAGTATGTACAGTACGTTATACCGTTTGTGTCTGCTGTGTTATGTAGACTGTATCTCGCTTTTATATCATCCATTTGATGAGCCTAATGAGTCAGGAATGTGTATGAAAATTTTATTTGATGTGTAAGCAAAATAGCACATCATATCCACCAAAACTTAACCAATTTCCAACTGGTTTTTTTAATATAAATATTATAAATTTAAGATTAATTTTAATCGATTTACAATTTTAAATTTAGCTCTGTAAGATTTACCTCCCTTCCTTCCTACCACTTTATATCTTTGCAGAAATAACTTTAGACAAACAAGTCTTACCAATGAGCGTTACCAGAAAATCTAACGATGAAGTTATTAATTATTCTACACATTAGTCATCTCACAGCAAAAAACAGTTCCAGTTCCAAACAAGCGTGAAAATTCACGTTTTCTTACGTTTTTCGGCTATTTTTTTTTAAAAAAAAGATTGTAACTGAAATCCAGGCAAATCAGATGCAGATAAACATCGCCCAATATATGTTCTGCCACAGCTTTAAAAATATGAAGAGTCAATACTAAATTCTATTTATTTATTTATTTATTTATTTATTTATTTATTTATTTATTTATTTATTTATTTATTTATTTATTTGTTTATTTATTTATTTATTTATTTATTTTATTGTTTTTAAAAATCATTAACACTATGGTAAATGTAGATAAATAATGTGGGAATTAATTATTACAGTTAGGAAGAGTTAAACCTGACCTCACTCTTATTTTCGTTAGTAGTAGTAGTAGTAGTAGTAGTAGTAGTAGTAGTTAGTAGTTAGTAGTAGTAGTAAAGCAGCTGAGAGGGTAATCGGACATCTCTAATTAGGTTAGATTTCAAGCAAACAATTTTTTTGTTGCTCTTATTGTCAAATTAAAAACCGATGAAGAAATACTCGAAGAATAACGAAATAAATTTACCGAAGTTTTAGCATCTATCGATAAAAGTAGTCCGAAAGAATGTATCGAACTTGTTGCTATGCGTTACGAAGATAAATAAGAATGTTGAAACCGAAGCATAAAACGTACATTAAAGGTTCGCAACACTGGGCTGATGTACTTAATAAAATCAAAACTGAAACAAGTCGAATTGATACAACAAGTGTACCGTATATAGGATATCTCGCAAAGAAAAAGACAAAAATCTTCAAAACAAGAGTCTTACTCATCTCGACAAGAAGAAATAATAGATGATGATTTAGAAAGAATTAACAGATCACTTGATGAAATATCTCGCGATACGCAAGGTGCAACTGGTGTTACCGGTGAGGGATTTTCTCATTCTGGAACTCATGGCAGTGGTCTTGTTCCCTGTCCAAATAATATTCTATCCGACATAGCACGATTAGAAATTCTCATCGGGGGTAAACGACCTGGAAATAATTCCCCGGAAATATTTAATGAAGCCGCTGATATCTGCCGACGACTATTTAAAGGTGGTATCATGGATATCTGTGTATATCGAGAATTTATCGATGAACTCGTTGATGATTATTATAGTGATTGATTATCCATGACGCCCGATTAGATAAATAGCATTTTTTTTTAAATGATCGTACACTACAACCACTATAAGTCAACTATGACTTACGTAGTAAATTCACGATTGCCTATCTATAAGGTGGATCATGGAGATGGTGTTCAAGGGTTATTCGCAAGGATGGCTCAAAAAAGAGCACCAATCGCAAAACAAGTATAGATGAAAGCTATTGATGTTATTCATGATAAGGGTATTGGCGCTGTTGGTGATGTTGCCGGTAAAGCATTTTCCGCGGGCAAAGAATAATTAATCACGATGATTCGACTATGAAGAAAACAACAACTTGGAAAACTACCATCTACGGAGATTATGCCTGCGAGTGTTAGCAAAATAATAAACAAAGCGGTGAATCAAAAAATAGCAGAACAATTAAATGAAGGATTTGATGCTCAGGGAAATATCACTGCAAATATCATAGCGAGAAGTGGTTTGAAATCGCGATTTAGATCGAGAAATATATAATAAAATGTTCAAATCTTCACCCGACCCATCATAGGATATAGATGCCCCAGTTCTCAAAAATGTTTCTGTACGCGATTATCAGTGTTATTCCTATAACGCAATAAAACTAAATAGTCGATCAAAAATCGAACTTCAGGTTCAAGATACAAGCAAATACTTTCTACCCGCTGAAGCATTTATCGAAGTATAAGGAGAACTTCTATCACATGCTGATGGGGAATATGACCCAAATTTGCCAGTTGGTTTTCTCAATAATGGTATTATGCCATTATTTAGTAGCGCTAGATATATGATCGATGGACGAGAGTTTGAATCTATTGAGCATGATGTTGATGTTGCCACAACAATAGTGGGTTCAGCAAGATATTCTGATGATTATACAAGATCAGCAGGTCCATCTATGATGTTCACTAAGGTTATTACTGATCACGCTGAACATGTTCAGTATGTTAAATTAAAGGTAACACGAGATACTGCAGTTGATCCAGCACCAGCTGGATATGTGAGACCAGGTGCAGCTTTTGATATTATCAGTAATATTAATGCCGCCAGTTACAACCTAGGGTTTGCTACACGCGTATAAATGTTGCAAGGACAGCGTAGATTATTTTCATGCGCGATTCCACTATCTCATATTTTTGGATTTTGTACAATGTTAGAAAGGTTATCTTTGGAGCGAAATATACAGTAGTCCTCGTGCGAAAAGGTGATGATAATAATGCAATCTGGCATGGTGCTCGTGTTGCTAATGTTAAAGTAAATATAACAAAACTCTCATTGTAGATGCCAGTAATGACTCCATCAATCACTGCAGAGGAAAACTTAATATTATTTATGGATACAGGTGTTGACCATTGCTATCATAGCTAACAACAACAACAGATATTATGGATACTTCTGTTAACGGTTTATTTACATGGCACATGGCATCAAAACAGGGTGTTTCTGCGCCGCGGTATATATTTGTTGCGTTACAGGATAAGACACGATTAAATTCACAAACACGTAGCCATATGATATTTGATCAACTGGGTGTTACTGAAGTCTCGTTAAGGATAAACGGCCAACAAGAACCATCCGAGGATATTTTACCTAATTACGGACAAAACCAAATAGTACGCGCGTAAAATCGTTTGCTAACATTTATGGGACGTGATAATAATGTATATACCGGTTTGCAAACATCATAATCGTTGGAACATCTTGATTTAACCAGACAGTCCGTCGTTGACATACATTTCAGAGCTCATGTAACACGACCTCCTCCTGACTTTCCAGGTCCATCCGTCGTACGCGGTTCTTACAAAGCAATTGCTATCGATCTCAGGGACAAATCAATGCTACTCGAAGGAGTTGGTGGACGAATGAGGGTAGTTGATGCGCCAGTAGAAAACATGTAGACAATTAGATCAATCTCGTATTTATATAAATTTCATAATGTCACGTTAGTGTTACTCTGACTCCTGGTCAGATTAAAAAGTTGCAATCGGATTCAGCTAACAAAATGTGGAACTACGAAACACAATCAGATGTCTGGTGGTCAGAGTAAACTATCACTGACAACTCATCAGATTAAGCATTTCAATGATGCTAGCAAAGATAAAAAATGGTGTTCAGGTTACTCCCTCTGCGGCCGCGATCAAAGATATGATTAAATCACGTGGTATATTTCCACTTCTTGCTGCATTACCAGCGCTGATTGCCACCGCCGCCCCCGCGGTCACGAAAGCTACCGCTGTCGAAGCTGTTGGTACCGCCGCTGGCATGGCATTAAAGAAAGCTACCGGACAAGGATGAAAAAAAAGAGACGATCCGTACTCCGTATTCATGGTACAGTGGAAACGACCGGAGACTACCAGGAACAGTTTGCTAGCACCATTATCAAATTTTGATTTACTCGATGCTGCTAAAAAATTAATAATAAAAAACTTCAGAGGTGTTTTAATGCGAGATCAATTACCACAACAACCAAAAAGCGCTGAAACCGGTATCATTAATCTCGATAACAGCACTGGACCTGGAACTCACTGGGTTGCATATGCGATTGACCCACGTGCAATTGTTTATTTTGATTTCTACCGGTTAGCGCCACCTAAAGAATTTATGCGTTATATATATCAATTAATAACTGGTACTCCACGCTACCAACACTAAAAATGACCGACCCACCAATATGCGGAAAGCAAGTATTAAATGTACTTAGCGCTATATCATCAACTGAACCGCCCCATAAAACCGTATTAATTGAAATATTAAATCAGCTTGTATCCGATATGGAATATATCAACCAGCGAGTAGTCCAAGCAACAATGAATCATTTTGACACCCGTGATAATAAAATAAAACATAATTTGTTACTTAAACATAAGATTACAGAAGCCGAAAATACCAAATTTCAATTTCCCGGGTATAATGCAGGCCAACTAAAGAAAACACTCAGTGATGTCATAGATGAGCATTTTCCGTTGATACTAGCCGCATGGAAAAAAATAACACAACCACAGACAATTATCCTCAAACATAATAATGACCCAGATAGTGGTGGTAGGCATATTGCTCCTGCTAATGTTAACATATCCTCGGTGATTGCAATAAATCTAGTATGTGATGTTATTGATGGAAGTTACCAAATAAATCTCGAAAGATCAAATCAAGCTCAGCAAGGATACATTTTATATTCGTTTGCACTAACGGCTCCACCTGGATTTTTAATAATACAGGAACAGGTCAACTTAGATATATGCAATGTCATAATGATTCATTAACGAGGATTAATTTTAAACTCACTGACCAGTCCAATAATCTGATTGATTTACAGGGAGAGATTTTACAAATTAGTCTGTATGTGAAATCCTAAACGGATTTCCATCGTAAGACTTTCATCGTAAGATTTCAATTATTTTACTTCCGCGTTGCGCGGTTGCAAACAAAAAACTATAACCTGGAATACGGTTTTTCACTTACTGGTAGCGTGTTACTATATTTCGGTTTTAACTTCCTAGTAGAGCGTTGCTGTATTTAACGAGTTCTTTTAATTGTTTTATTCGGAAATTTATAGTTTTCTTAACTTCATATTGTCTACCATGGTCAGATCTAATCTTTACTACTGCAGAAAATAGCGGAATGGATTTATTTACATCGCTGTTAAATACTAATGATTCGTTAAAGGCTTGTTTTATGTTTTTAATGAATCCGTATTGAGACGGTAACACGTATTTGATGCTTACAGCTATGTCTTCAAGATATTGAAAATCAGAAATGATTTGATCACAATCTAATTTATCTGATAATTGTATTTGCTAATTTTTTAAATCCGTAATAGCAGAAATTATATAATTGATATTTTCATAATTCATTATATAAAATATATCTTTTATATATAAAATATCCCAAAAAATTACACAAAAAAAAACAGTAACAGATGGTAGTCGGAGTTACTCCCCTTGTACTAATAATAATTCGTAATTAGATACATGGCTCATCATTAAATATAGAAATAACTAAGCAAGACGGTACAAGTTCACTTACCTGTATTCTTACTGTTGGAATACATACAGTTGTAAAAATTCACTGTTTTTTATAATCCACGCAGAGAGAATTTTCCAGTGGGTTTTATCAATCAATGAATTGAATCAATCACTGAATCATTCGGTATTTTCTTTATCATCAATGAATCAAACAATTCACTGAACCGTTGGGTATTTTTGTATCAACAATGAATTGAACCAATCACTGAATCATTGGGTATTTTTGTATCATCAATGAATCATTGGCTATTTTTATCTTGGAAAATTCTCTCTGCGTGGACTATAAAAGACAGTGAGAACACATGTAAGTGGAAACTTTTTTTACCTCTTGCACAACGATTGCGCATTGGTATGAAACTCATAACTAGTGTTAATAAGACTTTGCTGTATAATATATTCAAACCGAATTTTGTGTCCATGTTTTGGGAAAAGCGAGGATTGTTGTATTTTCTCTGCAACACGTCAAACCGAATGTTGGAAAATATCAAAATACTTGCCGGCTTCATTCATTTATTTAAATATTCTTTCTTCACCCATCTCCGTTATTGATTTTACAGGTTTTTTTCAACGGATTTACAATTACCAGTTTTTTTGAATGTATTCTTACTTTGAGTGATAGCTCATAAATTCGTTAAAGAAATATCAGTTTTTATACAATTAATGTGGTCAATCACAAGACCATCTGAGATTTCTCCCATAAAAACGTCGACCACGAATCTATACTTAAGATTTTTTTCTTCCCAGCACAAAATCTAAGAAATCCTCGATTATCAAAAACTCCAACTGTTTTTTTTCAGCATGCAGTGTTTGACTACACCATCAATTGATTCTTCATAGTTGCTGATCGTGGGATGTGGTTCAAATTCTTGGCTCATTTATATACACATATATTCTTTGTCTAATTGATAATTTGGCTTAATTAATATTTATTGAGAATCTAGTAATATAGTCTTGGGGTGTTCTTATGACTTTCTCACTGACAGAGTCAGAGTCATTGTTGGAGTCTTTGACTCGTTTATCATAATAGCGCTTAAGCTCCCTGTATCGCTTGCCACCACATTGGAGGCACAGCTGTCTTTCCTAGTACGCCAACACCACCTCGCACACTCTGTGAATGATATCCACAGAATTCGTTTCTGCACGATTTGCTACAAACGGTTACTGATCCTATCATAAGCCATTTACAGTGATTCATTATATATAAATTCTTTATTTAAATACTTGTTTAAATTATAATATGAAGGAGTTTGAGAGATTATCCAAAATAAAACCCTGGAAAAATCTTAAATTCAATCTCGATAGAGTCTCCGTAGATACACCGAGTAAGAGTCTAATAAGTGATAGAAGCATAATCGGTAAACTCAAAGATGCGTTTAACGAATTTAAGCGTGACGGAGCATCTCACTGTTGGTCAACATTTCGAATCGATGGCAGTGTTGAGGTTACCATGAACGACCAAAGGACAGCAGGAATAATAACGCATCTTAACCATCGAAAGTATTTTTTCAGAGTGAAATTCATTATCCGTTCAGAAACAGGTAGTTGGATGATTTGTGATAAATTCGATCCAATCTTGATAAATAAAAACAACTGGCATCGTGTGTCAGGATTCCCAACCATGAGCGTTGACTGGAATTGACAAACCGTATTACGAGAGAGTTTATTCTGTAACCGCGGTTGTTTATGCGATTTATCCGATAAATGAAAACCCAAGTGTTGAGAAATTAAAACCTATGAAATTGTCATCGCTGGCTTCGTCAGGAATAAATTGTGTAGCCGAACGAGTAATAGAGCATTTTACAAATGCGTTACGTGGAAACAAGTTGACAGATCTACGACGTAACAAAATAAATGAATGGGCACTAGCAGTCAAGGATCTTGGGGCCACAATTCAAAATGTAGCTGAGCTAGAAACATCATTAAGATTCAGTGTAACCGTTGCGAAAAGTATTATATGAATCCAAATAAAAATCAAAGGGAACTCCAATCAAAATCATTGATCATAATGCACATGTGTGGACTAATGCAGTAACAATATTTCCGCGGGACAGAACCATAAAATATCTACCCGTAGAGTTTTCGGAGGGGGGATTTGCTTGATTTTGTTTACGCGGAAAGTAAAAACGATCCTGTGTCAGTGTGGATATTTCAGAGTTTTGAAGACGAAGAGTAAATTTGACCAATTTGTATGACCTAACGGTGATATATACCGTACTGAATCTCTTCACGACGCGATGAGAAAGCTAGCTCGGAATTTTTCAATGGATAATAAAGAGCAATTACTAATAAACTGCTTTACAATCCCGTCAGTTGCAGCTCATTTTGCCAGAGAGATTAATCTGTAGAAACCAACGCGCGCTGAATTTCTCAGATGTTCAAGCCAGTTGTGTAGAATTTGGACATAGTGGATTATGGCATACCAAATATGATCCCAAAAATGTTTTTTTTTTCTGTTGATATGGTTGCGTGTTATACAAGGAGTTTTCTCGGGTATGGAGAAAACGCTGGGTATTTTAAACGATTTGGCATCCCACACACTCGATGACTCAAGTTGCGATTAATGTACCACTACCCGATTATGATCTAACCGGACTCACTCGTGTGGTATCGTTCGAAATCGCTAATTGACTTCATCCAGTTTGTTATGTTTGGTTTGGTAGACATTTATCTGAAAAACACTGGGTACCAATAGTGTTATAATGGTATATGATCAATTGTAAAATACTGATATCGCTGATTGTCAGTGAGGAAATTATATCATATCACGCGCAGACTGAAATTTGGTTACCACAACCCGATAGTCTTGATAGTATAATTAACGATTACAAGGAAAAATTTCCTGATCTCGACGTAGAATATATTGTCAAAGCATCCAAGGAGATCTTTGAAGTCAAAAATAAACATGCAAAGGATCTCGGTAGAAGAATAATTGGTAAATTCACACAGAGTGGAGCATATGATCACAAGCGACATTATTCACGATTAATTCTAGGTGATGCTGAATACGATTTTATAATCGCGGATGCAACATCTAGAGATATATATGTCGATCGTAAAGATGCTTTCTTGTCCAATCGAATAAAATTCGGTACAATTGTTAGCTACATTGATGGAAATTCTCCCCAATACACCCATCTAAGGTACCGTTGTCTATGCTGGCTTACGCTTCTATCTATTTGCTCTCGATAATAAATAGATTTCCTGAATTTGCGGTTAGAGTTGCCACGGATTCCTTTTATATAGATATCAAACAAAAAGAATCAGTGGCTGAATTTACAAATTCCGATAAGTGTTGGGGGTTATTGAGAATAAAACAACGAAATCTTACACGATTCTTCTAAATTAGCAGATGTTACGATTGAAGATAATTACATGAAAAATAATGAAAAATATGAACTATCGAAAGCCCCTTCGTTATCTGAGAGATGAGAGAGAGGGTAGTTAATGCTTGCACTTATCACAGTTTCTTTCGATGGAAAGATGATGCATGGACTCCTGATCGAATGGGTGAGAAATCTATTCCTGAAATCATTATGTGGGATGAGATATGCACATTTTCGTTAGATATATTAAAAATGTTTCTTGATTGATTGTTACCGAAAGATACAGCTGTGATAATGTTTGACGATCATCCATTTGGTCGTTGTGTCTCCACATGATTGGCTGAAGACTTTAGTAGATTATTATGAAGAAATTAATACTGATCATAGATCTCTTGATACAAAATTAAGTGAGTTCAAGAAATTAATCAGATTACAACCGGATAAAATCCAGTGTGAAATAACGAGTGAAATAATTTCAGAAACCCCATTAAATGTTTTTGAGAAGCGTGGAGACCAAACGATTTGATAGTGGCAAGTAGAACGATAGTCAGAACCACACTTCAAGCGCGGTTGTTTCAAACACATAAAGAAAAATTCTTAACACTTCCAGTGCCATTGTGTTATAGGCCTACGGATTCACGAAGACAGAATATTGAAGTTGATATTCGAGGACAGACTGAAAAACAAACTCTAGTGTTAAATGATATTGTGTTGATTGATATCAGTGTTGTCAAAGATGCTTTGCGCGCTGATAAATCTATGTGGACGTTAGGACACGTAATGACGATACGTTCATCTCAGGGATTAACTATATCCGATACGATTATTTGGATCGTAGATGATCACATCGAGTGGTCGAATTTAGTTTATCTTGCAGTGTCTAGAGTACGAAGAATAAATCAACTTCGAAGAATTTTTCTAGATGCTAATGACACCACAATCAGTGATATTGTCAGCGATGATATAATAAGAAAAAAATTCGCTTGTTATAAACAACAGAATAAGAAAAATAAACGAAAATTTGATATTAATGTTAAATTTATAATTACGCTGAAACAACAACAGAATAATCACTGCCAGAGCTATAATTGTATAACGTGTTGGCATTATTCGGATAAAGATACTCGCCAGTTTACCGCAGACAGAAAAATAGCAGTCTTGGTCATACCAGAGATAATGTGATGTTGACATGTCTTGAGTGTAACAGACGCAGAGGTGCTAGTTAAGACCACGCGTAGGTATTGTGTATCATCGGGTATCACTTGTAACTGTTCAAGTGTAAATCCACGCTGAAGAGCAGTTGAATCTAATTTATATATTGCAGGTCTACCCGTGGATCTTACTATATCAGATATTTTATGTGATGTTACAGTACAAATAGGATCAGTAGCTCTTTTTGTACCACCTTCAAGTTCACCTAGTTCATACAAATATCTTACAGTGACATTGCCGAGTATTCGTTGTTTTGAAAAATCATTTCGCGTTTGTACGGGTATATACTTTTTTTATCGCGATAACAGGTTTCATATTGATTGTTCGAGCAATTTCATTATTTTGCGCAGCTATCACATCTGGTAATCTATTGACCCATTCACGAGATCGTTTCTCTTCGATGAATTCCTTCGCGTATTGATATCCAAATAACGGCTCAGCAAGTGTCCGATTAAATCGTTCAACAATTGCCTCATCGCGGTGTATTGCAGTATGTCCTGGTCGTATGGTGACATTATGATGCTTCATTATTGATAACACTACACCCTGAAATTCCTTGCCAGGATCAACCTGTAATAGATTTGGCCACTGCAGAGGACCTCGTCGATAAATCATTTCAAATGCAGAAGCTACTTCAGTTGATGACTTGGTCAACAATGGTTCAGCTTGTTTGTATCTACTCTCAGCATCAACTACGGTTAGCGCATACTTGTATGTTTGTTTATTAACAGTATCATGCGGCAGAAATAATATGTTAGCCTGATGAACTTCATTAGGGACGCTGACATTAAAATGTGTGAAGTTAATTTGTTTAGGTGGTGGTAGATAAATCTGCCATATCGCTTGTCTTGATAACCAATCCGTCGCAGTAATGTTTTGACCTTTGCCGCGCTGGCGAGTTTATCGATTGCTGAATTACCCCGCCAGTATCCTCTTGGGGAATAATAAATAGATTCCATATTTTATTAATTACCAGCGCCTAATACCAGTTTACCCTGCATCACAGATCTTACTAACCAGTTAGCTAACGATTCCTTGAAAGATGTATTCCTAATAGAATTTAACGCATGAATCAATTTCACATCTGCGATATGTCTATGTTGCAGATTGCTATTTTTATAAAAAAAAAAAACATCATGAGCATGAACGCTCTAATCAATAGCGTTTATTGGGTATTCGCCTGGTCGTGGTTGATCTTGATCATCGAGTCGGATATCTAATCGAGTTCCCGGACCACAGTAATTATATCCTGAAAGGCGTTTTTCACCTGGATATTTCGCTCATGGAGTTCCTGGGAGTTTTGTCAATTTTGCTACAATATCACCTCCCCGTTTTTTTTTTAAATCATTACCCGATTTCATAGAAACAAATCTAAAAAATTTTGTACCACATTGTACACATTTACCAGCAAGTGCTGAACTGTTATTGGTTGTTGTAATTGTTGTCAAGTCGTTTGTGCTTGTAAGTTTCTTGCATTTCACACAATATAGATCCATAATTTCTTTATATAACATGAATGTAATTGATTATTCAGCTACACGACGACGGGAACCTGTTAAACAACATGCGATATTGACGAATTCAATCAGAATGATTATAATTGGTCGGTCTGGTAGCGGTAAAACACAATTGTTACTTACTTTGATAACGAGATGGATGAGAGGGGATAAACTATATTTGGTAGCCCCAAGCATAGACGATCAGCGATGTTACGAGGTGTTAAAGGATTTTAACGAGAAAGCAAAATTGGAAATCAATGAGTTTATTATTTAATTTATAACCGAAATCGAATAATCTCCGAGTATTGAGTGTATTGATGGAAGTATTAACAATCTAGTTGTGTACGATGATGTGATGCGAGACAGTCAAAAAAATCCCGCTAGGATATTTTAACGGGATAGGCATAAAAATACTGATGTGATATATGTTACTCAGAGATATACTAAAGTACCAAAAGTGATCAGGGATAACTGTAATATTATTGCTGTGTTTAATGGAGTTGACACTTTTACTCTACGAAATATTCACCAGACCTGGTGCAGTGGAAATATGGATTATAATAAATTTAGAAATTTAGTGTTGCTACATTACACCCGCATGGATTTGTAACGATAAATTTGCATGACCCTAGATCAAGATATCGTATCGGACTTGATAAAATATTCGGTTAAAACCATAACAACTAACAAAACCACGACAACAAAATATGCGTCTATGTTTCAAGCCTTAGTGCTGGTTTTGACATTTTTTTTTTTTGTCGGTTTGAGAAAATCTGAATTTGACAAGCAGAGCTCTAAAATTTTTAAGCCTTAATTTGACAAGCAGAGCTCTAAAATTGTTTGCTTGAAATCTAACCCAATTAGATATGTCCGATTCACCCTCTCTGCTGCTAGTAACTTCTTTTAACCAGAAACATTATGGTAAATAGCAATACATAATGTTTGCCAGGACTGATATATTATAAATGTTAAGAGTTAAAACTGCCCTCGCCCTTTTTTTATTTATCTGTAAATCTTTCTCCTAGCAGAAATGAATCATCGTGTGATGAGTAATATTCAGTTGACGTGTAAACTTTCTAATGCGGTAAAACTTACTATTAAAATCTATTTGCAATTCAGAACAATAAATGTCAGATGTAATAA